>OX459095.1:47018575-47618575 GCA_949775045.1 Metridium senile
AGTTATGAATATGTGGAGTACTTATCGGTCTAGATCTGTTGTAAACCAGCAGTTTACAATCATAATTGTGGTTAGATATAAAACTAAAGCATCCTATTCCGGTAAACAATGCAGAGTATCTTGTGGCTCGGGATTGTTATCTGTGGTATCAAATAAACTTCATGGGGGTACCCTGAGGCAGTGATGAACGCTTCCACACCTGCCAGGATTCTCCAGTGTAATTAATTGATGATATTGGTATTGGTTTAGTTGTTTATTTAGGATGTATCTATTTTTAGAAGAAATATTTATTGTTTCAATGGATCTAATCGCGAAGCAAACTGGTTTATCAAACAGGTAATACCGGTTATTTACTATCGGCGGTTTTCACGCCCCTTGCCAATTTATTATACGGGAGATAAACTGAGGAAATAGTAGTTTAATTTGGTATACGCTCATGAAAAACCAATTTCGCATACTTATTCCTTGAACCTGTTTTTTTTAATGGCAATTGCTTTTTGTAGTTTAACTAACATAGCCTTAAGTACCATCAACACTAAAGAACAGCTGGTTTCTCTGGGGTAGTCCAACGGAATTAAGACTATACTTCCTTCATAAATTTTAAAAATGGATGTTACACTTTCCTTTAAGAAGTAAAAAACAGGAATTGTATATAAATTATGGAAAAACAACAAATTCGATATTTTGCGAGGTTTTTTCCCGCTTTTTTAGAAAATATGTATCCCGATAGTTAATGTATATTAATCTATTGAAACGATTCACTTTTATAGTTTTTCCTGTATTGCTACACCTAACTAAAAGACTATTTTTTAATGAACTGTGCAAATGACTAAAAACATCCCAGTTTTTATAATGATAATATACAGTAGACACTTACTTTGCGTTTCTTCCTCACGGCGTATTCCTTGTTTCTCAATTGTGTTCAAGCCTGTAAGAGTACTTATTTTTCATGTATTCAGTTGTTCAGTCACTGAGCCTATGCTCATGTTTTACACAGCTAATACCAATAAAGATCTAGGTTTCTTTTGCACCTAATTATCAAGTCTCATTAAATGATAATAGTTTAGTTTTTTAACCTATGAAAAGTACTTCCCTAAAGTGTCACGACCACAATCTTATCAAGAAAACTCAGCCACAGTATCTTTGTATCTCAAGACAAGTCCTTGAGTTTTTATTCGCGTAATGTAATTTGAATATCACTTCCTTAATAGTTCAGCTTAATTATTGTCACTGCAAGCATTTGTGAATGCGCCACACCAATTTTTCTAAATATAAACATGGAAAAACAGTTTTTAGAAATGGGTGGCCTTGCCTTATTGGTCCAACAGTTGTAACACAGGAGAATACTAATTTTGATTATTGGTGATTGCTTATCAAACTGAGTACAAAAGAGATGCTTTACGGAGTTTGTTTTTGAGGTTTGGTCAGGCTTATTATGCATTCATGATACTCTATGCCATCTATTATTAACAAACTTGTTTAGATCACACAACTTTAAACAGGAAATGTGTCATTTATTAAGCAGCGCCCTATTATATTCTAGAACTAGAAAACAACAATAAATAAATACATGTGTAAATAGTTTATTCATCATCACTTCCCTTGCCATTCTACTAATTCGCGACCAACCTCGTTCCTAGGACCTTTTTCCGAGAGGAGAAAATACCCTAGCATTGGCTGCTCGAAAATTGGTTTTGATTGGCCAAACGCATGCTGAATTTTGATTGGCTAACGCTTAATTATATTTGCTTGAGAGATAAAAGTTACAAATGAATGTAGCCATAGCAACACTGCAAGTAAAATTTACAAAAAAATTAAAAAATAAAATAATGCTGTCTAAAAATACAGTTAAAAATGTAGCAATAAGAAAAGTTGTTAAACCTTATATATGGATCTTTCAAGATCCACAGGTGGATATTATGTTTGAAGAAGTTATGGAGGGCACAGAGACACCTGAAAAAGTTTATTAAATGAAAAGTTCACAATAGTTATGCAAGCTATACGATAACGAGAGAGAAAGCCGATATCTCCCTCGAGTATTTAATAAAGCAGAAAGACAAAAAGAACTGTTCAAAATAGTACTGAATACGTGTGGCATAACAATAGAAACGGCGTATCAAAGATATGCCTATTGTTCTGTTGCAATATCAACATGTTATAAAAATCTCGCGCACTAATCAAAATCTTTTGTTACTTATCACCTACAATACCATGCATATATGTTAATGGCATTGTTTTCAAGATTGCATACGGTATCTTTGATACGGGACAGCGAGACATCTGCCGAAAGTGTGAAGCGTTTGTGAAAAAGGTGTACGACTTTCGTCTACAAAAGTCCTAATTGCCTTGTCACTCCCCAGCAAAACCTGTCCACAAACGCTGTTCAAGTGAGCTGTCACCTTCCATCAAACAACCTGAACAGCAAACCAAGCGATGCCACCAACCGACAGCAGCCAAACAACTCTTTTAGTCGCCCACTAGCACACATTTATCTTCTGACACGACAACTATAATCAACACTGCCACCAACCGACAGCAGCCGAACAACTCTTTTAGTCACCCACTAGCACACATGTATCTGCTGACACGACAACTATAATCAACTCTGCCACAAACCGACAACAGCCAAACAACTCTTTTACTCGCCCACTAGCACCCATTTATCTGCTGACACGACAACTATAATCAACACTGCCACAAACCGACAACAGCCAAACAACTGTTTTAGTCACCCACTAGCACACATTTATCTGCTGACACGACAACTATAATGAATACTGCCACAAACCGACAGCAGCCGAACAACTCTTTTACTCGCCCACTAGCACACATTTATCTGCTGACACGACAACTATAATCAACACTGCCACAAACCGACAACAGCCAAACAACTGTTTTAGTCACCCACTAGCACACATTTATCTGCTGACACGACAACTATAATGAATACTGCCACAAACCGACAGCAGCCGAACAACTCTTTTAGTACCCTGGGTACCAGGGGTTATTTTCTCCTTGCTTTATCGTTTGCTTTAGCGTTTGTAAATTTGACGGTTTGTTGACGGTTTGTTATTCAACTAATCTAACCCCTGGCCAAATGAGCTTAGAATCTCACTTCCATGCTGTTTTGATTGACACCGCCAATTATAGCCATATTTGGAAACTTGGCAAACTTGTTGACATCTTGCTGTCAGCTTTCATCCAATCAAAGGTCTTCATAGACTTAAACCAATCAGAAGGCCGGGGTCACGCAGCGATCCCTCGCTTCTGATTGGCTCGGCGAATTCAAAAGAATAGGCTCGTTTGGCTAGAGGGTTTCTCTTGAAAAAAAAAAACGAACACAGATGTACAAATGATAAATACGAATACTAGATCAAGAAACCCTCTAGTTTCTAGGGTACTCTTTTAGTCGCCTACTAGCACACATTTATCTGCTGACACGACAACTATAATGAATACTGCCACAAACCGACAGCAGCCGAACAACTCTTTTACTCGCCCACTAGCACACATTTATCTGCTGACGCGAAAACTATAATCAACACTGCCACAAACCGACAACAGCCGAACAACTGTTTTAGTCGCCCACTAGCACACATTTATCTGCTGACGCGAAAACTATAATCAACACTGCCACAAACCGACAACAGCCGAACAACTGTTTTACAACTATAATCAACGCTGCCAACCTAATAACGTCAGCTGATAATAACAATAAACTTGATTCTGGTTACTGTATTTATCTCACTAATAACTATACTCCTTGTCCTTTGCTCCCTAAATCCGACACTAGTCCCGAAACGTACAGCTCTCACGGAAAAAGGCCCTGAGAACGAGGTTGAGTTGTTGGTTGTTTCAAGGATGAACACAGCGGTCAAACGACTACGCATGTGCGAAAAAACAAGTAAATTGATCCAGCACACAAATCTGACATTCGCACGGACTCTATAAAAAACCATGGAATGTACGACTTTCGTCGCTTTTTTCTCAAAATATAAACAAAAATGCAAAAGTATAGACTCATGGTAGCTATAACAAAAGTTATGTACACGAATCTTCAAGCTTATATATTCAGGGAATTTCTTATAAATCGACTTCGAACGCTGTAGTCCACAATTCCTAATTTTACTATGGCAAAAATTTTGCCACGCATGCGTAGTCGTTTAACCGCTGTTGTCGTAAGGGACTGTGAAAACCACAAGAAGCCCAAAATAGCCCTCTTTGAAATATAACTCGTCGCATTTTCTCTTACATTTCTAATCTTTTCTCTTCTTCCTTTATGTCCAACTTTCCTTTATGTTTTGAACATTGTCAAATGTGATCTGTGGACCGTAGTTATAATTGCGACAACGATTTTTCAAATAGGTGTGTATCAAGCCTTATAAGTACACGGTCTGTGCTCATAATCACATCTACAGTTCGCCATCTTTGAATTTCCACAACATTTAAAACATCAAGAAAAGAAACGAGAAAACAGCTCAGAAATGAACGGGAAAATGCGACCAAGTTTCTGACAAAGGGGTTCCCTTGGCTTCCCCTTGGGCTACCTGTGGTTTTCCCAGTCCTTAACGAGAGGATAGCAACGCCTGCTTGTATTTACCTTACCCGAAGAAAGACTTGCAGCTAAATGCAGGAATCGATCCAGTACCTGATTGGCCGAGAGAACAATAGGACTTGATTTGAGTACGGAAATCTGTTCGGGTGACTATTCGGCTTCGAGGAGTTCGTGAAACTATTCGGGACTCGGAATAAAAGTAAAGATGGCGACGAAAAAGAAAGAATTCGAGGTTGATTGGAGAAGCGTGTTTCGCTGTTGATAATTTGAAAACAATAAAACTGCTTTTTGTTTGCATTAAGGTAAGGAGCTCTATTAATGATATTTCAAAAGAGTTTTTATTTTTAAGCTCAAAACAAACGCTTAATTATAGCGAGCGCTAGCATGGATCGATTCCTGTATCATATATGATATGTGGGATCGATTCCTGTATCATTAACTTAATATATATTACAACTGCCTGGATCCATTCCTGTACACAATTTACAACTGCCTGGATCCATTCCTGTACACAATTTACAACTGCCTGGATCCATTCCTGTACACAATTTACAACTGTCTGGATCCATTCCTGTACACAATTTACAACTGCCTGGATCCATTCCTGTACACAATTTACAACTGTCTGGATCCATTCCTGTATACAATTTACAAATGCCTGGATCCATTCCTGTACACAATTTACAACTGCCTGGATCCATTCCTGTACACAATTTACAACTGCCTGGATCCATTCCTGTACACAATTTACAACTGCCTGGATCCATTCCTGTATCATATGCAAATACCATTAACTGAACCATATAAGTATCCCAGCATTCTTAGGCCATCCTCACATTTTTTTTCCCCACTGCCTCTATTATATTGTCACAGAGGTGGGTTGGTAGGTCGGTCAGAGAAATAAAAGAAATTATAACAATAAAAACAAATACAAATGGGCTATTTAAGCTTAATTAATAATTTGTATACATGTAATATTTCCAAATTGAAAGAGAAAAAACATATGCTCCTCATCGCAAACTGCACCCGACTAGACTCAAGGAGAAACGAGCTTTGTTTAAAAACTTTAGAAAGAATGAAAGAGCCATCGGCTCGATTACACAACCTATTACCATCTACTCGTGCAATTGCCCACGGTCGCAATCTTCGTAATAACAACAATCTAACATTACCAAAGTGCAAAACAGAAAGATATAAAAAATCGTTTATTCCAGCAATGTGCTATAAACAGTAATTTTAGATTTTTTATTATTGTATTTACATATTATCGACTTTTAAGCTTATATTTTATAAAAAAATTCATATCTATTTCTATTTATACACATTTTACTATTCAATTATAATTATAATTTTGTCATTACGCAATTCAGCCTGATGGCTGCGATGTAATTGTTTTATAATAAACCATTTATTTATTTATTAACAGGTTCCCATTTTTAACCTGTACTTATGCAAATTGTGTTGATGTGTGCTAAACACACAGACCAACCAATCAGAGTATATTATTTCTGAAGTGAACTTCTCTGATTGGTTGATCTGCGTATTTAGCACACATCAACAAAATTTGCATAAGTACAGATTTAAATGGGAAAGTACAGATTTAAAAGAAAAAGTACATATATATCTAAATGGGAAAGTACAGATTTAAATGGAACCTGTTGATTGTACTTGCAAGGTTGGGCGATGGGAAACAAAACAAAAAATGATTGTGAGGTGGTCAATGCAGTCCTCAACAGATTTCTGGGGCAGATAAATATTCATGCATTATGATAATTGTCTAGTTGG
Organism: Metridium senile; assembly: GCA_949775045.1. Taxonomy (NCBI): domain Eukaryota; kingdom Metazoa; phylum Cnidaria; class Anthozoa; order Actiniaria; family Metridiidae; genus Metridium; species Metridium senile. Next base: position 47,024,916 of record OX459095.1, read on the forward strand.
GTTTCAAGATAGGACTTGCTTGACTTGCCCCCTGGTCCGATGTATATAGTTTATTGATTGTTTGGCTCATTTTTATTAGTATTGAGCTCTAACTACGATTTTGTTTTCAGACCTTGCTGCCAAAGAAAAGAAATTTAGGCAAGAAAGATATCATCAGGCAGAAGCACACTTGTATGGAATCAAAAGCTGACCTTCATATAACAAACACTTTAATGCCATTAACTTAGAAATGACAGCCAAGCTCAGGTCAAGGAAACTATCACCACTGTTAGATACATAACCACAAGAATTACATCTCACTAAAATGAGACAATGAATGAATATTATTATATTTATCAACAACAAATTACTAGACTCCATTTTAACAAGATTAGTCACAGGCTTTGATAAGTTAAACACAATAGCCTCAATTGTGATTGTCTTGTTTTTGCAAATACTCTGGTCTTACATAAACTATATCCAATCTTGAGATACATTTTTGAGAGCTGCAACCTTACCCCATATCTATGGCATGCTACATTAATATAACTCACCTGTGTTTGTCAATTTTCCTTTAAAAATGTTTTCTACAAAGAGTTTATCAAATCCACTGGACCTGTTAATACAGATAAACAATAAAAAAGCTAAGTAGACATTGGTCAAAATATTCAGTTGACAAATCATTGTATTTGCAAGGTGACCTATTAACACCATAGGGAATTTTTTAAATATAAAATTATAAGGATAAAATTTAATTGAATATTGTTTAGAGACAGATGTTTGTCAATAGTTCTTCTTAATTTGAATTTACTTTGAGATATATATCTACTCTAGTCTAAGATATCTACTCTGAGATAATTTGGGAATCCATGAGTTTGTCCAGTATAGCCATCAACAACTCATGAGCATCCTCTTGATGACCCTTTGAAAAGTTGCCAAGCGCTTAAATCAAATATTCAAAATGATAAGTATTTAGATTGTTTTTTTTTTTTTTGTATGTTTTCAGTAACCCCTTATGCCCTCAAAATAATAATAAGATGCTGACATGGTATGGATTTCACAAGTCCATGTGGTGAATATATATGGGGAGAATGATCTGGTCCCCTTAAGCACATCAGCCAGCTCATAGGTTATGCATTGGGCACCTTTCAACATTTATAGGAAAACATTATAAAGTTGTAAATAACATACTTACAAATTAGGTCTATTACCGAGTGACAAATTAAAGCATCTACAAATGTTGTAAAAACATGTTAACCTAAAGTGAAATTTACACTTTAGGTTATCACTCAGGGGCAGAACCCAACAATGGTTAATGGTCATCTTATTTCTCAGAGCGCAAGCACTTAATCCAAGAAATAACAAATATCACTAACAAATAGTTCTTATTTAGTGGCATTACAGCTTTACTTGTCCTAAAAAGTCACTAAATAAGAACTATGAGACAATAACGTATTATTTATATCCCATCCATCCATCTTTTCATTCCATTTCCCACTCACCTTTTCCCTCCAAATTATATATCTCAATTTTCAAATAAAATCAGTAAGATTTATAGGAAGCAAACACAAAGGGTTCATCATGTGCGAGTGGCTAGTCAGTTCACAACAATTTAGCAATTCCAATTGGAAGCCATATTTCTTTTGGTGTATATAGGGTTTTTTAAATCAGCCGGAATAGCCATTTTAGGTTGCGATCTCACTTGAGCTCATTATCCCTCAGGCAAAAGGTGACAAGGCTATCCTAAATGGGTCAGCTAAAAGGGTTGTTCAGAATTTTTAAGTGCTGGCAGTATCCACCTTCCCTTCTACAAAAACACCAATTGTAGGGTGGCTAATTGACTTGGCTGTCCATCAACACAATTGAAAACAATAAAAAAGCTTTTTAGCATTTTTTTTTCTGCTGAAGAGAGGAGGTGGGGGGGGGGGGGGGGGGGGGGTTGTCTCAGCTATCATTCCCAGGGCATTAATGGCAAGATGTCTATTTTTATCATGTCCCAAGTGTCGGTTTAAAGAACAATAATAAATTATTAACACAATAGACTTGCAGCGCGTTTATAAATAACTTTAACATATTTGTAGTACAATGCATGCATTAAATTATATTTATCTTATATACAGGAATCGATCCCACATATCATATATATGCAGGAATGGATCCCAGTGGGAATATATAAATTTTGTTAATGTACAGGAATCAATCCCACATATATATATGATACAGGAATCGATCCCAGTTATAATATCAGATTTAGGAACCGTTCATTATTTATCGAAGGGGAGGGGATGGGTGATAAAATGGGGGAACTTGAATTTTAATGAGCCTGAAAAGGGGGGTCTTGAAATAACTGATGAGTTATCAAGGAAATCACAAAATATTTCCTCAGAGTGTAAGGGGGGCCCTAAAAAAAATTTCTGCTTGCTAGCGAGCGCTAGCTAGCAGAGATCGATTTCTTCGTCAAGAAATGGCTTACTATTAAGTTAAGATTAGTCTATTCACTCAATGACTTTGGACAGCCTTTTATAGCATTCGTTGATACACAAAACTGTTATTGCACTAGAGCAGATTAAGTTTATAGATACTCATGTCCCTCTAAGGGACTGTTCCTTATTTATCAGGGGGAGGGGGATGGGTGATAAATTAGCAAATTTTCACTTTTTTGGGCAGTCCCCCCTTTCAAGCAAATTTTTTTTTAGGGCCCCATATTATATATCTCAAGATTGGATATAGTTAATGTAAGACCAGAGTATTTGCAAAAACAAGACAATCACAATTGAGGCTATTGTGTTTAACCAATCAAAGCCTGTGACTAATCTTGTTAAACTGGAGTCTAGTAATTTGTTGTTGATAAATATAATAATATTCATTCATTGTCTCATTTTAGTGAGATGTAATTCTTGTGGTTATATATCTAACAGTGGTGATAGTTTCCTTGACCTAAGCTTGGTTGTCATTTCTAAGTTAATGGCATTAAAGTGTTTGTTATATGAAGGTCAGCTTTTGATTCCATACAAGTGTGCTTCTGCCTGATGATATCTTTCTTTGAAATTCCTAAATTTCTTTTCTTCGGCAGCAAGGTCTGAAAACAAAATCGTAGTTAGAGCTCAATAATAATAAAAATGAGCCAAACAATCAATAAACTATATACATTGGACCAGGGGGCAAGTCAAGCAAGTCCTATCTTGAAACCCAACTTGACAATTATCATAATGCATGAATATTTATCTGCCCCAGAAATCTGTTGAGGACTGCATTGACCACCTCACAATCATTTTCTTTTGTTTCCCGTCGCCCAACCTTGCAAATACAATCAACAGGTTCCATTTAAATCTGTACTTTCCCATTTAGATATGTACTTTTTCTTTTAAATCTGTACTTTCCCATTTAAATCTGTACTTATGCAAATTTTGTTGATGTGTGCTAAACACGCAGATCAACCAATCAGAGAAGTTCACTTCAGAAATAATATACTCTGATTGGTTGGTATGTGTGTTTAGCACACATCAACACAATTTGCATAAGTACAGGTTAAAAATGGGAAACTGTTAATCATAGGTTTTTTCTCTTTCAATTTGGAAATATTACATGTATACAAACTGTTAATTAAGCTTAAATAGCCCATTTGTATTTGTTTTTATTGTTATCATTTCTTTTATTTCTCCTACCAGGCGGTAGGCTACGTAATGCATCCCATATTTCCTTATTTAAGTGTAGGACCGATAGATTTAAGAAAAGTTTTTTTCCTAGTGCTATTGCACAATTTAATAACCAATAGTAGTAATAGTACCAATAGTATATGTCCAATAGTAGTAATTAAATGTAAACACTTCATAACTAGCTATTTTTGTATTTCTCGCTTGTGTGTATATGTATTACTATAATACTGTAATTCACCGTTTAAGGTGCGAAAGTATTGTCAATAAACCTTATTATTACTACCAACCCACCTCTGTGACAATAATAGAGGCAGTGGGAAAAAATGTGAGGATGGCCTAAGAATGTTGGGATACTTATATGGTTCAGTTAATGGTATTTGCATATGATACAGGAATGGATCCAGGCAGTTGTAAATTGTGTACAGGAATGGATCCAGGCAGTTGTAAATTGTGTACAGGAATGGATCCAGGCAGTTGTAAATTGTGTACAGGAATGGATCCAGGCAGTTGTAAATTGTGTACAGGAATGGATCCAGGCAGTTGTAAATTGTGTACAGGAATGGATCCAGGCAGTTGTAAATTGTGTACAGGAATGGATCCAGGCAGTTGTAAATTGTGTACAGGAATGGATCCAGGCAGTTGTGAATTATATGCAGGAATGGATCCAGGCAGTTGTAAATTGTGTACAGGAATGGATCCAGGCAGTTGTAAATTGTGTACAGGAATGGATCCAGGCAGTTGTAAATTGTGTACAGGAATGGATCCAGGCAGTTGTGAATTATATGCAGGAATGGATCCAGGCAGTTGTAAATTGTATGCAGGAATGGATCCAGGCAGTCGTAAATTGTATACAGGAATGGATCCAGGCAGTTGTAATATATATTAAGTTAATGATACAGGAATCGATCCCACATATCATATATGATACAGGAATCGATCCATCCTAGCGCTCGCTATAATTAAGCGTTTGTTTTGAGCTTAAAAATAAAAACTACTTTTGAAATATCATTAATAGAGCTCCTTACCTTAATGCAAACAAAAAGCAGTTTTATTGTTTTCAAATTATCAACAGCGAAACACGCTTCTCCAATCAACCTTTCCACAGAGTTACAGGGCGCTTTTCGAATTCTTTCTTTTTCGTCGCCATCTTTACTTTTATTCCGAGTCCCGAATAGTTTCACGAACTCCTCGAAGCCGAATAGTCACCCGAACAGATTTCCGTACTCAAATCAAGTCCTATTGTTCTCTCGGCCAATCAGGTACTGGATCGATTCCTGCATTTAGCTGCAAGTCGAAGAAAGAAACTGTATGAACAGATTGTCTTCGTTTCTTCAAAGTATTTAGGTAATTTACTCTCTGAATTCCGTTTAAACATCAATTATTATCGTGTCTAGACCAACGTAGATAATTGTAGAGGAGTATTTCAGGCAGGTTGAGTTGATTTTGGTTATGTTCCGTCAATCAAGCGACCATCGAGATTCGTTTGAATATAGGCTTACAGTCAAACTACTTTTTTAATGATGATAATTTCGTTTACTGTCGTATTTAATAACTAATGTATTTCTACAGTTATTTTACAAGATGGAATCAGACTGGATAGATTACAAGTGTAAGTCAGGACAGACCATCTTTATTTACAACAAGGTAACAGGAGTACACAAATGGCCGCCAGGATTTAACAATGTAAGTTGGGATTACTGTATCTCCTTGGACACTGTTGTCAGTGTTTTCATAAAGAGTGCACCCTTAATGTTGTGATGTTGTGTGTACTTTGTCGTATAACTAATCTAAATTTAGTTAAATAGTATTATCATGATGATATTCATAAAGCGAAATATTAAGGCCGTGAAATAAAAACGAAATAGATCTTGAAAAGGAATTTTCAAATAAAAAGTTATATTAATATTTTTGAACTGGCATATGAAAACCACCTGAAATAGGCATGTTTGGAAGGTTTTGATTCTCTGGCTAAATTGCCAAGGAAGTTATGCTTAGTAAAGAATACAGAGATCAAAGAAAAATAACATTTCAATAGCATTTTATTATAACAAAAAAGACAGATAATCAAAGTGAAAATACCGAGTGCGCACTCAATGACGTGTGACGGTAAGTCAAAATTCATTCAAAACCCATCAAATTTCTCCACTGTTATTGTTATTTTCTACCTCAAGACTTTTATTTTAGCAGCTGAAAATAGCATAATTTTAGTGCAAAAACACATTTTAGAACAACGGAGAAATAAAGAAACGCTTTTTCTAAGCTTGTTTTCATTTTTTTTCTAAGCTTAAAATTTAAAAGATTTTTGAAGCTTAAAATTAAAAAATCTGCCTTTCTCAATCGAAACTGAAGAAGCATGTGATGGTGTCAGGCTGTCGGAAGTAAATTTGTGAGTAAAATGTAAAAACTGGGTTACTTGTGGTTTTCACCAATTTCATCAAAACTATCATCATCATTTACATTATTACCAATATTATCACCAATATTACCATTGCCATGGCCACCAATAACATCATCATTATCACAATCATTACCATCATAATAGTTGATAGCATTAATAATAGAGTTTAACTGAACAACAAATCATCATTATCATTGTAATTACATTGGTTTTATGACATGATTTCAGGGTTCATCAGAAGGCAATATTATATATGGTCAACCAGTCGAATACAAAGAGCTACACAGTATTGCTACACAGACAGATGATTCTGGCTGTAACAATGGCTGTACTTCTATGTACATCAATACAGATCCACATAATATTTCTAACATCTCAGAAACACTACCTCAACCACAACCAGGTGTTTCAGTTGATGGTGAACATGACCTAGATAATGAACATGTTCCAGAGAATACCTTGGAAGATGAACAAGAACAAAGCCACGATATGGATGAAGCTAGCACAATGTTGAGAGTTCTAGAGGAGCTGGAGTTTTCCCCTGGAAATAACCTGGTTGAGAAGGAGAATGAAGCAACAGATGATTCTGCTGTTGATTATAATACTGAAAAGAGGCAGCTGCATGAAAGAGAAGAATGTAGTTCTAAGCATAGCGAGAAGTCCTTTAAATGTTCTTATTGTGTAAAGCAATTTAAATATAAATCACTACTCACTACACATCTTAGAACACACACCAAGAGAAACCCTTTCAATGTACTTATTGTGAAAAGACATTTCCACAAACGAGTGTTTTAAAGAAGCATCTTAGAATACACACGGGAGAGAAACGTTTTGAATGTTCTCATTGTAAGAAGAAGTTTGCACATAAGGATGACTTAAAGAGACATCTTCGAATACATACTGGAGAAAAACCCTTTGAATGTTCTTATTGTAAGAAGAAATTTTCACGAAAGAGTAGTGTGAACATTCATCTTAGAACACACACTGGAGAGAAACCCTTCGAATGTTCTTATTGTGAGGAAAAATTTTCTCGAAAGTATGGTTTGGACATTCATCTTATAACGCACATTGGAGATAAACCCTTCGAATGTTCAGTTTGTGAGAAAAAATTTTCTCGAAAGAGTTGTTTCATGATGCATCTTAGAATGCATACTGGAGAGAAACCGTTTGAATGTTCGCTTTGTAAAACGAAGTTTTCGAAAAAGGATAACTTAACGACACATCTTAGAATACACACTGGAGAGAAACCCTTTGAATGTCCTGAATGCAAGAAAAAGTTTACGCAAAAGAGTAGTTTGACCATTCATCTTAGAGCACACACGGGAGAGAAACCCTTCGAATGTTCTTATTGCGAGAAGAAATTTGGTCGAAAGAGTATTCTTAATAATCATCTTAGATTACACCGCCTGGAGAAAAACCCTTAGAAAGTCCTCGCTGTAAAGAAGTTTAGGCATAAATGTATTCTTACAAACTATCTGATATCACATTAGAACACTGCCTACTGGAAGACATTGAATCACAAGGGTATAACAGCTGTTTGATATTCAGTTTGTATATTTTAAAATCATAGCTAAGATAATCATAATCATAGCTAGCATAATCAACATTTATTATTTCATAAAATATATATCCACATTACAAGTGAAGGTACGCATAGATAAAAATAACTGTTAAAGCCTTGCTGATTTCAACCCCTGAGAGGTACAGCTGTGCGATGTTCTTGCCAGCCAAGCTTACTCTTAGCAACAAAGCAGAGTAAAATAACCCTTACAGGTACGGAGTCATGTTACGTGACTGATTTTTGAGCCAGGACCCTAAAAGGTACGCACATGAGATCTTTTAACCCTAAAAGGTACAGCCATCGCCCCTACCACTTGGACAAAGGTAGTAACTCCCCCCCACCCCACCCCACCCCCCCCCCCCCCCCCGGATGAAAAAATTCAATAAAATGTCCAACCTTTTTGCTTTAGAAATGATTTAATAAACTGAAGGTTAAAGCTCGAGGAGTCAGTAAAGTTAAGTACCATTTTCACGGTGTTAGTTGTTATATTTTCTGATACAGATATTTTAAAAAAGGTTGGCGAAGGCTTTGTTGCATATTGCATACCCAGACCGAAATGCACTATGGATGATATTAATTCAAGCAGCGAAAGGTCACAACAGTATAAACTTTTTCCAAACTTTGTCTGCAGGGTTTTCCAGTATAATTTATTCTGTGTTGAAATTACTTACATATGAAGATAACGTAATTCAAGCTTGGCAAGCAACGTGCAACAAAACCTTTAATTTTATCAACCTTTTTGTAATGGCTGTATTTTTGTAATGGCTGTATTTTTGTAATGGTTGTATTTGGCGACGTAGCCAAAGTTATCTTTTATGGCTATTTTTTACTGAATCGTCATAACTCGCTTATTTTTGGTCCAAATCGCTTCAAACATTCACAAGCAATTAATAGTCCAGTCAATCTACGGATTTTTTTGGGTCCAGTCCAAACAAATTGCAATAGAATTTTTCTCACTGTAAATATGTTAGGATAGGTGTCCTAAACAACATACTAAAAATCCCAAAAAATCCCTTCGGTGGAACATCCTCAAAAATCGAATTAAAGATTTCATCATTTCACCACAGGGAACCCGCAATTGGAAAAATATGACCAAGCTGCTAAATTTTGTCAAATATGAAATAATAGAAATATTTCCATTATATTATGATAGAATAGTGTTTCTGTACAGATGTTTTCAATTTCCAATCAAGTAGGTTGAAGTAATATGATAGAAATCAATAAATAGAATACGTCTCACCACAGGGATCCCGCATCTCAAAAATGTAATACATCTCAAAAATGTAATATTTCAAGGCCATATTTGATTTCCGAAATAAATTCTGACGTCTGAAGGTTTTAAGCTGTAATTGGCTGAAAATTATTATTAAAATACCCTGGTCACCAGAGGCTTGCCAAACTTTCTCCCTGACACATATTTGAGCTGCGAAGCAGCAAGACTTGTTTATTTTAATTTTTGTTAATGGGTCGTTACAAGGAAATTTTCTCGTGATTGATCCCGATTTTGTACACAAAAGTTAGATCCTGACCTGCTCCCAAAGCCTCGCGCATTTTGATCCCTGACCCCTGAATTTATTCATATGATCCCGATCCCTCTTCTGTGATCCCTGATTCCAGCTGATTCTGACAATATGTGATTCCTGATCCTAGGCATGTGATCCCTGATCCCACATCCCTCGTCACGACCTTGAGATTGAATGTTATAATTTAACTAGACACGCTGTAGTACATATGTACATATGCTAAGCGGCAAGACGATTGAACATACTATATAAAGAGGCCATTTCAGCATTATTTCTGTCAGCTCTCTATTACGCATCAGTCTATCAGTGGTATTCACACTGCGCATGAGAATACTGGTTCTATTTTTAATCCGTCAAAGCTTGGCATAGCAGCAGGCGCGTCTATCGTATATAGAAAGGATCGATAAACTTCTGAATATTTAACCTGCAGAGTTACCTCCATTATCTGTTTAAGCATTAGAAGATATTTTCCGTGTTTCTATTCTCTGTTAGAAACACGCGGGATTGTTGGGAGAACACGAGAAAGATTTCGGAACGGAAAATATCTTCTAATGCTTTTATAAAATAACAACAACAGATAATAAAATTCCGCTTGAAAACCGTGTTTCTATGCTCTTATAGAAACACGGTTTTTTGCACGTTTCAGCCAATGAGAGCGCGCGTTATATAATGGTTATTTTATATATTTAGATATACAGCACGTCTAGAGTACGAGTGGTTTCCTGTTGCACTAACTGTGACTGCCGAACTAAGTGGTTTCTATATCTCCTAAGTGGCTGCGATTGCTGGTCACTTTTCATCTTTTTCATCTGTGAATTAATCCTACATGATCCTTCTTTTGCGCTATTTTAGACATTTCATGAATAAAGCACTTCTTGAATTTTCAGGGTTTTTTTCATCTGATGAGTGTAAATAGAAACCACTAGTACTTGTCGCACCTCACTATCTACAAGCTCTTCTGGCATTGGCTTGCTTTTCTAAAGGCCCGTCCACACTACCCCGGATAAATTTGAAAATGGAGCTTTACATATTTAGTTAGGCTACTTCTTCAATATCATGCGGTTGGTAACACTGCTTCTTGAATACCAAGCCGTTTGTTATAAAAGGACTCTTCGTCTAAGTAGTCCCAGCAGTCGGCAAAGTCCATGAGGTTACTAGTGGCTGTATTTAAGTACGAGGTTTTATTTACTAGCAGCCTTTTTACATACCTACCGCAAAGTCGATCTAAATGCCAGAATTGTAAGCCTGTCCATACGGTCATGATCTCAGTGCCCTACTCTTAGTCGAACAGTTGTGTGTGGTGTGTGGAGAGACAGGACCTCCGGTTTTACATCCTTATCGTGAAGAAGACGTGAAAGTCTTAACTATTTGCAAATGCCGATTTACATCACCTTCTTCTCAATTATTTAAAGACCCTGAGTATTGGTCTGGCCGAGACGCGAATCCCACACCTCCAGCACGATAGCCCAGCACTTGTCCAACTATACCCACTGGTTGGCCAACGGCCAACCTTCAACTAAGGCACTGTCCACACTAGTGCGTTTTCGTTTGGACCCGTTTTCGTTTGGACCCGTTTTCGTTTGATTTGAAAACGCATCGATCGATTCGCGTCCACACTACCGTTTTGCTCCGTTTTCGACCGTCCACACTAATACGCTCAAAAACAATCGAAACAATGGTGTTGTATAAGTTTGACAACATGCGCATGCTAATGTGGTACATTTGACCTAAGCGTTTTCAGTTCTATACGTTTTCGACCGTCCACACTAATACGATATGTATGCGTTTTCATTTTGATCCGCTTTCAAGAACGTTTTCAAATCGATGCGGTTTCGATGATACGCTCAGCGTATAAGTGTGGACGGAAAGCCTAAACGGATTAAAGTGTATGCGTTTTCAAACTAAAACGCACTAGTGTGGACGTCGACGGGACCTAAAACGGCAAACTTGCTAAACCGAGAAAAAGACGAATGTGATGCAGGCTATAGTGAAGTGGGTATAAATACTTCACGCATCATGAATAAACATTTTTGTTTTGAATTCACAACAAAACAAAACTCTAATAATGATTTTTATCTTTACTTCTATAGTGAAATTCCTTCAGAAATTTTTTCGGAAATTTTTAAAATTTCAATTTTGAGATGCGGGATTCCTGTGGTGAGAAGTATTCTAAATATTGATTTTTATCATGTTACTTCAACGAATTTGATTGGAAATTGAAAATATCTGTACAGAAACACTATTCTATCACAATGTAATGGAAATATTTCTATTATTTCATATTTGACAAAATTTAACAGCTTGGTCAATTTTTTTCCAATTGTGGGGTCCCTGTGGTGAAATGATGAAATCTTAAATTCAATTTTTGAGGATGTTCCACCGAAGGGATTTTTTGGGATTTTTAGTATGTTGTTTAGGACACCTATCCTAACATAATTACAGTGAGAAAAATTCTATTGCAATTTGTTTCGACTCAAACCACAGATTGACTGGACTATAAAAGAAGATTGGAAATGCGACGAAGCATATAGGGTTGGGCTCCCTGTGGTTTTCCCAATCCCTGACGATAATGCAGCAACGCCTGCTCGTTTTCGCATCCTTGGCACACGAGGCAGTTTCATTTGTCGTTTGTTCGAAGTATTAATATAAATCAGGTAGTTTACTCGCTGAATTCCGTTTAAACATCTCTTCTTATCGTCTCTAGACAAACGTTGACAATTATAGAGAAGTAGTTCAAGCAGGTGGGTCATTTTTAGTTGATTTTCCTCAATCAAGCGATCATCGAGATTTCGAGTCTAAACAAATGAATAAGTTTAACTAAGCCAAGCTAGTTTAAGATAATCTCGTTAACTGATGTGTTTAATGACTAATTTATTTCTGCAGATATTTGACAACATGCCGTCAGACTGGATAAATTACAAGTGTAAATCAGGACAGACCATCTTTATTTACAACAAGGTAACAGGAGTACACAAATGGCCGCCAGGATTTAACAATGTAAGTTGAGATTACTGTATCTCGTTGGACACTGTTGTCAGTGTTTATATGAATAGTGCACCCTGCATGTCAGATTTTTATTTTTTTTTTATTTTATTATATCATAAGTATAAATTCTGTTCAACATTTTTAACATGACAATAACAGTACATATTTAAAAAAGTCCATGCTAAATGTCAATCAATCAATCTATCAAACTTTATGTTAATTAATATAAATATTAACTTAACTAGAAAAATGTTTAAAAAATGGCTTCTCGTTATCTACCCTGGGTGCCAGAGGAATTATTTTCTGTGGTACTATGGGAGTCGCAAAATAATACCTTTGGTCGCATACATTAAGATTCTGAGTTCCATGCTGATCTTCCAGTCAAACCAGCTTTTGTTCTGGGTGTGTTTGTTTTGATGGTTTCACGTGGCACAGCGAAGTGTGAAATGTCAATATATATAGTGATCGAAGTTCAACTTGTATTTGTGAAGCCTTGTACCCCTGTCAAAAAAATATATTATGACTCGGTAAATCATTTTTGTAGAGTTTGCAACATAAATTTACTGCTTTCTGGTTCTGGAAAATTTAATTTGTTTCACAGTGAACTGTCAAAAAAAGGAAAATATAGCACAGCGTTTGTCATTGATCATAGAGACCGAAGTAATTTCTCTTAGAAACGTTTGAAAAGATTTTACTAGAACTGGATTGTTTAAAGGAAAAAGAATCCTACATATTTCAAAAGCGACTCAAAGAAACATCTACTAGAGTCAAAAGATGTCACAGGAATTCACAATCAATGATAATATAAATTCCATGATCCATCAATTCTTTAATATGCGATGATATAAGCGATGTCAATGGGCAATGGGCATAGACCGAATCGAAATATGGCGACCTTCTATTGTTCTTGACTGACTAGCCTCGTGTTCACGTTGGAACACAATAGACTTTCCACATCTATGCGAGGCTCGCCAGTCAAGAAGAATTGTTATTCAAATTGGCCGCCATATTTCGATTCGGTGTATATGGCTGTTTTTGGATAGTTAAATCCCTGACTATTTAAAAAAAGAACACATTAGAGCTGATGCCATCAACAAATAGAGATAGACTGTACTACAAATCATCATTGTCATTGTAATGATGCTAATGACACTGGTTTTGTGACATGATTTCAGGGTTCATCAGAAGACAGTATCATGTATGGTCAACCAGTTGAATACAAAGAGTTGCACAGTGTTGCTACACAGACAGATGATTCTGGCTGTAACAATGGCTGTACTTCTATGTATATCAGTACAAATCCACATCATGTTTCCAACATCTCAGAAAGATTACCTCAACCAGAGCCAAGCGATTCAGTTGATGGTGAACATGTTTTAGAGGATGAACATGATCCAGAGAATACCTTAGAAGATGAACAAGAACAAAGCCACGATATGGATGTTTCTTACATCTCAGAAACACTACCTCAACAACAGCCAGATATTTCAGTTGATGGCGAACATGATTTAGAGGATAAACATGATCCAGAGAATACCTACTTGGAAGATGAAGAAAAACAAGAACAAAACGTGAATGAAATTAGCACAGTGGTGAGAGTTCTAGAGGAGTTAGAGTTTTCCCCTGGAAATGACTTGGTTGAGAAGGAGAATGAAGCAAAGGATGATTCTGCCGGTGATGATAATGCTGAGAAGAGGCAGCTTCGTGAAAGAGAAAGATGTAGTTCCCAGCTTAGTGAGAAGTCCTTGAAATGTTCTTATTGTGCAAAGCAGTTAAGGAACAAAGCAACACTTACTAAACATCTTAGAACACACACAGGGGAGAAACCCTTTAAATGTTCTTATTGTGCAAAGCAATTTAAGTACAAATCACTGCTCACTACACATCTTAGAACACACACCAAAGAGAAACCTTTTCAATGTACTTATTGTGAGAAGACGTTTACACAAACAAGTGTTTTGAAGAGACATCTTAGAATACACACTGGAGAGAAACCCTTTGAATGTTCTTATTGTGAGAAGAAGTTTACACAAACAAGTGTTTTGAAGAGACATCTTAGAATACACACTAGAAAGAAATCCTTTGAATCTTCTTATGATGAGAAAACAATTCCACAAACGAGTGTTGTGAAGAGACATCTTAGAACTCATACGGGAGAGAAACCCTTTAAATGTTCGTATTGTAAGAAATCGTTTTCACAAAAGGGTACCTTAAACATACATCTTAGAATACATACTGAAGAGAAACAATTTAAATGTTCTTATTGTGACAAGAAATTTCATCGAAAGTCTCATTTTACTAGTCATCTTAGAATACACACTGGAGAGAAACCCTTTGAATGTTCTTATTGTAAGAAGAACTTTACACAGCAAAGTCATTTAAAATATCATCTTAGCATGCATACTGGAGAGAAACCCTTTGAATGTTCTTATTGTAAGAAGAAATTTGCACGAAATGGCCATTTAAACATACATCTTAGAATACATACTGGAGAGAAACCCTTTGAATGTTCTTATTGTAAGAAGAAGTTTTCAGAAAAGAGTGTCTTAAAGAAACATCTTAGAATACACACTGGAGAGAAACCCTTTGAATGTTCTTATTGTAAGAGGAAGTTTGCAATGAGGGGTTATTTAAATGCTCATCTTAAAATACACACCGGGGCTTTGAATGACGCCTTTGAATGTTCTCACTGTAAGAAGAAGTTTAGACATAGATCTAGTTTAAAGAGACATTTTACATTACATTAGAACACTGCATACTTGGGGAAAAATTGGTAGAACAGTTGTTTCTATATTTTATTTGTATATTTTTAGATCTTAGTTTACAATGATTGGATTGTAGAAATAATATTAAATATCAACATTACAAGTGAACTATGTTTTGTTGTCACTAACATCATTATTAGATTCAATTTACGTAAACTATAACAATATAGTATATGAAAATAGAGCAAAAAAAGGAGACAAATAACAACAATGATTATGGTACAATAATATGACATGATCGTTATGTGATCATGATGTGATATGATGCTAATTTGGAATACTGAATAGTGCATTTCTCGACCAAAGGGTATTGTGGGTCTTATACAATATTCCATTCCATTCAATTCCAGTCCATTCTATTCTATTCCATTCTATTCCATTCTATTCCATTCTATTCCATTCTATTCCATTCTATTCCATTCCATACACCCTATGCATAAAGGCCTGGTAATGAACATATCATAGTTAATCAGTTTTAGAATACAACAATGATTTCAATAGAAAGAGCACATCGAAATTAGTAATATTCCAAAGTTTTCATTTAGTAACATAAAATGATAAAAAGCTACAGCTGTTTGAATTTACAAGAATTTGACTGAAAATTTGAACTCTGGGCTGACGAGCCTCGTTTTCATGTTTTTGGTACATTTTAAATGCTGATAACTCTGCAGTGATTTAATACATGGCACCATAACTCAACCAAATTACTAATTTAGACATGCTCTTTCTTGTTATTGAAATATTTTATTGTTCATGGTGCTCGTTCCCAGTCCTTTCTCTTTATGCATAGGGTCTATTCATGATCATATAATGAGTTAGGGCTCCCTGTGCTAGTCCGTTCGCCAGCAACGCCTGTTAGAAAGCGAGGAGGGAGAGCCTTGGTACGAGGTTAGTTTGGAAGTTCAAACAGAGTTACAGAGTGTCATCGTGTTTTCGAAGTATTCAGGTAATTTAATCTCTAAATATCGTTTAAACATCTATTATTATTATCTCTAGACCAACGTACACAATTGTAGAGGAGTATTTCAGGCAGGTTTAGTTGATTTTGGTTATTTCCGTCAATCAAGCGAGATTTCGAGAATATAGAACGTTTGAATATAGGCTTACAGCCAAAGTACTTTTTTAATGATGACAATCTCGTTTACTGATGTATTTAATGACTAATATATTCTATATTGTATAATGTACTAATATATTTCTTCAGTTATTTTATTAATTAAAACGTGTGAATTAATAATTATAACTCAAGCTACTTTATGATAAATTCTCGTTTACTGATGTGTTTTTAAAATGCCTAATGTATTTCTACAGTTATTTGACAAGATGAAATCAGACTGGATAGATTACAAGTGTAAGTCGGGGCAAACCATCTTTATCTACAACAAGGTAACAGGAGTACACAAATGGCCACCAGGATTTAACAATGTAAGTTTCCATCAATATAAAACAAAAATTTCAAATAAAACATTGTAAAATACACGAAAATGTGATAACGAAACGCTTATAACCTTCATGCGCAAGATTCTCTAATATACATTCCACATTTGAATCAGGACTTGTAGTTTACAGTAGGAAGAGCCTCTCAACCACTGTGGTCCAATTACTTGAGCCATGAGGTCATGTGATTGACTTGAGGCTTTATACCTGATAAAGTCTTTCATTAATTTCTATGTGTTTTAATATAACGATACATTTGTCTTTATATAATACCAATGAGAGGCTACGGGAGTGCTTTATTAGGTATAAAACCTCATGCATGTGACCAAACGGGAAGTCAGATCAAAATATTGTGCTTCATGTTTGATCAGGGGTCCTCAAACTCATTAATAATTTATGACTTTATTGTCCAATCATATGCTTCTTTTAGGGTCACGTGCATATATCTTTTTTTTTCTTTATTCTCCACTGCTTTCTCCTTTTTTACCTGTCTTCCATGTTTATTTACCTATAAAATAACTATTTGCCTAACATTTTATTTCTTATTTTATTATGGACATCCTGTGATTTGAACCAGGAACCTCTGATGTGAAATTCCAAATAAGCTAATAATGAATTCGTTGACAATTTTGGGTTGATGTCATATTTTATTGATGTTTTCCTCATAGGTTGATTACTAATGTAAAAAAGTTCAATATGAATTATTGATTTGTTTGAGAAGCCAGATAAAAAACTTATCAGACTCCAAATACCTTAAAACAGATGATCGGTATTTGGATCCCCTGATGAAACACTTACACTCGTAATTGATCTATTACATCCAAATACCTCGAAATGGATTAAAGCACTCAGTGTACAGCCTAGTGCTTTCATCTGTTTCTCGATTGTTGATCTATTATTACATCACCATAAAATCGATTATCAACATCATTAACATTAGCACCATCATATAGTTCATAGCATTAACAATATATAGTTTAACTGAACAACAAATCATCATCATCATTGTAATTACATTGGTTTTATTACATGATTTCAGGGTTCATCAGAAGACAATATTATATATGGTCAACCAGTCGAATACAAAGAGCTACACAGTATTGCTACACAGACAGATGATTCTGGCTGTTACAATGGCTGTACTTCTATGTACATCAATACAGATCCACATCATGTTTCCAACATCTCAGAAACATTACCTCAACCAGAGCCAAGTGATTCAGTTGATGGTGAACATGATTTAGATAATGAACATGATCCAGAGAATACCTTAGAAGATGAACAAGAACAAACTCACGATATGGATGTTTCTAACATCTCAGAAACACTTCCTCAACCACAGCCAAGTGTTTCAGTTGATGGTGAAGATGATTTAGATGATGAACATGATCCAGAGAATACCTTAGAAGATGAACAAGAACAAAGCCACGATATGAATGTTTCTAGCATCTCAGAAACACTACTTCAACCACAGCCAGATGTTTCAATTGATGGTGAACATGATTTAGATATTAAACATGATCCAGAGAATACCTTGGAAGATGAACAAGAGCAAAACCAAGAGATGGATGAAATTAGCACAATGTTGAGAGTTCTAGAGGAGTTAGAGTTTCCCCCTGTAAATAACCTGGTTGAAAAGGAGAATGAAGCAAAGGATGATTCTGATGTTGATGATAATAATACTGAAAAGAGGCAGCTTCGTGAAAGAGAAGGATGTAGTTCCAAGCTTAGCGAGAATTCCTTGAAATGCTCTTATTGTGCAAAGCAATTTAAATACAAATCAAAACTCATTATTCACCTTAGAACACACACCAAGGAAAAATCCTTTGATTGCACTCATTGTAAGGCGAAGTTTAGCCACACTTATACTTTAAAAAGACATCTTAGAAAACATACTGGAGAAAACCCCTTTGAATGTTCTTATTGTGAAAACAAGTTTGTAGATAAGCGCAGCTTGAATAGGCATCTTAGATCACATCCTGAGGAAAACCTCTTTGAATGTTCTTATTGTAATAAGAAGTTTGCACATAAGGGTAGTTTATATAATCATATTAGAACGCATACTGGGGGGCAGCCCTTTGATTGCTCTTATTGTGCAAAGCAATTTAAATACAAATCACTATTCATCAGACATCTTAGAACACACACCAAAGCGAAACCCTTTGAATGCTCTTATTGTGGGAACAAGTTTGTAAGAAAGGACTGTCTAACTCTACATCTTAGAATACATACTGGAGAAAAACCCTTTGAATGTTCTTTTTGTGAGAAGAAATGTGCATTTCTGGGTGACTTAAAGAGACATCTTGTAATACATACTGGAGAGAAACCATTTGAATGTTCTTACTGCAAGAAGAAGTTTTTATTGAAGTATGAATTAGATAATCATCTTAGAACGCACACTGGAGAGAAACCATTTGAATGTTCTTTTTGTGAGAAGAAGTTTGCAAATAAGTCTAATTTAACAAAGCATCTTAGAATACATACAGGAGAGAAACCTTTTGAATGTTCTCATTGTGGAAGGAAGTTTGGAGAAAAGGGTGACTTAAAAAAGCATCTTAGAATACACACTGAAGAGAAACCCTTTGAATGCTCATATTGTAAGAAGAATTTTCGACGAAAGACTCATTTAGAAGATCATCTTAAAACACATACTGGAGAGAAACCTTTTGAATGTTCTCATTGTAAGAAGAAGTTTTCTACTAAAAGTTCTTTACAGAAACATGCTAGAATTCACACTGGAGAGAAACCCTTTGAATGTTCTCACTGTAAGAAGACGTTTTCTACTAAAAGTTCTTTACAGAAACATGCTAGAATTCACACTGGAGAGAAACCCTTTGAGTGTTCTCACTGTAAGAAGAAGTTTTGGTATAGAACTAGTTTAAAGAGACATTTTACAGTGCATTAGAGCACTGCATACTGGAAGCAAAACTTGAATCGCAAGGGTATAACAGTTGTTGCATATTTTAATTTGTTTACATTAATGTTTATTTTAAATCCTAGTTAGCGATGT
Source organism: Metridium senile (assembly GCA_949775045.1). NCBI lineage: Eukaryota > Metazoa > Cnidaria > Anthozoa > Actiniaria > Metridiidae > Metridium > Metridium senile. Next base: position 47,044,230 of record OX459095.1, read on the forward strand.
AGATTTTATAATAAATATTACAGTGTGACTTTTCGAACCAAGGCCACCCAAAAAACATTTGTCACAAATTATTCAATCACTATACAAGATAATTCTGATGTTTTTTGTTGACACTTTGACATTATATTGCGACAGTGAAATTTACTGAGTCATCAATTTCCTGTAATTCTATTGTTTAGATACTTGAATGTGTTTGGATGATTTGTGAAAAATTTGTTTTGGGTGGCCTTGGTTGGAGTAGTCGCACTGTAACATTACAAGAGACTGTTACTGACATCTTCGTAAGGCTCAATTAAAGTTGACTAAATAGTAGGTAATATAATGAAATTTGTAACACCGTTAGCAATGTGATTATATTACCTATCGTTTATATCAAACACCGACGCAGCCTATAGACCCGACGTAACCAATCGAATGATTCGGTAATCGAACGCAATCGAATCCAATCAAATGATTGGATTCGATTGCGTTTGGTAATCGAATGAAATCGAATGCTAAAAAAGTTGTGAATTCGATTAAATTCAATTTCCGAACGCAATCGAATCGCAATCATAACATTTTTTATTTGAACCAATCAGGGCAAATAAATCTTCTTTCTCTTTATAAATCTCTTATCTCATTCTCTGTGCACAACGTACGTTCTGTGAACTCATCACAACATGTTTATTTTGTTATTGGCTAGTCTAATAAAAGGAAAATATTTCTATCAATATTAACCTCGTTTCTTTTAATACGGAAAACAAAGTGATTGCCGCGCTAGAAAATCAAAATCGAAGAAAATTGAATGATTTTAACAATCAAATGTTCGATTGGCTCAAAAAAAGTTGTGAATTCTATTTCATTCGATTACCGAATACACTCGAATCCAATCATTCGATTGAATTCGATTGAATCGAACGTTCGATTTCGTTCGATTGGTTACGTCGGGCTATAGACTACTAGTTTACTCGCTGGTTTCCATTTATAATAAAAATAGTATGTGAAAACAGAGCAAAAAAGCAGATAAATAACAACAATGATTGTTGTAAATAGAGAACTTTGTTATTTTAGAGTCACATTACATTAAATTATCAAGTAATCAATAATATGGCATGATCGTGATGTTAAGTAATGCCATTTAATTTGATGTGATACGATGTCATTTGATACGCTAATTTGCTATGCCTCAATTTGTGCCATCAAAATGCACAGTAGCAAGGGTATTTAACAACCTCGAGGCACACTGCAGTTACACAACATACGTTGTGATGAAATATTGTACTCTTATATTTAGATGTAGCATTTCACATCCGGGAATAATCTGTTTGGTTACATTACGAAAAACCTTAAAATGCAAGTTTCGTTTTTCAGTATTATTAGCAAGGGACTGGAACCAAGTTTCTCCAATTTAATTTAATTCAAAAATAAACCCCTTCACATGAAAGAACAAGTACAAATTAGTAAGAATCGAAAGTTTGAACAAGTTTGTGCAAATTGCAACGAAATTATGGTATTTTAATTTTGTTTCAAAAATACAAAGAAATGTATGGTTTTAAAGGACGTTTTGAATCGAAGGACACCATACATTTCTCTCTAATTTTGGCAGAGTTTGGATGCTCTATTTAGCCAAACGTTCTGAAACTTGGTCAATAAGCTTATATTTGGTTACTCTCCCATAAGATGAGATTACTTTTTGTCTGGAACCATAATCAAATTAGTTTTTCACACTCGTACCCAGTCCCTTGCTCGATATGAAAAAGGCGAATTAGCCTTACAATGCCATTTAATGTCGTCTAATATACAAAAACTAATAATATCTCTTATTTGAATTTTTATCAAAACTATCAATGAAATAATGTACTCTTATGTTTAGATGTAGCATTTTGCAGATAAACTGTTTTTACATTAAGAAAAGAACGTTTCTTTTGTCAGTATAACAAGCAAATTACAAATAAACACGTTAAATGTCTTTCTATTTAAAAGTTAAGTTTAGTGCAGACGCTATCTGGAGCGTTAACTCGGGCTTCAAACTTTGAATGACTTTGGTGTGTCCGTAATAACCCCGTTAAATTTTTAATGACGTCACTCTTTTGACAGGCTTGCGCACTTGCCTACGCGCTTAATCACGTAGCGTGTTATTAATCTGAGTTCGATTTACAGCGACATCAAAAGTTTTTATCTTTTATATATTTTTTTTCATTTTTTTTCATTTTTCCGAAGAAAATAATGATTTTATCATTGATTTGTTTCTCCGATTTTTTTTTTTTTTTGTTAAATTGTGTTCCTAGTCTGAGATGTATACAGTACCAGTCGTCAAAAGTAAGACTATAAATCTAGTATAATTCAGAGCTACAACACAAAAATAACAACATGTTTCAGTATATTTACGATTTGCGTCCTTTTTTGACGGAAACGACAAGAATATTATTCGTAGTAGGCACATGCGCTTCTAAAGCATACACCTAATTCAAAAAAGGTTGACGGGGCGAACGGCGATTGGCGATTGGCGATTGGTGATGGTTAATATGAATTCCTTCTTATTCGTTTCTAAATTACCCAAACAATGCCTCCACCGTTCAGCGAAACCTTCGAGACATCCATCTAAGGTCATCGCTTAACGATGTTTGGGTAATTTAGAATAGAATAAGAAGAAATTCGTACGTATTATCCACAGTCCCGCAATCGCCAATCACCAATCGCCAATCGCCGTTCGCCCCGTCAACCTTTTTTGAATTAGGTGTATATGGACTATTTGTTAATAAGAGAGAACTATAGTCATGCAGTGAACTTTGCTAATTTGGCTAGTTTTCAAGCTATTGGCTTCTGGAGCGACCCGTTCTAAAAACTCTCGAGATCTTTACGTGTTGGTGTGTAAGGCATGATTCTTTCTAAAGCTTCCTTTGACGTAAAACACAGTATTTTGCACCTGTAAATTATAATGCTGTTCTTGAAGAACGAGTGTACATTGAGTGTCGTACATAATTGCACGCTCTCGCAAATTTGATCCCCAGTCTCTTGCATCTCCGCTAATATTTTACAATCCGTTTTACCATCAAAGTTAATTAAAAAAAGGAGTGGGCAGAGCATTGTCCCTTGAGCGACACCATACGATCATGACAGAGAGCATGCTTGACCAAATGCTAGTTTGCAAACTAGACATCAAACTTTGTGGTCACACTTCAACGATAATGGTAGTAATATTTTACATCAAGATTCCACATCTGTTTTACCACTCGGCAAAGGTAATTAAAAAAAGGAGTGGGCATAGCATTGTCCCTTGAGCGACACCATACGATCATGACAGAGAGCATGCTTGATCAACACCACATATATGTTTGGATATAATACAGATACATGAGAAAATATCATATGCCCTTGACGGGAATTGAGCCCCACGGCTTCGGCTTTCTAGTCCGACGTGTCAACCACTACACCACAAGGACCAACCACGCTGGATACACAGCCAAGGGCATATGATATTTTTTTCATGTATCTGTATTTCACTCATACATCGAACGCATTTCAATTCATTATATTTTAGGTCACTTTATTTCAACTGAATTCATAAGAGTTCATTATAATTATTGCTTCACCTAATGGACCTAGGACTGTTCCTTGTGGTACACACAGAAACGTTCAAGGTATATTCCTACCTTTATATATATACACATTCAATATATCCTCTGGATAAGATTAGATTATCGATCTACAGACAGAAATGAAAAGAGCACCTCCATATTAGCCAGAAGTCAAAGTTTTAGCTCATAATGATGAGCATAGGAGAAATGGCATCAAATATAAAATTCAATATTTTACAAGGATTTGTATGGAAAAAATGTACTGGATCGATGGTAATGCTTGCCATCCAGAACTGATTTTCCATACAAATCCTAATAAAATATTGAATTTTAAATTAAATGCCATTTCCCTCGTGTTACATTTTATGAGCTGATATTTCGCCTTCTTACTAATATGTAGGTGCTCTTTTCATTTCTGATGTTCATTTTGACACAACTGCTCGATTTAAAAGGGGTAGGGTCACGTGACCTGTTGTTGAAAAAGGCCTATTATACCATCACGGAGCCGATCTCATATTTAGGATGAATCAAAACGATTTAAAACTGCGATAACTCCAAAATTCCATTATAAAAACATTAATGATAATAAAAAGGAACGAAGTTGTGCAAAAATGCGTTTTTAATTTTTTAAATGTTTATTATTTACAAATAATGATAATCAATACACTCTGGGTTTTTCAGTGACTCTGGATACATAATGTATGTTAAGAACTTGCCACACTGTAATACATTACGTACTGCTGAAAGGCAGACTACAATCAGGAGTATGTTTAGTAATTAAAAGGCTAAGAAAAAGGACAGCTCCAGCACCAAGAATCTCAAATTATATTTTTCGATAATAACACAACAGGGTCTCTGTTCTATGTCCTCCTTATATAGTAGGAGGGAGTTGAAACCAGATTGTACCTCCCACCGGAATAACGTTCTATACAAGACGAGACACTTTAGAGAAAAATTTATGTCCTAAACAGACAATGTAGTCGTCCAAGATCTTTTGACCTAACTTTGATACAAAACAACACTTGGTATAATAAAAACTATATTTTTTATCACAACAGAAATACAGGTACGCGCCAAAAGCACGCCTAGAGTCTCCCTACTTTAAATTGTACGAAACACTCTATGAAACAATCTAACCAGTTTTCTCCTATAATAACTAGAGGAGTGAGAATAGAATTGATGCACCAACAACTCCATTCGCGTATACGACCAAGCTGGTTACATAACGAGTTATATAATCTGAATTGAATGAAACATTCAGTTTCAATATCACTGCCAAGCCGCTGTAGAATAAGAAAAACATATACGGAGTGATAAGCGCAAATATGAGGGAGACAAACATGCTTGTTGTTTTGAAGCGTCGTGCGTTTTGGATTGAAATTACTGCATTTATCCCAGTTATTGCGCGCCTTTGTCGATGCAAACTTTTCAAAGTTAAGATGTTTGTGACTGTCAAGTAAATACACGGAATAACCCAGGTGATTACAGTGGAACTTAAGAATAAAGCTCTGTTCAGTTTAGTACTGTTATCATATTTACATGTATGTGTGTACATATTGTTACCGAGGTCGAAATGTACTAGGTTATACACTGGTCTAGGAAGGAGATCCATTAGTGCAGCGACAACCCACGCCCCTACAACTACCTTTTTACCTACACTAATACTGTAGACTTTAAAAGGCTGATCAACTGCTAAATATCTTTCTCTGCCTATAGTTAAATAATTCAAGATTGTGGCAATTGAAAAATACATAGTAAAATATCTAACTACTAGACAAACTAGGTCAGTTTCGATGAAATCGATGAACAACTCGGTTGTGAAGATGGGAAGACTTATCAGTGAGTTCAGCACATCTGTGAGGGCAAGACTTTGAATATAACAGTCAATTAACGACTGGCGACTGAATGACCTTGCTTGGGGAATGTTTGGCCGTTTGTATGTGAAGTACAGGATCAGAGAGTTTGCTATAAATGAGATAGCACCAACGATGACATTGCCACTTGCCAATATGGTCTTGATGTTGTGATTTACAGGAGCGAAAACATACGATGATGTACTGTTGGCCATGGGAAAGTAACTGCTCTGAGTGTGGTTTGTTGAACTGTTCATGTCACTGGAAACAGTTTCTGTTTTCTGTAAGGAAACAAATAAGTTATATATGAATTTTTGAATATGTCTTTAACCAGGTTTGATAATTTGACAAATGTTTATGTTTTGATGAGTGATGCGTTGATTTAATTTACCAAGCATTTTCCTAAAATGTCTTTGAAACTCTGGTGGATGATGTTTATCCTTAAAAAGTACAACCACATGTATTCATCTAGCCACGATCGAAATATAGTTTTTCTCATTTTTTTCAAATTGATCGTATTGCTATTTGCATATATATATCTTTGCAGAGAAAGATTTTGATATTGGTTTTCTTCATATAAGAGATTCAACAGTTTTGTGGATTCTTCAATTTTGTTTTCTCACCAAAAATACGTATGCCATGTGGGGTTAATGCTTTTAAACCATTTTTGGCAAAAATATGTTTAAGGATTAATCCATTATATCGATTCACAAAAGAGACCAGAACGACACAAATGACACATAGTGAGAAACGATATTTAAGATAATTTCTAAGCAAGTTATGTTCTTTAAACTTAAATTATCCAAAAAATTTATAAAACCTTGTAGTACGTTTTATAAATACCTGTATGTAGTAAAGTCGTGATAATGAGTATGAGCCTGGACCTGTAGATACAATTTGAACCGTATTCTCGGGATTTGTAGTCTGTTCTGGTTGTTAACTGTGATTTGCAATGCTTAAGTACACTTGTTCACGAATTTGCTACGTGCCAATTTAAGCCATCGGAAAAGCTTCCAACAACACTAGGTGTTAAAAGAAAATTATTTTTATTTGAAGCTATTGTTTTAAAACCCATGAATAATTAATGAGAATTTGACAAAAAAAAATCATTTCCGTGACGAGTGTTATAAATTTCATACCGATTCGTCTTGATTTGCATAAGTTTTATTTAAGGTGGCTCGAGGTAGTTTTGAATGGCGCACACATCCCTTTTTGAATTCGCAATTACATGATCTTCCCTTCGCCCTATGAATGTGAATTTTATACCAAATGACAGTCTTGGATGAAAGGTTTGAATGATGTTTTAATTATGCTAATCAAAGTTTCCATACCAACGATAAACAATTTTTTTGGAAAAGGTTTTTTCTTAAATATCTTTTGAATTTGAGCTGATTGCGAAAAACCAATAAATGTGCTATAAACTGCCCCATTTAGCACATCAATTGGGAAAGTTTGAAGAAAAGTTATCTGCATGTTCGATAACGAATAAATCACGAAAAACATTTATATGTGTATTTTGTTCGTGTGTGAATATAAGCGGTCAAAACATTTCATAGGATGCACAAATTATGATTGTAATACTGCAGAATGTTTCCTTGGACCTCCATTTAAACTCCCTGCGGAAAGCTCCGGTTAATATGTAGGTAATGCAGAGATCGAGCTTTTTATTAAAATGAAGTTTTGCTTGACAAAGAAGTACAACAAAAGGTTTCCTAACCAGTTCCCTCTATAAACTATGACTCATTTAAATATAAATACACGTTGAGTATTCACCCATCTATCACAAATCCTGCAATCTCATTAATTATACTACTGACTAGTAGATATCCCATGTTTGAGAAAAGTGCTGGTTAATTTTCAACCTGGCAAACCTTTTGTTGAGGCTATTATCCTCAACAATGGATTTGGTTTTTTTCTTTGTCTTTATTTTGCTGTATTGTAAAGTGTGTGTCCGCTAACCAGTAATATCGCAGGCGCGCGTGTGTGCATGTTGTCACGTCTCTGTGTTTGCACGTGCAATGTTGTGTAGTGTGTTCGTCAATTGGTGAGTTTTTCATCGTTTTGCTTGCTCGTATTTTGTCCTTTTTTGTAATGCTATGTTCTTTATGTTGTTAGGATTTTACTGCAATGTGTGCAAAGAGTGTTAAGCCACTATGTAAACCCTCTTGACAAATAAAACGAGTTCACCGTTAACTGTGTACATGTGATGAGTGCAAATTATCAATCTTATACTTTTTATTAAAATGAACTTTTGCTTGACAAAGAAGTACAACAAAAGGTTTCCTAACCAGTTCCCTCTATAAACTATGACTCATTTAAATATATATACACGTTGAGTATTCACCCATCTATCACAAATCCTGCAATCTCATTAACTATACTACTGACTATCAGATATCCCATGTTTGAGAAAAGTGCTGGTTAATTTTCAACCTGGCAAAATGTAAAAGAATCGTGATTTGCAGATGTTTTAGATAGCTTCATAACCCAAAAGACAGAAAAACAAAACAATATATACGTTATGAAGATATTTTTAAAATGGTAAACAAATTTAAACTAATACACATTCCAATAATTGCCGTTTTATGTTTTAAATTAATTTTTTTGGATGAACACTTTGCAAAGTTGCCAGCTATTAACACGTGCAAACACTTGGGCCGCGCGTGACCAATGCCACACCGCGTCTTTTCGGCGTCTTTCGGCGTCTTTCGGCGTCTTTCGGCGTCTTTAGGCGTCTTTAGTCGTCTTTAGGCGTCTTTAGGTGTCATAAGGCGTCTTTCGGTGTCATAAGGCGTCTTTCGGCGTCTTTAGGGGTCTTTAGGCAAAAACCATTTAATTACCTTAAGGGACTGGTCATAAAGTATAGGGGGGGGGTGGGCCGGAAATTTCTGAAATCGTAATGAATGAATAAATGTGACCCACCCCCCAGACTGCACATTATTATAAGTGACCCACCCTTTGTAGAATGCACAAAAAATTATGACCCACCCCTATTTCTATCTTCAATATTTTAATCTTCAAAAATAAAATACAAACACTGCAAAGTTACTACAAATTCTCAATGAATGCACGTGAGTTTTCAAAACTTTTCCATTCAGAGGGAAGAAGAGAATATGACCTACATAAAGCAGTTAACTCTCTTGAAGAAAATATTGTATTACTAGAAAAGCCCATGGTTATGCCTTTGTCTCCTAGTGACATTGCTCAGCTAAATTATAGAAGCATGCAGCTGGAAAATTAAAAAACCAAGGCTAAACAGATAAGCAAAGAGATAAAGAATGATGATGATAGCTGCTTCACTAAATCTGGAAAAGTAAAATCTACACATGTGTGTGCACACCACTACAATGAATTATGCATTGGAAGGTTAAACAACATACTACAACGCATTGAAAGTGCAATTTGTGAGATGAACAGTTTACAAGAGAAACACAAGCGTATGTTCCCTGGAGCGAAAAATCGACCAACATCCTTTATAAAACGAAGACAAAAAGAGAATAAGGCTAAAAGTAAAAAAAGAAAACAAGAGCGCCACGAAAAGCAAATGAAAAGGGTTTACAAACTAATAGCCCATTGTACTCAAGAAGGTGAATTTTCAACACTCAACTATACTGGGATTTCTGAGATTAAAAAAAGTGATTTGAAATGGCTCAAAATGCTCATGGACAGGAAGATGCTTCCAGACAATGCACTTTTAGAGATCAAGTCACTCACTGATCTATCATTCAGTGATAGAAGTTCTGATGAAAGTGAAGACTTTGTGTATGAGATTGATGTTGATGATTAATTTGTGACAAGGTTAAAAAATTGTGTTAGTTTCGTTGTGTGACATTTCCTCATATTTGGGTTGTAATGTTGGATTGAAAATTAAGTCATTTCTGCTCTAGCCAGCATACTGGCCAGTACGTTGGCTAGGTCTGTCAAGTAATTCTGTTTTTGTTTTTGTTTTGTTTATATATTTTATTGGTATTTAACATCGTTATATCATGAAAAAAGGACCTTGAAAAAGATCACTTGGTTACAAATTGTTAGTATGTTTGCATGAAAAAAGACTGACTATCTATTCCTGAAGATTCTCATTGAGATTCTACTAGTACTAATTCATCGATATTCTAGGTGGAGGTGAAGTTGTTGCAGTTTTTTGTTGTTGTTGTTGTTTTGTTTCTTCTTTACAAATAAAAATGAGTTATGTGTAAAAAGAAGTCATCAACAGAACCATGATGAACTAATGAGTCATCATTGAAATAAATACTCATTTTTCCTCTAAGTGTGTAAAAAATTCTGTTTTTATTTTATACTGATTGAATTCTGTCATTTTTCCAATGGTGTCTATTATTAAAATTTCAGCTACTATTAAACAATGTGTCTTAAGCACAGTAAAAAAAACATTGCACAGAAATTGCATGGCCCACCCCTTTAGTGGTGCATGATATTTTCTAGCCCACCCCTTTTGGGATGCATGAAAAACCACGGCCCACCCCCAGATTTTTCCGGCCCACCCCCCCCCCCCCCCCCTATACTTTATGACCAGTCCCTAAAGACCAGAAGGATGATATTTGATTCCCTAATTAGAAGCAAGTTGACATACGCCTGTCAAACATGGTCTACTACAGCTACATCGCTAAAGACTCTAAGCAGTGTTTACTGTACACAGCTACGGAATCTAGTAAAAGGCGGTACCTCCAGAAAGCTCACTCCTCTTGACAAGAACCTCCTACTTGATGACGAAGAACAGAAATTTGACATGGCATATAAACTGACAAACAACCAAATCTATATCTACAGTGGTGCAACCCCACTATTAGACTTTGTTTATAGGCAGCAACTCAAATGGTTCTCACATATTATCCGATCACCGAATTCAAGATATATAAAGAAATTAACTTTTACAGATGAAAAGAACTCGAGACGTGGTCAACCACTCCTTACTTTGGAACGTGCTGTATATAGAAGATATGTAAACGAAAAAACAGAAACCAGAAAGCCTGTTTTGGTAGAAACCGACAGACCCTTGTTGAGTCTTGCCTACTCTAGTAGAGGGGCGCCTAAATGATCTTCAACGAAGATCGAGGAATATTATTATTATTGGTGTCTTAAGGCGCCTTTAGGTGTCTTTAGGTGTCTTAAGGCGCCTTTAGGTGTCTTTAGGTGTCTTAAGGCGTCTTTAGGTGTCTTTAGGCGTCTTTAGGTGTCTTTAGATGCCTTTATATGTCTTTAGGCGTCTTTAGGCGTCTCCAATTGTTAGGCTTCTTTAGGCGTCTTCAGGTGTCTTTAGGCGTCTTCAGGCGTTTTTAGGCGTCTTTAGGTGTCTTTAGGCGTCTTTGGGTGAAAGAAGAAAAATATTGGAGTTATAACATTTATTTATTTATTCATCCATCCATCCATCCATTCATTCATTCATTCATTCATTCATTCATCCATTCATCCATCCATCCATCCATCCATCCATCCATCCATTCATTCATTCTTTCTTTCATCCATCCATCCATTCATTTGTCCATTCATTCATTCATCCATTCATTTATTCATTCATGCATTCATTCATTCAATCATTATTTCTTTTATTCATTCATTCATTCATTCATTCATCCATTCATTCATTTATTCATTCATGCATCCATTCAAACATTCAAACATCCATCCATCCATCCTTCAATCCAATCATTCATCCATTCCTCCATTCATTCATTAATTTATTCATTCATTCATTCATCCATCGGTATGCAATGTACCTTTAGTGCTGAGTGCATCTTCATCATCTGAGTCAATAATTCCGAATTCTTTTGAATTGTTTTAAGAATTGTCTTTGTGGTAGTTTGCAAGGTTTTCATGTTTTCTGTCAAAGCTGTAACTGTCTTGTCTTGATTTATCGTCTCTTTGGTCAGGTCTTCCAACTGATTCGTTAAATACTCGACTCTGTAAGGAAGGAAATGATGTGTTGATAGTCTTTAATGAGGGAACCAACTGACTATATGTGATTTTCAGTAGGGCCCTAAATAAAAAGATATATACAACAATAGGATTTGTTACAAATTATACATTAGAGAAAAATGAACAAATATACTTAAAGATAAATTAAATAAGATAGGAAAAATATATAAATGTATAAGTTATAAAATATAAAAATATGAACTAAGAAGTCTATAATGATATATTAAGCAAAATATTAAAAAGCTAAAAAATACTTTTCAGAGATTTCTTAATCATAATCAAACAATGGGGTAATTAAACTGTTATATAAAGTTATACGTGCCGACAAAGGCAATAAATATTTAACTCGTTTTATCAAACCGATTCTCTGGTTGACTTTTTTGACTAAATAATCAACATGGTCATGCCATGTCAGATTTTGATTGAGTATTACTCCTAAGTATTTAAATGATGATGATGATGATGATTGTGGTGGTAATGATGGTGATGATGACGATGACAATGGATCCGAGTTGACGATGATGTTAATGATGATCATGATCATGATGGTAGTGGTGATGATGGTTATGATGATGATGACGATGACGATGGATCCGAGATGATGATCATGATGATCATGATGATAGTGGTGATGATCGCGGTGATGGTAATGATGACGTTTCCGAAGTTAATCCTTCCTTTTTAACTCCGACGAAGGATTGACGTCGAAACGTCAGTAAGTAATACTCTCTTTTATAGGAGGTATAAGTTACCATTTTTACTCCGACGAAGGATATATTACTGTCCTAAACGTCAGTGAGTAATACTCTCTTTTATAGGAGGTATAAGTTACCATTTTTACTCCGACGAAGGATATATTACTATCCTAAACGTCAGTAAGTAATACTCTCTTAATCCTTTCTTTTTTACTCCAACGAAGGATTGACGTCAAAACGTCAGTCAGTAATACTCTCTTTTATACGGTGTATAAGTTACCATTTTTACTCCGACGAAGGATATATTACTGTCCTAAACGTCAGTAAGTAATACTCTCTTTCAAACGATGTACAGTTAATTCCTATTGTCAATTATGTAGTACCTGCTACCAATCACTCGTACCCTCTCTTTAGATGTAGCATTGAACAGTGTGTCTTTATGGTGAAAATACAAATACAGACAGTGCTCCTCGAAAATTAACAGTTTCTGCAGCTCTTGGTTATTGAGAAATAATTCTGAGGAAAAAAAAACAATAACTGCTCAATGAATTTTGATTAATTGTAAAGCATATTGAGACGTACGTATGTGATAATATGATGATGATGAAACGAAAATTATATTCATAAATGGAAGAGGAATTTGATAACGATAATGATGATGATGATAATAATGATGATGGTGATATAGTGGTGATGGTGACGATGATGATGAGGAGGAGGAGGAAGATATAGTGGTAGTGATGATGATGGTGACGATGAGGAGGAGGAGGAGGAGGAAGATATAGTGGTAGTGATGATGATGGTGACGATGATGATGATGATGAGGAGGAGGAGGAAGATATAGTGGTAGTGATGATGATGGTGCTGGTGATGATGATAATGATGACGGTGATGATGATAATGATTATTATAATGATGGTGGTGATGACATCATCATAGTGATGATAATGACGTAAACACTGATGATAATATTTGTTTCCTTTCAACTCACTCAATCTATTGTCCTGTGGTTGTTTTAAGTGTAGACTGTTGCCACGACAACAACAGTTCCATGAATAACACAACAGCTCGATCACGTGATTCAGGATAATGAGAGGGGGGACTAGGACGGGTCTTTGCGCATACTCCATGATAAGATCATATCTTCGGAATTTCCATATTTGGTTAGAGTTGGCTTGCACCTCCGAGAACGTGTTGCTGAGGATGAAATTATAAACAATGATGAATACTATGATGATGATGTGGTGGTAGTGTTGGTGGTGGTGATAGTGATGAAAATGTTGACGACGATGGTGATACTGATTATTATTACTATAATGATGATGATAATAATGATGACGGTAACGATGATATTAATAATGATGGTAATTATAGTAAATAAGGATCCTGGTAAATATCATTAAAATGAAGATGATGGTGGTGATGATGATAATTATGACTAATAATGATTATTACTATAATGATGATGATGATTATGTTGATTATGTTGAACGACGAAGATAATGATAATAAGAACCATACATGATAATTGTATGATGATAATGATTAGAAAAATATAATGATTATATTCTAAACGTTTTCTTCCACAGGAAGCCCGAACATGCAAAAATATTTTCACACCACAGGGATCCCACTTACTTGAAAATAGCAATCAACAGGTTTAGTAGCAGGATGTTAGCAACAAGGAGGTAGAATGCCATGATAATGATTGCTATGGTACCTCTGTAGCTATCGTACTTCGGTATACCAAATTCTGTGGTGCTACTATTTGATACTAAAAATAGACCAGATACAGATACAGCCTACATAACTAAAAGGACAAGCAATTAAAAAAATCCAAACATTGAATCTTTAAAGTGGTCGTCTTACGAGAGAGATTTATTACAGAGTTTATATGGAAAACAAAACGGGTAATTGAAATGGTGGTCGCTTACGGGAGATGGTCAACTGTATTTATCAATTCGTTTATACTTACGTTGTGTAGGGTCGGTGATAAAAAGCTCCCCATAGGTCTGGAAGTACGGTCTAAGGAAGATCTTCGATATCAAACCCCACGAGCCCTGTTCATAAGGGAAGAGTATGGCTTGCTGCGCGACCCCGTAAGCCAGTAGAAACACCACCATTATAAGTAAAAAGTACACCATATCCACCGTCATTCGACCAATCATAACAACGTATGGGCCGAGATGTTTACTGACGGAGAAGAAATCAAGGAGTCGAATTATCCACAGCATGATATCGAGGCTGTAAACCAAGTGACCGATGCAGTCTGTAGGTGGTTTGAATCTCAGTCCAAGAGGTGGATTGCATCTCAGTCCAAGTCCTAATCTCAGTCCAAGTCCTAAGAAGAAGAATACCACAGCGAGCCCGTCGCAAATGTTCCACTTGCTTGATGCCCAGACGTAAAGCCGGCCGTCAGAGGTTGAGTTATCGGATTGACAAATCTAGAAAAAGGTAATTCAGTTATTGCACCAATGGGCGACTTGCACTAAGACGTCACGTGGCCCTACCTCCCCGTCAGTTGAATCGATCAGTTCTGTGAAAAAATAAGGCTTAGAAATTGAAATAGCCTGAATATTAGTAAAGATTCAAAATTTCACCTTTAGATATGAAGAACAGAAAAATGGGAGCTGTCTTAAGCTGCGTTTACACTAGAAAATTTGTCGCGCGACAAGGGCGGCGATTTCAATGGCGATTTTATCGCAGCTTTGTCGCCGCATTTTCGAATACGCTCGAATTTAGGAGACATGCAGAAAATCGCAGCAAGTTGCACTAAATTTCGAGCAGGTTCAAAGTTACGTTGACAAATCTGCGATAAAATCGCCATTGAAATCGCATGCAGCTCTTGTCGCGCGACAAAATTGCTAGTGTAAACGGGCCTTTAAGATTAGTTCGGAAAAACGCGTTGTGACACGAGCATGCGTTGCACGATCGTAAGTGATCATAGGTTTTCAAGGCGCATTTCTCTGCATCACTCTATCTGCTTGTCATTGTATTTACCGATACAACACGGCCCTTCATGTTGTAAACATTGTTGAAACGTGTCCTCGCGCAGAAAGGAACGCCACTGGGGGAGGGGTTAAAAGGGCTCTTGTCCACGTACCTCACTAATTTCTCCCATTGGGGAGGGGAGGGGGGAATGGACTGTTTCGCGCGAACCTGTCTAATTTGTCCCATGGCCACTGGGGGAGGGGTTAAAAGGGCTCTTGTCCACGTACCTGCCTAATTTCTCCCATTGGGGAGGGGAGAGGGGAATGGACTGTTTCGCGCGAACCTGTCGTATTTGTCCCATGGCCACTGGGGGAAAGGTTAAAAGGACTCTAGTTCACTTACCTGCCTAATTTCTTCGGTGCAGAGAGAGCATACAAACACAATGAGAAAAATCTCGGCGATGAGGGAATAGCTGCACTGGACAATGATGACGTAAGTGAATAACATTAGAAACACCATGTATGCAATCTAGAAAATAAACAACACTGATATTATTAGTATTATTAATATTATCACCATCATCATAATCATCTTCTTCGTCACCATCATTGTCATCATCACCATCGTCATCACTTAACCGTCACCATCATCATCATCACCATCGCCGTCGTCATCATTATCACCATGCACCACCATCAACATCACCATCAGCATCATCATCACCACCACCATCATCATCACCATCATCATCACCACCACCATCATCATCACCACCACCATCATCATCACCACCACCATCATCATCACCACCACCATCATCATCATCACCATCATCATCATCATCACCACCACCATCGTCATCACCACCACCATCATCATCACCACCACCATCATCATCACCACCACCATCATCATCACCACCATCATCATCATCACCACCACCATCATCATCACCACCACCACCATCATCATCATCACCACCACCATCATCACCATCATCATCATCATCATCACCACCACCATCATCACCACCATCATCATCACCATCATCATCATCATCACCACCACCATCGTCATCACCACCACCATCATCATCACCACCACCACCATCATCACCACCACCATCATCATCACCACCATCATCATCATCACCACCACCATCATCATCACCACCACCACCATCATCATCATCACCACCACCATCATCACCATCATCATCATCATCATCACCACCACCATCATCACCACCATCATCATCACCATCATCATCACCATCATCATCACCACCATCATCATCATCACCACCACCATCATCATCATCACCACCATCATCATCACCATCATCACCACCACCATCATCATCATCACCACCACCACCATCATCATCATCACCACCACCATCATCACCATCATCATCATCATCATCACCACCACCATCATCACCACCATCATCATCACCATCATCATCACCATCATCATCACCACCACCACCATCATCATCATCACCACCACCATCATCACCATCATCATCATCATCATCACCACCACCATCATCACCACCATCATCATCACCATCATCATCACCATCATCATCACCACCATCATCATCATCACCACCACCATCATCATCATCACCACCATCATCATCACCATCATCATCACCACCACCATCATCATCATCACCACCATCATCATCATCATCACCACCACCATCATCATCATCACCACCATCATCATCATCATCACCACCATCATCACCACCACCACCATCATCATCACCACCACCATCATCATCACCACCACCACCATCATCACCACCATCATCACCACCATCATCATCATCACCACCATCATCACCACCACCATCATCATCATCACCACCACCATCATCATCATCACCACCACCATCATCATCACCACCACCATCATCATCACCATCATCATCTTCGTCAACGTACTCACCACATTGGCCCAGAACTTAGTGATCGGTGCTCGGTAAAATTCGCTCATTGTAGAGAACACTGACCTATACAGTAGAAAGCGCACCAACGTTGCTTTAGAGATGGACCATAGATATTTGATAGAGGGGGTGGGTGGGGGCGGGGATCGTTGGATGGAGTAATAAGCTAAGATATATTCCTATCATTAATGATAATTTAATAATAATTTAATAATTTATACAGCGTTTTTTACAAGACGAATTGAGCAATAGCGCTTAACAATAGTTATAATTAAGAACTATAAAAATAATTAACATATGTACAATTTATAAATATATAATAAATAGCTTTTATTATATAGAAAAATAATTATGATATGTCAAATTCAAAATTCAATGCTAATTCAAAACGTCAATAAAAAGAAAAGTCTTCAATTTTTTCTTAAAGTCACTTATTGATAACATTGTCGTAATGACATTGAGAAAGCATTCCAAAGCGTTGGGGCCGCCGATTCAAATGATCTCCCGCCAAGAGCTTTGCGCATTACACCTTTGGGATGTTCCAGTAGTATCCTGCCATTTGATCGAAGATTGTGCGTTGATTTCTTTTTGATGAGTACTAAATCGTTTATGTAGGTTGGGGCCAGCCCGTGAATTGCTTTAAAAGCCATTATAATTATCTTAAAGTGTATCCTTGATTCCACTGGTAGCCAGTGTAGTTCTTTAAATGCTGGAGTAATGTGTTTGTATTTACCAATGACCAAGATAAGCCTGGCTGCAGTATTTTGTACAGCTTGTAATTTGTTTATTTGTGATTTTGGCAGTCCATAAAACAAACCATTACAATAGTCTAAACATCTGGTGACAAAAGCATGAACAAGTGTTAAAAAACTATCCTTTGATAAGTATTTCTTGATTCTTCGGATATTGTGAATGTGAAAAAATGCTGAGCTGCAAACTTTAGTGATGTGAGTTGCCATGGACATCTTTGAGTCGAACCAACACCCAAGATTCCTAACACATGAAGCAGGATATATCTTTGTGTCACCAACAGTGATATCGGTCGGACTGACTTTCTTTAATTGATATTTTGAGCCAATACGATAGTAAACTCGGTCTTATCGTCATTAATTAGTAATCGGTCACGAATCATCCATTCCCGAATTGCAAGAATACAGCGTTCCATTGCAGAGACAGCGTCGCTTGAGAAGATAAACAATCAGGCTTAAAACTGAAATCCAGTTGTGTGTCGTCAGCGTAGCAGTGAACATTAGGAAGGTGACTTTGCATGATGTTAAACAGTTTAGAAGCGTAGATAATATATAGCAAGGGACCAAGGCAGGAACCCTGAGGCACACCACAGTTGAGAGGAGATTCCTTGGTTAATGAAATGTAATTGATACTCGCTGGCTCCGGTTGGTTAAGTAGGACTTAAACCAATCAAGTGCTATTCCGGTTACACCGACTACAGCCGACTGCAAACGTTCGAGCAAGATCTTGTGGTTAACCGTGTCGAATGCTGCACTTATGTCTAATAGTACCAATAGAGTGACTTTCTGCGAGTTCATATTTAACAATATATTTTAATATATAATAATCACAATAATAATAATAAAATAATAAAATAATAAATAAAATAATAAATAAATAATAATATAATAATAAATAATAAAATAATAATAAATAAAATAATCACAATATATTATAATCATAAATTTCCGTCATCGCGATTTCCCGAATACGGAATCGTTTTGGGGTCGTTTTAGTAGCGTTAACGTGTAAAAAAAATCTGTATTCGAGGTGATATGGCCATTTGTATGTTTTCCAAGTGTTCCGTGAGTTTTTGATTTAGTTCCTTTGGAATCCTTCGGAACAAAAAGTGAGTGTGAAATTGAGAACGGGAAATTGAGTTTATATCAATAGGAACAAAATAAGTGCACTATCGGAACAATACATGTACAGTCCTCTATTTTGAAAGTGTTCCTCTAATGCCTAAACTAGTGGTTGTTCTTATTAGCATATAGAATGGCACTTTAAAAATGTTCAAAAGAGGATCAATTAGTTCCTATGTCGATTTTACTGAATATGAAACATGTTGTTTCCTTTATAACAAAACGTTCCTGAGTACACAAGGTACGTTTTGCGACACCACGTTTGTACGTATAAATATTTTGCACGTTAATTGAGTGCAAGCAAGTTTGGACTTGATGCTAAATGTATCTGCATATATATTCAAATTTTCAATTTAATCTGTTTGAGCTTGTTTGAGCAAGACATTGTCCTGATTACACTTGCATAATAGGCACGATCAAACTTGCTTTTCTAAATCAGCAAATTGAAACCAGGCTTGTTCGAGTTTGTCTAAACAAGCACTAAAATCCTTAATCCTGATTGGTTCGTCATGTAAAAGAATGGCACAAAAATGCAGTTCATATTGCAGTACAGTCAAAGAGTCCGTCATGAGTAAACGCTCTAAGCCGTCGACAGACTGGTCAGTGAAATATGGTGCATCGCCCAAACCAAAACGGTTGCACTTACCTCTCATACCTCTCTTCTGGACCCTTATTCTCCTCTATTCCCTCTTCTTTCTTTTCTCTTCTCTGGTGCTTGTAGAACGTGACGGGAAGGAGGGATAGTTCTTCCTTGTTCTTGAAGTCCAGGAAATAGATGGTAGGTGGGACTATAATCCCAAGGATGGCCTATGAAGCAAAAGGCTTCGATCAATATATAATAATGAAAGAAGACATGTGCAGCTAATGAGCAGTACACAACTGAGTCTGCGTATTTTGCTTGTGCTTGTGCTGCTGGTGGCACGTGGCTCCTCCCCGTATACCGAGCTCACTCTACGTAATTCATAGAAACGACAAAAGAATTGAACAATAGAACGAAGCTAACAAAAAAATACAATATATTTCCAGTACACAACGGAGGAGCACAGGTGGCCTAGCAGCTAGAGCGCTTGCCTTTTACAACTGTGACCTGGATTATTTCCCGCTCGGGCGACAAGTGAGTAGCCTGAGTTTGTTTGATGTGTTCTTCTCTCACATTTCGGGTTTTTATCCGTGTTATCCGGTTTTCCCTCCTCAAATATCAAATATCAACATGTGAGAAGAGTGCTAAAATATGTGTTGAATACTAGTCTGAGTCTCCCTAATTAGTAGCTAGGACACTTGAAATTCTGTCTGGCTATAGGACTGAGACGTTAAAAAGTGTCTTAAATTAAAGTTGTTGTGCTTTTGTCACTATTTCTTACCCTCAAAGAAGGAAAGTTTATGTTTCTCATCGCGCCCATCCATATATCGGTCAGCAGAGACTGACAAGAAGCATGCGCAACAAACTTTTCATGATTTGTCATAACAGCGAGCGAAAGGCAGGTATGACCACACCAGTCCGATAGGTGATAGGTTAATAGTTTACGAGTCGCTCGCTCGTTGACTTGGGAACATTCGTCGAAAAGAGATAGAGCAACATCTTTGAACTCCCTGCACGGAAAGAAGATCATGATTTCAATTATAATACTGGATCCGTTCAGAGCAAAAATATATTTATTATCAAGATATTTCAGCTGTATCTCACTGCCTTCATCAGGCAAGCATTAAGTGAAAAAAGGAAGGATGGAGGGATGGATGGATGGAAGGAAGGAAGAGGAAGGATGAGGAAGGAAGCAAGGAAGTAAGGAAGGAAATAAGGAAGGAAGGAAGGAAGGAAGGAAGGAAGGAAGCGAGCAAGGAAGCGAGCAAGGAAGCGAGCAAGGAAGGAAGCAAGGAAGGTAAGTAGGTAGAAAGGAAGGAAAGTAGGTAGAAAGGAAGGAAGGAAGAGAGGAAGGAAGGAGATAGGAAGGTAGAAAGGAAAGTAGGAAGGAAAGAAGGAAAGAAAGAAGTACGGAAGGAAGGAAGGTAAAAAACAAGGAAGTAAAGAAGGAAGGAGGGAAAGAAGGAAACAACCACCGATTGTATTACAATAATTATTATTCAGTGCACTCACTTTTGATTTGCCATGATCTGTTCGTACACACCATCTCTCAGTTCATCTCCTTCCAGTTTCCTCGCGATCTCCATGTACAACTTAGCGCCAACCAGTGCACGTGCAATATTATTGTCTCCTAGTTCCCACATAAGCAAAGCCATTTTCTGCATGTTGCAAATCACAGCCCAACAAAATAAGTGGTCGAAAGGATGTTGAAATTCTGATTTCTCCTTTTTATCCTGTGGAAATATAGTCATTTTAGTATGCAGCTTTTTCAAAAAAACGCTGAATACTGCATAGTCATTTCAAGACCGAAATGCAATTTGGACCATAAACTGTTGTCTAAACTATATACTAGTTACATATAGGGAGTAGATCGCTGTGTCATTAAAGTAGAGATTGACACTATAAGTGACACGTGATTCTTTGTTTATTTGTCTTAAGCAGTTGGAAGTTTAGTTTTTAACTTTATAATGAGTAACAGTGAACATGGAATAAAAATTGATTTATGCCATTTATGCATTCATCAAGGGGGTCTGGTGTATTGAGGTTTTGTTTGAAACTTTGGGAACATCTTAGATCAAACTCTATGTTCAGTTTAGAGAGAATTCCGGTTATAGTTGAGAGTCCGTTGTAGAGGGGTTCAAGTGTATTACCACTTGTGAGTTTCTTGTTCTGGTCTCACTTCCTTGTCTGGTTCCACCCAGCATCTTCTTGATAATCGAATCAATGTCTTGTAGCTTGAAGTTCTCTAGCTGCAAAAACGAACACAAATATTTGTGGTCCTATACACCGAATCGAAATATGGCGGCCAATTTGAATTACAATTCTTCTTGACTGCCAAGCCTCGCATACATGTGAAAACTCTATTGTTTTCCAACGTGAACACGAGGCTAGACAGTCAAGAACAATAAGAGTACGCCATATTCGCCGATTTGGTCTATGTTATTTACACGTTCAGATACACGTTCTGTCACTTGTGGTGTACCACAAGGGAGTATACTGTGACCTCTCCTTTTTAACATTTACACAAACGACCTGTCACAAGTACCAAAGTATTCTTCATCGCAGAGTTATGTAGATGACACCAAATTGTTATTAAATTTTCACTTGATAGATCAACAAAATACTATCGATAAGCTGAACGAAGACCTTCACAGAACCTGCGAATGGACATTCACCAACAAACTACTACTCAACCCAGACAAAACTAAACTGGTTATCTTTGGAAGTAGGCCTATGACAAGTAAGGTCGAAGATTTTAAAATAACTCTTCTTGGCAAAGATGTCAAACCCGTAAATTCTGCAAAAGACTTGGGAGTAATGCTTGACTCGAACTTGACTTACAAAGATCATATTTCATCAACAATCTCTAAATGCATGTCACGATTATGCCAAATAAACAGAGTGAAGCATGCTTTAGACAAAAATACTCTGAATATAGTTATAAACTCTCTAGTATTTAGTAAACTGTTTTACTGCTCAACAGTATGGAGCAACACTACCGATAACAATTTAAATAAACTTCGAAAAGTCCAAAACTACGCTGGCCGGATTGTAAGTGGCACAAAGAAATATGATCACATTACTCCTGTACTAAAGGAACTAAAATGGCTACCAATCAAATAACAACTTTTTTATCGTGATGCTGTGATGTGTTTTAAATGTATGATCGGTTGCGTTCCACAAATCCTTACAGAACCTCTGATTAGACGTGACAAAGTATGTACAAGAACTACAAGGAATTCGACAAACCTACACATCCCACTATACACCACTGCGACAGGACAAAGAACATTCCATTACAGAAGTGTAAAACTGTGGAACAGTCTTGACAAAGACTTAAAATTAAGTCAGACAGTTTTAGAATTTAAGAAGAAACTTAAAACAAATATGCTTAACAAATTTATAGATATTTAATTTAACTAGACCCTGGCTGCAGCGTTTACTCGTGCCCTTGATCTGGCTCTTAATTATGGAGAGATGCTAAATAGCTAGGAACAGTTGATTATAGTTAGGGACAGATTATCACAGGTATAGGAAAACTAACTAGACCCTGGACTCCAGGGTTAACTGGGCTACCAGGTTGTGGCAGTTGTTTCTATGTACCAGTATTCCTGTGTTGCGAAGTGTTTGAAAACTAAGTCTCAAAAACATTATTATGAAATTGTTCTTGACAAAAAAACGTCACACAAATAAGATGGGCAGTTACTGTGTGATTTTTGGCTTGTACAGAAACCTACCAGACATTTGTTTCTATGTAGTGGGATCCCTGTATCACCAAGTGTTGACATTTCTGCCCCCTCCCCTCCCCCCAAAGCGCTAGTTTAGTATCCGAGACGGCTTGAAAACTGCCTCAGAAAGAGTTTTATGAAGTTGTTCTCGAAAATTAAACGTAAGAACAAGAAAGATAGATAGTTACTAAGGCAATATGTGTGATTTTTGAAGCAATTTGGGCTGTTTAGAATGGTTTCCAGACAGGCCGATTTGAGATTTCCCACGCCGCGGTTGAGTTCGCTTGGTTTCGTGAAGAAAGCCGTCACATTCTCTGACATTGCGAAGAAAATATTGCACATTAATCAATATTATTAATCAAGTTTTCTGTTTGAAAGTGCTAGATAATATGCCGTAGCGAATACAATTTTGCTGCCACATCTCAGCTTCTGTTTTGTATTTTACTCGATTGCTCAAGGCGGTCTTCGATTTAACACATTCCGGCGAAGATTTCCTAGTGTTTTTCAAAAGGTCAACCCTTTTGTACAGCAATGATAGGGAATGTTTTGGTGATATATAACCATTATTTTCAGCGGGATCAGAGTTAAACGAGCATGTAAAGAGAATAGGATTATCTAAAGATATTAATATTGACTGCTACATACAAAGACCCACAAATGATCGATTCACACAATGTTATTTACTTCAATGAATTAGGTTCGTTTGAAAATACGTATGAAAAATTTTGAAATCCTATTTTGATATGTTTACCATCATTAAACAATTGTTCTTTTACCGAAGTATGAAGCTTGTATATCCATGCATATCCTTAGATGAGACAATTTTCCACATGGTATCGAAAACCTCAACATACGATCGAAGTCCTTCAAATGCATTAGTTGAATATTTCACTATTTTGAAACGAAAATGGCGATGAACATGAAAACTAATACTCCAACTACGAACTTTGATGAATAAAAAGCCAAACTGCGACGATTTTTAGTGACGATTGCGACTTTTAACCGCTTTTCAAGCCATTTTACCAAGACGTTTTGAGTTGTGCTATATATTGCGCCATCTTGAAGTTGACCGGAGAGTAATCGGTACTCACGACTTCATGGCGAAGCCAAAAGAACTTCTGAAACGGAAAAATTAGATGTGTCTTCATGTGTGTTGTGTTTTTCTTTGCATGTCTGTGAAGATTGAGGACATTTACTTCAATATTGAGCGATTTATGGGTTGTTTTTGGTGGTTAATCGACAACTTCGTAACATCTTCGTACATCTTCGGACTTTCCGAAGTACAACTTCTGACATGGAAACCAAAAATAAAAAAACACGCGTTGCATTTTAAGACTCGTGCCGGCCATAGGCCTGGGCACGAGTAATTAATGTAATTTATAGGGTATATATACGTATGTATGTATATATGTATATATATGTATATTTATTTCTTATTATTTTTATTATTACTATTTTTTTTCTCTCTATTGATTCTAGATATATTTTATTTGTAATTTATGTTCTCTGAAAAGCCTTTTAAGGACGAGAATAAAAATGTATGTATGTATGTAATTTAAAATACAGCTGTCAAACGACCACGCATGCGCCAAAAAAAACAAAAACAAGTAAAATGATCCAGCACACAAATCCGACATTCGTACGGACTATGGAGTACGGACTATGGAGTAGACGACTTTCATCGTTTTTTTTTTTCTCAAAATGTAAACAAAAAAAACAAAAGTGGAAATAAATGGTAGCTTTACAAAATAGCAAGTTTTCACACGAAAATTCAATTGACTTCAAACACTGTAGTCCGATGAGTGTTTAGAATGTAGCAAATAAAAACAATCCTAAAAGATATCAATAATCTGTTCATAATGTAATGTTCATTGTCAATGGAAACAATAATACAATCGCTTTTCAATTCTATTCAGAGGAATGCTAACGAACTTGAATGCTAACAACTTGATGATAACTTTCCATCGGCTGACCCAGTAGTATAATGGCTTAAAGCGAGTATACAGCAATGCAGAATATCTCGGTTCGAATCCTGGCGTTGGTACGCAGAGACTTTTTTCGAAAAAAATCGCCATCAAGTAAATTATTTCTAAGTCTGATGATGTTTACTAGTAGAGGGGGAGGGTAAGTAATGTCTAAAGGCCGATAATGAGGACTGGATTGAATTATGTAATACAAATAAATATAATGCTAGGCCTAGTCTGGGACCTAATCTCGCCTTAACTCGCATTAACTCTCAGCATTGAAATTTTGTGATTTTTCCTTAACTCGCCTTAACTCGCGCAGTCTCGCCCAAACTCGCTGCGAGTTAATGCAAGTTTAGGTCCCAGACTAGGCCTAGGCCTAGTGTAGGACCTAAACTCGCCTTGACTCGCATTAGCTCGCAGCATTGAAATTTTGTGATTTTCCCTTAACTGCTTAAGGCTGCGAGTTAAGGCGAGTTAAGGCGAGTTTAGGCGAGTTTAGGTCCCAGACTTGAACTGAGACTTGAACTGGGACTTGAACTGAAACTGAAAGCATTTGGACTTGAAAACTTCAGTTCATGTTCGCTTGGACGTACTTACGCTGGTATCAAGTATCTGCATGTGACCAAAATTGCACCATCGGATTGGCTAATTACCTCATGAATATTTAATGAGTTTTTGAACATCTAAGCAATGTTCCATGTCAACGTAAAATATTTACGCTCGACATAGAAAGATGTGCAAATGATTTTGAGCATAAAAATATACGCATACACAGACAAACTGTATACATGCTATACTGCTCAAAGACAAGAGTAGCTGTTCCTACCCAAGTGAGAATACATATATGCTCTTATGGCCTACCTTATTCTTGCCGATAACTTTCTTAAAAGTAACACTAAATTCCGATCTCTAAAAGAAAAAAAATCATAGTTCAGTACGTAACGTAAATATAGTATCTAACTGAGGATTCAGTATCTAGGGTAAATGAAAATTGCTTCAAAGCCATCATAATTTTGGTTCTTGACAGAGTGCAAGGTGAATGGCGAACGACGATTGGACGACCGAAAGGAAGTGTGGTTAGTCATGCAACATATCTTAGTGTTTTTCTAGATTGCTAAGCACAGTTTCGTTTATAACTTCTGCTTAAGAAACAATCATCAAGACCGAAATAAATGCCTGTTTTGTGCTGGTAATCACCCTCGGAAACCCAGGGGTATTCTTCTGTCGCTCGTTTCTCGCTTCCACAACATATACCCCTGTGAACGTAGTCTGTTGGAGCTTGTTCCGGTAGTCAAAGTTCAAACTTATTTCACGACTTTCTTTGAATGGTTATCTTGATTTTCATTGGTCGACCTAATAAGGTCGACCAATCAGGAAAGAGATGAATTTTGACTTCCGGAACAAGCTCCAACAGACTACGTTCCCAGGGGTATATGTTGTGGAAGCGAGAAACGAGCGACAGAAGAATATCCCTGCGTTCCCGAGGATGGCTGGTAATGTATTGAAATCACACTCGTTTTCTAAAGAATTCGAACTATAATATCCCGCAGTCCGGAATGTTATCAAAATTGATCACCCAAATAAGGCAGCTAAAAGGATTATGACGTCATCATTCCAGTGTTTCACCTTTCCGCCGTAACATTTTACTTTTTGAACTTTTAATACAATTCCTAAATATATTTGTGAAGTAACATATACTACTTGAAAGAGAACTATCCAAAGTACAGTTTCAGCTTGTTTCCGGGGTGTTGAAGCGAATTTTTGGCAAACGGTGAGTTATTTTCTAAATCACACTGGTCCTGAAGGGGGGTTTCCTAATCCCATTTCCCAGTTTATATTTGGACCAAATCCCAGTCAAAAATCACATAATCCCATCAGTTTTGCTCAAGTTTTCAATCCCATTCACATTTTCTATTGTTCTTTTATCTGTAAATCCCAGTCCCAGTGCATCCAATCCCATTTTCCCAGTCAAAATAAGGTCAATCCCAGCTCCCATTTTACCCCTTCAGGACCCTCTACAAAGCCACATTTCAATGCTTGTTTACCAAATAAATTCTTAACTTTCATTTTATTTAAACTAATCTCTATGAATGTTTTGGTTCCACGAGATTCAGGAGATGTTCCTCTTTCATAATGCAAATTCTCAACATGGGACGCGAGCCATGAGGTCGGGACGTATATATATACAGTCATTTGCAAAAATTCTGACCGTACAAGTATATAAGTATATAAGTATATAGGTATATAGATATGTAGGTAATTCTGCCTTAAAACGGTCCAATTTTTTTCAGAATTCATTCAATGACATGAAGTAAGCATCATTGAAGTATTATGGATGGTTCTGATAGTACCAAGAGTGCATGAAAGCACTCAAAGGCATAAATAAACATTACCCACAATGCACCCGATATACTTTGATGCGGTCAGAATTTTTGCAAACGACTGTATATATATATATATATAGTCTAATTAGCTGCCTTTGTGTTTCTTTGTATGACTTACGCCTGAGTGAAATCTTAGTTAGTTGATAACAAACTAGTTGATAACTAAATACTATTATGCACTACAAAGTTAGTAGTTGTTTCACGGATATATGGTGTGCACTCTAACAAGTGTAATTTCAATATATTACAAACACAGAACCAGCATTCATTTCGGTCTTTGCTTGATGCTTGTTTGCTTTAGCGACGACAACGATTTTTGAAATAAGTGCATTTATTATATATCCTATTCAAACCCGTTTTCTTATTGGTCGAGATCACGTCACGTGGAGGGAAATAAATCTCTATAACTCCCACGCGGGTAATAAATCCACGTGATCAAAGCGTGAGAGGGGAATAAATCCACGTGATCAGGTCAAAGTCCATCGAAAGTTCGTGTGGCGCGTTCAAAAATTTTCTCTCCGTTTTGAACGCGCCACACGAACTTTCGATTAAAATGACTGATCCCTCGGGAAATCAGTTAATTTTGTTTCCATCGAATCTCAATGTTTTCTTAAACATTTGGATTTTCGGGAAACAAAACTAACTGTTTCCCTCAGGACTAGTCATTAAGTGCTAAATACAATCAAGCATACATGACAGGGGAAAAGAATTTTCAGCTTACCGCTTGGTACAGCTTAAGGAGTCTCTCTTCGTTGAGAAACCGTCCCATTCCAACGCCGTTCTCAAGCAACAATCTTACAAACTCTACACGATTCTTTTCTAGGGCATTCATCATGAAGACTTCTAGTTCCTCAATCTGTAGTCATTATAATAATGATGATGACAGCTAGAATGATGATGGTGGTGTTGATGATGATGAAAATGATGATGATGATAATAATGATGATGATGATGATGATGATGATGATGATGATGATGATGATGATAATGATGATGATGATGATGATAATGATAATGATGATAATAATGATGATGATGATGATGATGATGATGATGATGAAGATCGATAATGATGAAAACGATCAATGCTGATGATGATTAAGACGATGATTGTGACGATGATGAAGATGTAATGATAATAATAATGATGATAAATATAATACCTTCCAACCATTCGATTGTGTAAAGATTTCAGACTTTGCTATGTCAGCTCTGTTCCACATAAGAGCGAGCCTCAGCTGATCCGCTACAGATGCGCACTTGGCTAAAAATATCAAATTTCATTAACGTCAGTAATAGTTAAGTAGAGATTAACACTTCAACAAGTGACACGTGATTTTTTGTTTGTTTGTTTTCAGCAGTTGAAATTTCAATATATAACTGTACAATGTGTAACAGTGAACATGGAATAAGAATTATGAAATCTATGTTCACAATTAATGCTACACTGCAAAAACGGCTGAGTAGATACACCTCACTATATTGAGTAAATCATGCATTCAGGATGACACTTTATAGTGAGTTAATCCAACTCTATAGTGAGTTAACCCAACTCTATAGTGAGTAAAAGTGAGGTTAAACTCGATATATTGAGTACAGTGTACTCAATGGCCGTCTACATTTATGTTTACTCTTAATAATGAGTTGGGTTAAGTCACTATAAAGTGTCATCCTGAATGCATGATTTACTCAATATAGTGAGGTGTATCTACTCAGCCGTTTTTGCAGTGTAGTATCAAATATTCAGATATAGACCTCCAAACTGTTTGTAAATAGCACACTCTTTTATACAGTATACAGTTCAATGTCACTTTAAAAGTAGATATGGCAATGCAAACGATAGTGTACCTCTCAAAAATGCTTTTAGTATCGCCTTGTCAATGTCAACACCTTCTTCATTGACACGAAATATTGTGATCTATGCATGGAGAAACAACAACACACATATTAGCCAGTAATAGCTATAAGAGCAGTCAAAGCAACAACAGTAGCAAGAGCACTAAGCAACAACAACAATATCAGCAGCAACAGACGAGTAACAGCAACAACAACACCAATATCAATAGTTACAACAAAAAACAAAACAAATAAATATAAATAAATCACTTTTTTTAACGTCTCAATCGTTCTAGCTGGACAAGTATGCCCTTACTATTTTAAATTGGAGAGACTCAGACACACAATCACTACCTCTACGTACTTTAATTATTTTGCACACAACTCGGTTCACATGTTCATTTTTGCGGAGGGAGAAAAACCGGATAACCCGGAGAAAAACCTTCGTAGCATAGGAGAGAAGAACACATCAAACAAACTCAACTCACATATAATCCTTGCCCGAGCCGGGACTCGAACCTGGAGCACAGCGGTGAGAGGCCAGCACTCTCACCGCTAGGCCACCCATGCCACCCAAAACAATAGCAACTGCGGCAACAACAACATCAGCTAGCAAGGAAAGTTAGCGACAGCAAGAATACTTATAACAATAATATCAGGAACAACAACAAAAACTTTGCAGCAGCAGCAACAACAACAATAAACGCAACGATAGTGACAGTAAAAAAAACATAAGAACCTCAACAACAGTTGCAGCAAAAACAGCAGCAGCAGCAACAACAGCAACAGCAACTGTAAACTTTAGGATGTACTTACAAATTCTTTATTATTAACACAGTTCAAGACGTCGTTGTAGACCTCCAAGAGTTTCGAATTGTTCTCTTTAGGGAAGGCTAGTTTGATCTTGTCTTTAAGCTGTGGGTGTTCGACTGGATCTTGCTCGGTTGTGTCAGGGCTGAAACACGACAAAATTGGAACATAATAAAAAAATGTATACGTTAACAAAGTAGATATAAGTAGATGTACAGTCACATTTCTGGAAAGATTCCTGAGGAAAAAAAGTAATTACGATCTAGGAAAATCACTTATATTACTGTACAGATTCACCACTATATCTAAATAGTAAATCCTTCAGAGGGAACTAGCCAATCAGCGCGAAGTGAACATGCACAACTTGTTAGCGTAACCCCGAGGAGAAAATATTAGTGCGTTAATGCTCGCCTGACTGGGATAGGGAGCTTTCTATAATTTTGTTATCCATCGAAAACCGCATAAAATGTGTGAAATTAATGAAATTACACGACGTATCGATGCCGACCTCGAAGTTATGCAAATATCGTCTTGTTCATTCAAAAGTATTTTATTTGTATTCAGCAGTAATTATAAAGTCTTAATTAATTTGATTGTTTGAAAGAAGTTCACTCAAATATATAGCGGTAATTAAATCTGTCAGTTCTAAAATGATTGCCTTGTTTATCGCTTGTGAATTCTGAAGCTAACCGGGGTCACTCTGCCTACCCTTTATTCTCAGTGATGATACGATGCGCAAAGGCAAGGATATCAGCTGCACGACCGCTTCCCTCTGCTATGACCACGGGCACAGCTGGTCTACTTGTGACTGACTTGAGAACTGTTTTGATAGTATTCAGGCTGCCTTCGAGAACTAGCAGTACCACAGGGATCCCGTGAATTGATTCTGGAGAAAAAGAAAAACACGATGATATAATGGTAGTAATGATGACAATGATGATGATCTTGGTGCTTCTGGTGATGATGGTGAGATGATGAGATGGTGATGATGATGATGATGATGATGATGCCGGATGTTTATTCTGCTGCTGCTGATGATGATGGGATCAGTGATGTCGAAGTTGATGACGATGATCACGGTGGGGTGTTGTGGTTGTGGTTGTTGTTGTTGTTATGGTGGTGGAAATCGACGATGATATAACTATGACGATAGAACGATTTTGCATATTTTCTTCTATTGGTTTTGGACTTGTCTCTTTATTACATTATACCTGAAGATATATCCCTCTTTGAGATGGCGTTTTCCAATGAGGTACGGAAAGATATCTCTCCACCATAGTCAGTACCATTATCAACCAGTATGAAATGGGTGTGGTTATTGTCAAGGCACGCTTCTGCTGACTCCATGCTTGACGTCATTTGGTACGTCACTGTGTCCTGAAATAAAATGTTTATAAATTAATATGTTTACTCATCTTTAGCATCGTCATCATCATCATCATCATCATCATCATCATCATCATCATCATCATCACGGCCATCATCATCATCATCATCATCACGGCCATCATCATCATTACCATCATCAGCATCACAATCATCATCATCATCATACCTTGTTATCCACTAGTGTTTCTCTGTTGGCTATTATACCCCATGTTGCAATGCCTATCAGGTGTAACTGGTTGAAGTCATTCTCTAAAGGATTTGACGTCACAGTCTGACCTCTGACCGCCTCCCCTACATGCTTCATGACGCCAGTGTTTGTACCTCCTGTTATAATCCATGCACCGGTGGTTCGGGCTGCCTGTGGTAAGACAAGAAACTAATTAAGTGCGACATCGACTTCGTATAAAGACTTCACCCTGATAACATCAACAGGAACGTGCTAGTTAAATCCTTCGGAGGGAACTAGCCAATCAACGCGAAGTGAACATGCACAACTTGTTAGCGTAACCCCGAGGGGAAAATATTAGTGCGTTAATGCTTGCCTAACCGGGATAGGGAGGTTTTCTATAATTTTGTAATCCATCGAAAACCGCATAAATGTGAAAAAACCTCTATAAATACTTTACACCTAAAAGAAATGAGGCTGATTTATAAGTTTTAAATGTTTTAATAAGCATAATAATCTTAAGGCTCAAAAGCGGATAGTGGAACCCTGCCTTACGGCTACCCGTTAATACGGCCACTTTGGGCTGCCCATTCGATGGCCGGATTAACGGGGTTCCACTGTACCCCTCCTTTAAAAATTTTTGTACAACGCGGGCTTAAATTGCTAACTCTTTCTAATTGTCTATTGTTTGAAAGAAGTTCGCTAAAATCTAGATCTCTTTTTTTAATTTTAATTTTAAATATCTGTCAATTCATATAAAATTATTTCCTTGTTTATCGCTTGCGGATTCTGAAGTTTAATTCCACAAACTTCAAAAATTACTCTCTTACTCAGTCAGTCAGTCAGTCAGTCAGTCAGTCACCTCGTCACTAAAATTATTCATTAATCATTCATTTAATATTATTCATTATTCATTCATTTAATGATTCGTATATTTATTCGCTCAAGAGACAGTCATGCATTTCTTCCTCTCTTTCTCCCTCCCACCCTTGGTCATTAAATTTCTCACTCGATCACTTTTCAATCACTTGTATGCTTATTCATTAGCATCCTAGGGTATACTATATTTCTATTTCTCTGTGTACCTTCCCTAAGTAGTCCCTGACACTTCACTCGAATGCTTTAGTATACTTTTTGTATATATAATAGAAGGAACATCATGTGTATTTTCTCTGTGTGCCAACCTTAAGTAGTCCCTGTCGTAGGACTTGTTTCAGTTTTGGATTCAAATGAAAACTCTTTGCGCCCCCAGTCACTGAGATCAGCAGTTTTGGTAGTTCTAGTTTCCATTGCTTCTCAAATACACTCTTTAGAACATCTTCTGCATCATCGTCATGCGCAATACGGACGTACTGGAAATGAAAGAATGAATGAATATTACTTATCATCATCATCATCATCATCATCAACATCATCATCATCATTTCTATAGCGCCAAAACTGATAAATATTTTAAGCACTTACAATAACGTAACCAAGCGCGCGGTGCACGTTAAAGGTGGACATTAAATGTGCTGTTCACAAAGAGTTTGGGATTGTCTCCCGGTACAACAGTCAGGTCTCGGAGGCATCTACTAACCACACTCATGATTGTAAACTTCTGGCTTACAGCAGTCCGATAAGTCCTCCACAATAATTGTAAATAATCACTAAGCTTCAAGGGGAGAGATTTTTAAATATCTGTATCGGTTCTTGGGGTTTTTTTTTGGGGGGGGGGGGGGTCTTTTTTTTGGGGGGGGGGATCTTTTTTGTGGTCTTATGTTGTATAAAGGGAGGCGGATGCATAGAATAGAATAGCCCGATAGCGTGTGGTATATTCTTTAGAATTTGACCACAGCCCGTGGATGGTAGCCTGCGTGCAGCCGGTTTAATTACACGTAACTAGACGCATCACTGCGTGAACTCGGGCTTCATTACGACTATGTAATTATTTTCTCGGATTAGCTTGAGATGATTTGAAGCGAAAAATAAGTTATTTTTTTGGTCGTCCTCCTTTTCCTTTAGGTCCGTCGTTCCGTCTGTCCGTGATCCGCTTGTCTGTTCTTCTTTTACCTGGATTGATCTTCGGTTCGTGCAGTGATAGATGCGAGTTCAAAGAGACAGTGTTATTTTTAAAAGGTTATTAAGTTATTTCCCTTTTACTTCGACGAACGTAGTCAACAATTTTTACGGTGTTACAAATTCCGTTATATATATTACCTATCGTGCTATTAAGTTGTTCTTGCAAAATATACGCCAGAAAAAGGAAGATAGATAGTCACTGAAGCAATTGGTGTTATATTTGAGGCGATTTAAGCTGTTGGGTGTAGTTTTCAGAGAGGCTGTTTCAGCTGTTTATTTGTTGTTGTGAGCTCGACCTGGAGGTTTTAAACCGGTCACGTTATCTGACATATTGTAAAGAAAGAAATATTTCTTTCATCTACATAAAAGGATAAAGCGATTTAAGTTTTGCGAATAAGGCCTCGTCTACACGAATCCGATCCGGCTGAAACCGCATAGAAATAGTTGCGTCCACACGAATCCGCGTATCCGGAGGATTCCAGTAAAAGTATGATTTTCGATGATTTTCGATGTTTCAAGCAAAATAACACAGAAAAACGGACGGTGACCAATTTTTTATCTTTGAAATCGAAATAACTACTAAAAATATATCTTCAGTTTTTGAAACAAAATGACATTTTTTATCGGCTTTTCTACTTCTAGAAAACGGCTAATTTGTTCGAGTTTATTTTGTTTTTCTCTTTATTTACATGTATAAATATTATGAGTTTCAAAAACATTTCAGGACCTTTTATTATGACTGGCATTTTTTTCTAAAGTTCTTTCTTATTTTTGTCACAAAGACATTCATTCACGCTGCATGCGAAAAAGGCCAAAATTGATTACTTTAAAGCCATTTTGTACGAAAACAACGACGGTGACCCAATTTTTTCAGCTAATTTTGATATGTTTAATGTAGGTTTATCAACTGGCAAAGTCTCAGAAACTGATTGACATTTACTTTGAACTATTAACTCTGATGGGATGTAGTCAAATTGGAAAGAATATATTAGACGAGAACTGTTAATTTAAGATATACACCTAATCCAAAAAACGTTGTCGGGTCCGCCGCACAGTCCTCGCGCCAAGACCGTGAAGGAAAACACAGTGAATATTTTGATGAGAGTGATAAAACAAGAAAATAAAAGTAGGCACAACACTATTTCGTTGAAAAAAGTACCACACTAGAGTGTGAACATGCAAATAAATTAATTACTGATTAGATATAACCAATATCTTTCACAGTCTTGGCGCGAGGACTGTGCGGCGGACCAGACAACGTTATTTGGATTAGGTGTATATTGCCGGCCGCTACCGTTTACTGCGTTCAAAGATTCTCATACCTTTGCTCGGCTGGTCTGTCCTGCTCCACAAAACTCGATTTGTCTTGTTTTCCACTTGAAAGAAAGAGCAATATTAGCATGCGTCACATCCGGCCTTTTTCTTGGTTCAGTAATTAACTTTAATAACGGACTTAACCCAAAACTGAAAAGTCCGGATGTGACGCGGTCTAAGCAATATCGGCTATTAATTTAACATATTTTACTCTTTATCGCGCTCCCCAAAAAAACATAGAAACGCAGAAATATTCAAAAACGTTAGCATTGAGCATTAAGAGTTAGAAAACTTATAAAAAAATGAAGTAAACAGAATTAAAGGAAAAGCGAATTGATTGATTCTAAGATCCTGGAGTTCTTTGTCCATATTGTTCAATGACTTTGTAGCCTTATATGT
The DNA here is from genome assembly GCA_949775045.1 of Metridium senile. Lineage (NCBI taxonomy): Eukaryota > Metazoa > Cnidaria > Anthozoa > Actiniaria > Metridiidae > Metridium > Metridium senile. Next base: position 47,079,662 of record OX459095.1, read on the forward strand.
GAAAGTTCTGTCTTGTATAGAGGCGTATTTAATCGATCACAGTTTCGTGTACGGCGAGTGTAGATCAGTATCAGAACGTTTGCGTAATTTGCTGCCTAAGTAGACAAGAGTAAGATTATTATAGCATTTGAAAGCTATATAACGGCGTCTCTGTATTCTAGATGTTGTTTTACAGTCATACAATTCAGCTCTTGTAATAAGGTCGAATTGGTAATAATTTTACATGCAAAGTTCTGAACTTGTTGAAGTTTCTTTAGATTCTTCTCAGTTGTGTTAGACCAGACAGTACAAGAATTTGCTCATAACAAGTGAATCTATGATGAGAGAGAGTGTTCTAGAATCAAAACTGTTCTTAACCCGATTGATTTGACAGAATTTTGACATACAGGAAGATGTTACGTTGGACTTGTGTTCATCATAAGTTAGTTGTGCGTCGAGAATTACACCCAGATCTTTGGCAAAGGGTAAAGACAAGTAGGTCGACGAACGTTGCAGTAGTTGTCGTGTTCCAAAGACGAGAAACTTAGTCGTTTTATCCGGCTTAATGCTGGTTCTCCCAGCACCACTTTGCAATGTTGAGCAGATCTTCTTCTAATTTCAGTGTGGAGAATCGATCTGCAGGATCGATATTTGTGTCTGTTTCTGAAAGTTAGGCATATTTTAGGGGTGGACCATTTGACTTTTGAGGGGGGGGGGGGGGGGGGGGGCTGGATGATTTTGTCCGTGCAGGAAATTTTTTTTAGCCCACTGGCATGCGCACGGAATTTATTTTATAGAAAAGCAAAGATTTCAGTGGCAATTTTGGCCGTGCAGGAATTTTTTTTTCAGAATCATCCACCCCCCCCCCCCCCCCCCCCCCCCCCCACTCAAAAGTTAAATGGTCCACCCCTTAGTATTGTCAACATATGATTCCATACTGCAGGTGAAACAGTAGGTAAGTTATTTAGGAAGATACAGAACAGTAATGGAGATAGAATTGCACCTTGTGGTACCTCGTGGGTAATTAGTAGAGGCTCACATATTGTTGAGCCATGCGTATTGATTGATAGAGGTCAGTGAGATAGCGCCAACAGCAGTTAGTTTTTGTAGCAGAGCAGCGTGGCTGATGCTATCAAAGGCCTTCGAGAGATCGATCAAGTAAAATGAGAGCAGTTTTAAAACTTCTTTTTGTCCATGGCATCTAGTATAATGTCAGTAGTGTAGACTTCAGTGTTTCTGTCGAATAGTGTTTTTCGTTTCCACTTTGGTATTTGGTAAAGTAGCTGTTGAATTGTTGTAGGACGGTTTTCTCGCATATCTTTGATACAATAGACAAAAGAGACAAAGGTCGGTTGTTTGCAGGTGTTTCATGATCACCGTCGATCTTTTAACTGCTGTTTTCCAGTTTTATGGAAACATTGAGGTGTGGAGTGAACAGTTGATTATGTCAGTCAGTGGGCCTGGGATGACAGGAAGGCAGTCTCTCAACCTGATGACTTGTTAGAAGGCATAGATAACACAATTCAACGGACTTCTTCAATGGTTACTGGTTCCAAATAAAACAGTTCGTCATCAGGATAGGTAGAGACAGGACAAAAGGAGCTTGATAAGGTGATGTTGTTGTCTTTTGCCAGTTGGGAAGATGTTTTTTTTTCCCAACAACTTTATTGAGTGATAACTACTACGTACAAATTAAAGAAAACAAAAAAACCCGAAACATTTGGATCACCCAAAGGGGAAAGCGCGAACGGGACTCTAAGTCCCATGCAAGGCGTCTCCCGCCTTAAATAATACATAAAATAACAGAAAATTACGTGTAAAGTGAAAAGATAATTATTGTTTAAAAGAACTAGCTAAATTATGAATAAAAATATATCAAGCAAAATCATTTGTAACAAGGGCACTGGCGAACCAGTGACCAAGTGCAGTTTGAGTCAACATCGAAGATGTCATCATGTTTCTTCAGCCAATTAACCAACTGAATACCCTGCGGGCAGAGATTTCCTTCTCTCTTACCAGGAACGACGAGGAAAGAGAAAGGAACTTCTGCTCGTAGGGTACCAACTGAAGAGAAGTATTGATTAAAGTCGTTAGCGACAGCCCTAATGTCTTTGCTGTAAACTTGTCCGGTGTTTACTTTAGTTGGAATGGCACGTTTGATTATTTTCCAAATTCAGTTAAGGTTGTCTGGCTTTATGCACTAGTCAATTGAAACCCCCGCCCCCCGACCCCCGGGAAATACCGGGGAATTTAACGTTTGGGTAGTGTTAAAATCAGACATTTCCCCTGGTAGTCGGGGCACATTCACTGTTAAAGCCCCCGCTATTGTGGCCCCGCTATTTTGGTCTAGTAGTAAATAACAAAACAAACACATTTCACTCCAACTGCAATTTCCTGTGCCACGCATAGCTAATCTTTGTGTGTTCCATTCTGATTCACAAATATTTAATGTCCAATATTTTCAGGGGCGTCAGTTGGGTTTCATAATGTCATTTTAAGTATAAAATGAACAATGCTTGTAAATATTGCTTAATGAATAGTGGTTTTATTTGCACTTTTGACAAAGCCATTTTCCCTAAGGGGCAGCTCTGAGGCCCACACAGGAGAGATGATACCACATTATATCACACTCTGGCTGCATGATTACAGAGGCAAAATTTCTCAGGATCATCTACAAACAAAATTAACCAAAACAAATTAATGTAAGACATGTAAGATATATCAATAATGGCAAAATATCATGGATAAAATCTTCAACATTCGTGATTTGTTTTCATTAAAAGTACGCATGTTGACTCACCTTTCGTTTTTCCATTCTAGCAAAGGATCGGAATATTAATATCTTCCACACCTTTAGAATACCGATGTTAGAATACCAATGCTTTCTGGGTATTTTCCAAGATGGCCGACCTCTAGTTTCCAGGCCCTTACATATTCAAACGAGCGTTAAAATCCCCGCTCGCTGCCCCGCTGCGAAGACAATTAGTTAAAATCCCGACCCCCCGGTGCAATATTGCTGTAAAAGCACGTTAAAAACGCGTCACGTCCCCGTTCAGTGCCCCGCTAGTCCCGAGGGTCGGGGGGCGGGGGTTTCAATTGACTAGTGCATTAAGCTGTTGTGTAACTGTTTGCTCGTAGGGATGGTCTTTTTCAGCTTTCTTTAGTGCAGTTTTGACACAGTTTCGATATATCAGGTGGGCGACTGTGATTCCAAAAGATGGACTTTGACTGTTTATACTCTTTCATGATTTATGCGAAGTGGCTGGTTTAGACACAGGGAGCCCGGCTTTATGTCGCTTTTATATGAAAAAAATTATACAATGAAAAAATATATGATAATCATGAGATCCTTTGGATTTCCTGTGCTGTATTTAATCCTTAGAGTTTCCGGTAATGGATTAGCGTTACCGACCTGTGTGTGCCGTTGGTAACTTGAGAGCGCATTAGCGTAACGTATTAGAGTAACGCACGCCCTATAAACACACAGAAATAGAGAAGGGATGAAACAGATTTGAGTACCTTTTTTAAATCCGGCCTTAAAAAATCCACCCGCGTTATTCTCCTCCTAATTAATGACTAAAGGATTGTATGATAATCAAATTTAACGAATGCATGGTTTGTTTGTTTAAATATATCGTCTGGGAGCCACGAAACAGTGATATATATAAGATGCGCTTTAAAAATATGTGGACCAGCAGTTGATGGGACCAGTTGGCTCTTGAAGCATGTCTTGCCTGTTGAATATCACTTTACAAACAATAGATTTTGACAGATTTCTGACAGTTTCAATCGAAATAACGTATTATGTTTTAATCGCTTGCCTTTATTCAGCGCTGATAATTATAAAGTTTATGGCCTTGACGAATACCCCGCAAACTGCCATTGGTTTGTGCGTTAATGGACATTCGATATTCCTCACTGGACAGTGAGGGACAGGCAAGACCTTCACTGTGAAGGTTATTCACAAAGAACTATCAAAACAGAAACGTTTACGTCACGTGTAGCACTTGCACAACAACTCTCCATTCTTTTGCGGGTCTTTTACGTTTCCTCTTGGACTCGTAAAGTCTAACGATTTGGCCTGTAGATGGTGGATAGATGCAGAAATGCTGGTTATCGACGGGATTTCCATGCAAACATGTACTTAAGTCAATAGAGTACATACGAGGAAGATTAGAGGAAATAATTTAGTTTTTGGAGGCCTGCAAGTTATTACCCTGCGAGCAGAGGTTCCTTTCTCTTACCTAGAACGACGAGAAAAGAAACCTCTCGTCGTTCTAGGTAAGAGAAAGGAACCTCTGCTCGCAGGGTAGCAAGTTATTGGCATTGTAGATCCTTTCATCAACTGCCCCCTGTGCATAATAATGATGCATATTCATAAATGAATATGCATTTGAGTCGAAACTATGGGCTGATATTCCCCCCACTCTGTACAGCTATATAAGCCAATTAACACTGGTCCCATCAACTGCTGGGGCACATCTAACGATAAACTCGCTCTGTTTCATCCCTTCTCTATTTCTGTGTGTTTATTGGGTGTGCGTTACACTAATACGTTAGGTTTGAATTTCAAAGCGCTCTCAAGTTACCAACGGCACACACAGGTCAGTAACGCTAATCCATTACCGGAAACTCTCAGGATTAAATACAGCACAGGAAACCCAAAGGCTCTCATGGTTATAATATATTTTATTTCATTGTATAATTTATTTTATATAAAAGCGACATAAAGCCGGGCTCCCTGTGAGGTGACTAATGAGTAATGATTTGTATTTGAATTGCTTTGCACAATAAGAACATTTCAACGACTTCTCACTAAGCTGGGAACAGCATCCTTCTCTTTCATGAAGCTGCCTCTTTTCAGTATTATGATCAACAGCAGAATCATCCTTTGCTTCATTCTCCTTCTCAACCAAGTTATTTACAGGGGGAAACTCTAATTCCTCTAGAACGTTGGAATGTGAGAAAATGCAATTTCCATCTTGGCTTTGTTTTTGTTGATTTTTATCTTCCAAGGTATTCTCTGAATCATTTTCATCCTCTAGGTCATCTTCACCATTAACTGAAACACCTGGCTGTGGCTGAGGTAGTGTTTCTGAGATGTTAGAAACATCTATATCGTGGCTTTGTTCTTGTTCATCTTCCAAGGTATTCTCTGGATCATGTTCATCAACTAGGTCATGTTCACCATCAACTGAAACATCTGGCTGTGGTTGAGGTAGTGTTTCTGAGATGTTAGAAACATCTATATCGTGGCTTTGTTCTTGTTCATCTTCCAAGGTATTTTCTGGATCATGTTCATTATCTAAGTCATGTTCACCATCAACTGAAACACCTGGCTGTGGTTGAGGTAGTGTTTCTGAGATGTAAGAAACATCGATATCGTGGCTTTGTTCTTGTTCATCTTCCAAGGTATTTTCTGTATCATGTTCATTATCAAAGTCATGTTCACCATCAACTGAAACACCTGGCTGTGGCCGAGTTAATGTTTCTGAGATGTTGGAAACATGATGTGGATCTGTATTGATGTACACAGAAGTACAACCATTGTTACAGCCATAATCATCTGTCTGTGTAGCAATATTGTGCAACTCTTTGTATTCAACTGGTTGACCATACATGATACTGTCTTCTGATGAACCCTGAAATCATGTCATACAACCAATGTGAGTAGCATCATCACAATGATGATGATGATGATTTGTTGTACAGTTAATCTCTATTGTTAATCAACTCTATTATTAGGTTTTGTTATGATATAAAGATGATAGAGTACAAACATTAAAAGTGTGCAGCATAATTACCACTAAATACTGCTAAATTATGCTAACTCTATTGTTCTCTATTGTTTAATCAACACTATTTATATATAGTGCAAAGTATTGCACACTTTTAGTGTTTGTACTCTACATGAATAATGGTGGCTGTGGTGATGGTGATAATTATAATGGTCATGATGATTATTATAATGATTGTGATGTTACATTCTAGTTCTTAGCCTGAATCACATTAAAGATAGTCAGAATATTTAGCATCTGATTATGCACTGTTATCGTCATGTTATAAGGTAACCATGGAACACAATCATCTTCCAAAACATGTAAATTTCGTTTGTGTTCCATGATACCTTAAAAACATTGAAGTGAATTTACATTTATTACATAACAATAAAAACATGTAGAATCTGACTGCCCATTTTATAAAACACTGACAACAACGTCCAAGGAGATACACCACAGTATAATCTCAACTTACATTGTTAAATCCTGGCGGCCATTTGTGTACTCCTGTTACCTTGTTGTAAATAAAGATGGTCTGTCCTGACTTACACTTGTAATCTATCCAGTCTGATTCCATCTTGTTAAATAACTGTAGAAATACATTAGGTATTAAACACATCAGTAAACGAGATTATCATAAGATTACTTGTGTTAGTTTATAGTTTAGTTATTCAACCGTTTAGACTTGATATCTCAGTGCTCGCTTGATTGAAGAAAAATATACGAAAATAATCCAACCCGCCTGAAACACTTCTCTTCAATTGTCTAAGTTGGTATAGAGACGATAAAAATAGATTATTAATCTCAATTCAGGGAGTAAATTACCGAATACTTCGAAGAAACGACAATCTCCTCAATCTCTTTTAAAACGCTGCGAAAACAAGCAGGCGTCACTGGTTTTTCCTGAAGGACTGGGATTACCACAGGGAGCCCAATCCTGTTTTCTCCACTGTCTTCACAGCTCTTCACGGGCAGTCCGAGCTTTTTAAAATTGATAATTTAAAGTTGATAATTTTTCATAGAAAAATATAAATTAATGATTTTATAAACCTTGATGTGCACATCGATGAGTTGATATTTCATTGATTAATATGCCATTACTCTGCTTTGTTTTTGGGCAGAGTTCAACTCTAAAGCTATGCTCCTTTGAATACTGCACACTTTTTTCCACATTTGACATATATTATCAGTCCAAATGTAACTTGTTATATAATACTCTAGTTTGTTTTTTTCTTCGTAATACCATATCCAAAAAGTGTAAATAAAGATTGATCGATTACCAAACCTACCCCTACCCTCCCCCCCCCCCCCCCCTCTACTACATGAACAAGAGAAGTAATGGCATCAATCCAAACTCATTCCCAGGACCTTTTTCCTTATGTTTTAGATTGGGCCACCCAAAAGCTAAGGAAAAAGGTCCTGGTAACGAGGTTGCACAAAAATTGATACAATATCAAATAATGTGTACATATAGTTATAATATGATTGTATATTATTATTAGTTGGAGTGAAAAGTTACAAACCTGGGCTGCCTGTGGTGCCCCTTTGACAAAGCTATGGGAGGGAGGGAAAGGAAAAGTGGAACTGATGGAGTCTATTTTCCACATAGCAAAACTGTACCTACTTTTTGTGGAAAACTCCCAGCAAACAAGTTGAATTTCGATAAAAGTATTGGGTATGTTTTTCATGTATTTTAGAGTATAGAAAACAGCCAAGGATACTGGGTGTATTAAAAGTTAGTCTGTTAACAAAGATCTTTGTATCTTTTAGGCTATTGAAATCCAATGTTTTTCATGCTTTTTTTGTGTAAATGCTGTGCCACACCCTTTTAAAAGGACCAGTCTCGACATAAGGGACTGGTCATAAAGTATAGGGGGGTGGGCCGGAAAATTCAGAATTCCCAAGGAATGACTTTTATTGGCCACCCTTTAGTCGACTATGCATAGTTACACGTAGCCCACCCCTATACAATGCACCACAATTACCCCCAGTGTATTGCTTAATTTTTCATGGCCCACCCCCTTTTTCATGCTCAAAAATTATGGCCCACCCCACCATTTTTTCCGCCCACCCACTATACTTATGACCAGTCCCTAAGTGGTGTTTTTGAAAAAATTCCCCATGAGCATACACTATACCTTTACCCATGAGGAATTTAAACACTTGACTGTTTGAAAATGAACGTGCCACGAAAAACAAGACATTTGCAGCCACATTTTCAAACAACATTGACACAACATTGCCTGCATGGGACACTGCCGCATGAATTTACTATCACCGCTTGAATTAACTCTATCCAACGCTGCAATCTGTAAATCTGGTACACATACATAATTTCTTCCAAACACTACCCGAACCTTACAACAACTTCAAACACACCTGATTTGGGTAGTGTTTGGCAAATTTTACATTTGAATATGTGGCGTGGCATATATTTATTTTGATGCAAGTGTCAATAGTCAATGCCAGCCATAGAGGCCCAGTCAATGTTGTGTCCAGTATGTTTGTGATGTTGACAATGTGGTTGCTAGGGTCTCTTAATGGTATTAACACAATGACTAACATATAGAACCACAGTTTTGTATAAACCACATATATTTCAAAACCAGTGTATACACTTTATTATAAAATAACTCTTGCAGCTTATTTAATATTCATATAGACCATTTTCATAAATACCATAATATGTAGTGGAAAATGATTTTTCAAGTAGACAGATATTTTAATATTTTAGCACTGTCATATGAAAGAACAACCTGAAATAGGCATGTTTGGAAGGTTTTGATGCTCTGGCTAAAATACCAAAGAAGGTATGCTCAACAACAAATGTAGAGATCTGTATGTAATTTTCTGCTGAGGCCTTTGATGCCTCGTTTTGGTGTTTTTCTGATTTTTCAAACTCTTATAGCTCTCTTTTTCTTAAAACATCAATTTTTTGATAATTAGTGGTGGTCATTTATGAAAGTCATCTATAAAGTTTATTCTGAGTCGTATGTTGATTATCCTAAAATTATCGACTTCAAATGTGGTAATATTTGTTGTGGTGTTTAAATTTTATTGATAGGTATTGTTTTAAGCAAAATTAAAATTATTTCACTTTACACCCATCTTTCTCTCCAGTGTGTGTTCTAAGATGTCTATTTAAGGCACCCTTTTGTGCAAACTTATTTTCACAATAAGAACATCCAAAGGGTTTCTCTCCAGTATGTGTTCTAAGATGGCTCTTCAAATAACACTTTTGTGCAAAATTCTTCTTACAATAAGAACATTCAAAGGGTTTCTCTCCAGTGTGTGTTCTAAGATGTATGATCAAAGCACTCCTTTGCCCAAACATCTTCTTACAACAAGAACATTCAAAGGATTTCACTCCAGTGTGTCTTCTAAGATGTGCATTTAAAGATCCTTTTTGTGTAAATGTATTATCACAATAAGAACATTCAAAGGGTTTCTCTCCAGTATGTGTTCTAAGATGGCTCTTCAAGTAACACTTTTGTGCAAAATTCTTCTCACAATAAGAACATTCAAAGGGTTTCTCCCCAGTGTGTGTTCTAAGATGTATCTTTAAGGAACCCCTTTGTGCAAACCTCTGCTTACAACAAGAACATTCAAAGGATTTCACTCCAGTGTGTTTTCTCAGATGTCTATTTAAGGCACTTTTTTGTGTAAACTTATTGTCACAATAAGAACACTTATAGGGCTTCTCTCCAGTATGAATTCTGAAATGTTTCTTTAAATCACTGTTTTTAGCAAACTTCTTCTCGCAATAAGAACAATCAAAGGGTTTAACTCCAGTGTGTGTTCTAAGATGAATAACGAGTTTTGATTTGTACTTAAACTGCATTGCACAATAATAGCATTTCAAGGACTTCTCACTAAGCTGGGAACTACATCCTTCTCTTTCATGAAGCTGCTTCTTTTCAGCATTATCATCACTAGGAGAGTCATCCTTTGCTTCATTCTTTATTTCAACCAAGTTGTTTCCAGCGGAAAACTTTAATTCCTCTAAAACTCTGGATAGTGAGAAAATGCGATTTAGATCTTGTCTTTGTTCTCGTTCATCTTCTAAGTTATTTTCTGGATCATGTTCATTATCTAAATCATGGTCACTATCAACTGAAACACCTGGCTGTGGTTGAGGTAGTGTTTCTGAGATGTTAGAAACATCCATATCGTGGCTTTGTTCTTGTTCATCTTCTAGGGTATTCTCTGGATCATGTTCATTATCTAGGTCATGTTCACTATCAACTGAAACACCTGGCTGTGGTTGAGGTAATATTACTGAGATGTTGGAAACATGATGTGGATCTGTATTGATGTACATAGAAGTACAGCCATTGTAACAGCCATAATCATCTGTCTGTGTAGCAATACTGTGCAACTCTTTGTATTTGACTGGTTGACCATACATGGTACTGTTTTCTGCTGAACCCTGAAATCATGTCATACGTCCAATGTCATTACAATGATGATAAATCTTTGTTGTACAGTAAATCTCTATTGTTTATGTCATCAAAGGTAAAAGATATTTTCATATTTTGGCATTATCATTATCAATTCTATTGTTTACAATATGCTTGTATGGTTTTAGTTGATGGAATGGTACCGATGGAATCACTATCAAACAACTTTCTAATTTTTACCACTGCAAGTGTGAAATTTCAAAATGTGTTTGTTGTTTGAGTTGATGGAATCACACAACTTTCTAATTTTTGCCACAGGTGTGAAAAGTTGGAATATTTATCAAGGATTTTTCTGATTAATATGTGCTAAAATCGTCAATTATGTGAAAAATATTTAACTGAAATTGTACATATTATATGACAAAAAAACACAATAGAATGTGAAATTCAGGGTGCACTCTTTATAAAAACACTGACTACAATGCCCAAGGAGATAAAGCACAGTTTGTAATATTTCACTCAAATTGTTTAATCCTGGCAGCCATTTGTGTACTCCTGTTAATACCTTATGCACCTATCAGCGGCTTCCCCCTGGATGCGACCCCCGGGGAACCCACAGGAAGTGAGTTTTTTTTCACTGATTGTAAGGCATTTTTTGCCCAAGGGGGTGGGGGATTATTTTGCTTTAGATATCGTGAATTTTACCCACGGACCTACCCTGGGGATTTTGGTCTTGGTCAGCGGTATCATTGTGGCTCAAATTGCTGTTTAGCTATCAAACATGGAAGTCCGAAAGGTGAGTGAACTTTCTGTTGTATAAATATTAGTTTTATAGCTTCTAGATTAATCAAATCACAGTCTGTTTAGATCAAAATTGTGTCTATTTCTAAATGTTTTTTGAGCAATAATTTTTCATGTTTTATGATTTTTATAAAGCTTATTCGGACATTAGTTAAAGCCCTGTCGGCAAGTTGTTCTGTTTTACTTGTTATTTTTAAATGTCATTTATACTCTATTATATCATTTACAATTAAAATACAAGTGCTAGTTTGTTATTTTATTGTTTGATTTTTCAAAACTGCCGTTTCAAATACAAGATGGATGATAAAAAAACCCAACTACATGTATTTGTCAAATCATTTTTACACACAGACAAAGCAGAAGAAGCAAAGCCTACAGAAGAAGACGACCAGTCTGAGGATGCATGGTGCTTTTGCCGTGGCCCAGAAGAAGGGTGAGCACCAAAACTATAATGCTCCTAAATCTAGTCTAAAGATATTCCATCTAATGTCTTCTTTTTATATTTTCAGTTTAATTAATGATCCAGTGTGACATGCCGGGGCCACAGTGCCATGTATGGTACCATGGCCCCTGTGTCCAATTGACTGCTGCAAGAGCTAAGAAATTGTTAAAATTTAGTTGTTTTTTTTTTTTATGTAAAAAAATATGCCTGATTTCTAATGATTAAACATTATGTTTACTTACTTCGTTTTCATGTTCACTTTGAATCTGATATTACTTTGAATCTCCCTGACCCTGGGGGAGGGTCATTTGTCATTCCTCGTTTCAATCTCCATGTCAGATTTTCCTTCACCCTGGAAAATAGCTTGTGTAACACCTATCCATAAAGTTGGCCCGCGAGATGAAAAAACGAACTATTGACCAATTTCTATACCATGCACATTATTGAAAATATTGGAAAAGCATGTTGGTAACTCTTTACTCAATTATATGCAAAACAATAATCTCATCTACGTTAATCAGTCTGCTTTCTGAAAGAACCATTCTACTGAAACCGTTCTAATTAAACTTACTGATAAGCTCCTCTTCAATATGGACAACGATAAACTGACAGGCCTAGTATATATCGATTTTAGAAAAGCATTTGACGTCATAAATCATCACATACTACTTGAAAAACTTAGCATTTACGGCGCTACCAATTCTACTGTTAGCTGGTTTTAATCGTACTTGTCTGACCGGAAACAATTTGTTCAAATATCAAACCATGCATCTTCGACTGGCTCCCAACATCTGACGGCATTCCTCAAGGTTCAAATTTAGGCCCTATACTGTTTCTACTATTTGTAAATGATCTTCAATTATGTCTCGAAAACTCTACATTGGACATGTATGCCGACAATGCGACACTGTCATCAACAGCAAATTGGGAGAAACAACACCAAATTCACATGTCATTGAGCAATGATCTACAAAATATCACTAAATGGTCCCAGGATAACAAAATGGTAATTAACGAGGACAAGACAAAAACGGTGATGATCGTGGGGAAAAGACTGCGTAAACGACATGAAATAACACCAACACTTGATATTAGAATAACAGATACAACAGTACTATTAAACAGCTTCAACAGCTTAAACAACACAAGATCCTTGGTAGTACAATTGATGATGATCTCAATTTCTCAGCCCAGATTGATGAACTCAACAAAAAAGTATCTAAAAGGATTGGTCTTCTAAGACATATCATCCCTTATTCAAAACGTCATCAGAGAGAATTATTCTACAATACAGTCATTAAACCTACAATTCTTTATGGATCTTCAGTCTGGTCGTACGGTAATAAGGAACACGAAAACAGCATATTCAGGCTTCAAAAACGAGCCGCGAGGATAATTACTAATGCGGAGAAATCCTCAAGACCTGTGCCAATCTTTAACTCTCTTAATTGGCTGCCCTTTTATACAGACTCATACATAAATGGCACTATATAAAATATCAAAATGTGAAACACCATTATATCTTAAGGTTACGGTCCACGTTCGCGGTGTGCTTTCACATGCTCTCAGTTAAAAGTGTGTTTACCGCGTCATTTTACAATAATAATAGACATATTATATATCATTTTAAAGCTTATATAACAGAGAATAAGACTGTGTATGTTTTGTTATATACAACAATTTTCTGTAAGGTATGCTCTTCGAAAAACCTCAAAATTAACCGCTTTCAATGCGAGTTGTTTAAAAAAGTATAAGTCAAAAAGCTCATACTGCTTTGCCATCATTTCTTCGTTATGTCAATTAACACATATTGGTCTTCAAAACCGTGTCCAGTTTTTTTGATAAAATGCTTAGTTTTAGAGTTATGGCCCATTTTGTTATTTAACTTGAAGTTTTAACAATGATTCGACTTTGAAACACATTTATTCAAGAACGAAGCATTTTATCGAAAAAACTGGACACGGTTTTGAACACATGTATATGCTGATTGACATAATGCAGAAATGACGGCGAAGTAGTAGGAACTTTTGGACTTATACTTTTTTTAATGAAAGCACTCGATTTTAAGGTTTTTCGTGGAGCATTGGTTAAAGATATTCGTTTTCTTAAAACAACTTACATAGTCTTATTCTCTGTTATATAAGCTTTAAAATGATATATATTTTGTCTATCTTTATTGTTAAGTGACGCGCTAAACAATTTTTAACTGAGAGCACCCCGCGAACGTGGACGGTAACCTTAAAGACACTCTTAAAATGAATTGTGACGTCCACAACAGAACCACCCGTTTTAGCAAACTAAATTTTCAATGCCCTGTCTTTAAGAAAAAGACCGAAGGTGGTTGAACGTTCTCTGTGAGATCCATCAAGGAATGGAACATTTAAAAAAAGAGTTTAAAGGACTCATGTAGTTTTAAATCTTTTAAGAAACAACTTTTTAAAGACATAATTGAAAAACAAAAGAATAATCATAGATTTTCTGACAACTCACTTGGCTAGTTCTTATAACTACTCATGTATATATATTTTATAAAATAGTATTTTTTAGATTTTTTATAGATTTTAATTATTGTATATCCTATAGTATATGAATTGTAAATATGTATTTATATTAGTATTTATTTGATTGATTGATGTATTAATTATTAGGAGGGCCACTGGGTCATCAGTCTTGTCTTTGTACTGTCATGTGGCACCCTCTATAAATAAAGTTTATTGTATTGTATTGTATTGTAGGTTTAATGAAGCATTTTGACAAATCTCCCTGGGTCCCCCCCAGGGAGAAGCCGCTGATAGGTGCATTATTGTAGATAAAGCACAGGGAGCCCAAGCTCATCACTTGTGATCTTTTACAGTAAATGTGTGGAGTCGCAAGATATTCTTTCGCTGTGCCTCAAATATACAATAATAAAAACTTTTTTTTACGCAGATAGTTGTGTATAACTGTTTTCTAGTCTGTGACCGAGTTTTAGCTCAATTAGAGCGATTTTGACGAAAATACCCCAAAAAGACAAAGAAGAACACAAGGGTGGAAACAAGTCGAGCCGAGCCAAGACAATCAATCTTACTTCTCACCTAAATTTGAGTGCTAAATGAAACTCTACACTAATTCGAACCACATAATGAGAAAGACTGATACATTTCCTAAATATATATGTAGGTTGAGTCAAGCCAGAGTAAGGATTCGACAAACACGAAAAGTTTGAACTAAAACCACCGAAAACATCCGTTTGACTAGTACCTTGGACACCAAACAGCTCCCAGGTCCCCTAAGTCAAGTTTTTGACATGTTCAAAAAAAATTCATCAGCTTCATCTTCAATATGAAGTTGTCCTTTACTTCTGTACTGTCTGTCTTCTGTTGCTCCTAGGCACAGCGAAAGGATATCTCTCGACTCCATACATTTACTGTAAAAGATCACAAGTGATGAGCTTGGGCTCCCTGTGGATAAAGATGGTCTGTCCTGACTTACACTTGTAATCTATCCAGTTTGATTCCATCTTGTTAAATAACTGTATAAATACATTAGTTATTAAACACATCAGTAAACGAGATTATCATAAGGTTACTTGGGTTAATTATTCTCAGTGTACGAGAAACCTATTGCATTCTTTGTCAGCCATTTTCATTGTTTAAATTATTAGATTCGACATCTCGATGGTCACTAAAAACAACCTCACCTGCCTGAAATAATTTTCTACAATTGTCTATGTTGGTCTAGAGGCGATAATAATTGATGTTTAAACTGATCTCAGAGAGTAAATTACCTGAATACTTCGAAGAACTGATGTCGATCTGTTCACACTCGAAAATGCCACAAAAAGTAAACTACGACAAGGCGTTCTTAGACAGGAGGTCTGGTAACGAGTCTGGCATTGGCGCGAAATCTCAAATGCAAAATGGCGGCGATGTAGCGAGGAAGATGGTGAAAAATGTCTAAATGGATTCACCCTAAATATAACGAACAATGCAAAGGTAGTACCTTATCTTCAACTGGGACATTGCTTTCTGAAAAGAGAAAGGTCCAAGAAAGATTTTGTTGGGATTTATTTAGGAAAAAGGCTCCAAATGGTAATGATACCCGCATTTGCATAATTGACATAATAATGCCACAAGTTGCTTTGGTTGGTCATTGTATTTGTATTAAGACTTAAAAGCGAATAATTTAATTCCCAAATAACTTAAATATCAGTATATTAAACGTTCATATGGTGTATTATCTTTCTAGGTCTCGGTGAAACTAGCGAGAAAGTTCAAAATGGCGAGTGTCTATCATGTAGCGATTTGCTTGATGAAATTGATGAACTAAACATTAACACTCCCCAAGATGTAGAAGAACGGAATACTAAATCTCCAGCTACGACTTCAGCTCATGGTGAGGCAGGAGGTCGAGTTATTGTAAATAATGATAATAGCGAGAGTAAACAAGTTTTCATTCACGATAATCAAGGGTTCAAGACACCAAATATTCGTCAGCAAAAGACTTCCTCTACTACTACTTGTCAAGTAACAACCCCTTGCTTGTTTAGTCCTGATTTACTGAGTCAGGTTTCGCAAGGTATTGTCAACTTTTGTTTTCAGTTTTTCATTGTGTCATTTTGTTGTCATTATTGTTTATATTACCATTGTTATTTATATTACCATTGTTATTTATTGTTTATATTACCATTGTCATTTATTGTTTATATTACCATTGTCATTATTGTTATTACCATTGTCATTATTGTTATTGGCATCATAATTAACACTGTCATTATTGTTATTATTATTAAGCTTATCATACATAAATATATTTGGTAAATGTATATAAATCAACAACATTTTGGGCACAAGATATATGATAAATAAGATTATATCAGTGTTTGTATATATAATTTTTTTTGACCTCGACAGCATAATTCTTCATATCATACTAAGTCTTATTCAATAATATATAAATTATAAAATAATTGGGATTGTACATGTTATTCATTGGCTAAAAACCGTGAAACAGTCTTGAAATTTTCAAGCACAGGCATGCAATCAACAGTCACCTTTTATAATATTTCATCTTTTTGGAGAAATGCTATTGGCAAGTAAATGAAAGGGCATTTTTTTCATTATAATTTTTTTTTTACCCTAGAAATTAGAGAGTTTCTTGATCTAGTATTTGTATTTATGATTTGTATGTCTGTGTCTGTTATTCTCAAGATAAACCCTCTAGCCAAACAAGCCTAGTCTTTTGAGGCCTTCTGATTGGTTTAAGACTATGAAGAGCTTTGATTGGATGTTATTTGACAACTTGATGAAATTAGGTTTTCGAACATAGCTATAATTGATTCTTCAAAACACTTGACTAAATCTTGCGTTTGGACTGATCTGCTTCTCAATTCTCCTAAATGCACCTCTGTTTTCACAAGCATTAACAAACACAGAAAACATATATTTTGATTTCATATATCATTTTATTATATAAACTTCAGTGAAATATCAGGTGATCTCCTGCGCGAAAAAGTGATATCTTCACATTGTGAAAATAACATGTTATTTCACATGTGAAATAACACGTTACCATCTATTTGTTAAGGTTTTTAATGCATTTTTTGATGCATATCTTGATAAAACTTTTGCTATTTCATTTGTCATGAGTTTATATAATAAACAGAACATTACATGGGCACTTGGAGATATGGATTTTATCTTCTTGTGTTCAAATGATATATCAATTGAACACTTGAAGATAAAATCTGTATCTCTGTGCGCCCATGTAATATCCTCTATATTGTAATATCATTATATCTATCATGGTTGCTATAATTGTAATTGTTATCTGTATACTTATTAAAAGTATTAATTTCTATTCTTTTCAGATGTTGATGGCACTCCTAAAACCCATCATGTTACAGCTGATGATAACAAACTGCCTAGTTCTCAGTCATTCCAGGCAGTAACTCCAGGAACACTGGAAAAGGAAGGACTTTATAATGTGTTTCATGATAGTCCAGACATTCTGGACCAAATGGTAAGGAAATTTATGTAAAATAGTTTCACATCCCAAAATGACAATAAAAGAGATGTTTGCTCACTGATTTTTAAAAAGGTTAATCTTACATTGTAAAAAGTAGAAAGTATTGACATCTTAAATGTATCTTATTTTTAATCTATATTTATTTGGTAAATTAGTTAGGATATTTTTACTTTTCTATTGATTTTTCATTTAACATAAATAGGATTTTACAATTGTTGTAAAGCGCTTAGCGCTGAAAGGGATAAGCGATATATAAATATCATTATTATTATTATTAATACTAGTAAATAATAACACTTTTTTATGGTTTATACATTATCATTTTCTTGTTGTCAACTTATTATTCTAAGTAGCTATTGATAGACTTTATTTATACTGTCACTTAAAAGCATTAACACTAATTAATTTTGTTTTCTAATTACTAATACCAATACTATCAACGACTAATTACCTTATTTCAGTTTTTTAAATCCATTATGACAGTATATTAGTGGTATACATTTTTTTAACTTCTTTTTTAGCAAGGTATATCATGTATTGTATACACATGATTAAATAAATAAACAAATAAATAAATAAACAAATTTGTAACACCATAAAAAATGTTGACTTAACTTTACTGACGAAACGTCACATAAAGTTAAGCCACAATTTTTTATGGTGTTACAAATTTCAATATTTTACCTATTGTTTATATCAAACACCGACGCTGCCTTTACTAGTTTACTCGCTAGCTTCCATAAATAAATAAATAAATAAATAAATAAATAAATAAATAAATAAATAAATAAATAAATAAATAAATAAATAAATAAATAAATAAATAAATAAATAAATAAATAAATAAATAAATAAATAAATAAATATAAATAAATAAATAAATAAATAAATAAATAAATAAATAAATAAATAAATATTTTACCACCATCACTCCCCATTGAGGTTCCGTGAGGTTCACTCACACTCACTACCACTACATTCCATATTTACAACACACAACTCTGCTCACATGTTGATTTTTACAAAGGGAGGAAAACCTGATAACCCGCAGAAAACAAGAGAGAACAACACATCAAACAAACTCTATACACTTGTCACCCGAGACGGGAATCAAACCCAGGTTATAGTGGTGAAAGGCCACATATGCCACCCACTCATTATTTGAGTGGCCTAGCAGTTAGAGTTCTGGGCTTTCACAACTGTAACCTGGGTTTGACAAGTGAACAGAGATTGTTTGAGGTGCTGTTCTTCCTCCATGCCATGAGGGCTCACTCAGGGTTATCAAGCTTTTCCTCTGCAAAAATCAACATGTGAGCAATGTTGTGTGCTAAAATATTTCATGTAGGGGTAGTGAGTGGCAGTGTATCAAATACTTAAAGTGTCTATAAACCCTGGCTGTTTGCTATTTCTATTAAAAGTACTGGTCCTGAATAACAAATATCCAGAAGAATAAAATACTGCGATAAGAACTGTGCATTTTATAGCGGTTTGAATATGTGTTATTTGGGCTTCCTGTGTAAAGAAATTGGAGTTTATTGATATGAGCTGGTGACAATATCGATGACATAGTTTCTATCCCGGACACTATGTCATGGATATTGTCACCAGCTCATATCAATAAACTCCGATTTTTTTACACAGGAACACTTTTTTTAAATGCACAGTTTTTATGGCAGTATTCTATTCTGGATAATTGTTATTTAGGACCAGTACCTTTAATAGAAATAGCAAACACCCAGGGTTTATAGGCACTTAAACCATTAGCCTCTGGCTAGTGAGCCTCCTTGTACCTCGATGTTAAACAATGATATATTTAATTTTATTTGTTTTCAGATAGCAGACAAAAGATCAAGAAGCAGTCTTGCATTTCTATCTAGTACTAATCTTGATGACAGTGATGATGGATGGTCTGTTTCCATGGCAACCCCACCAATGCACTGGAGCCCTACATCACAGCAAGGTGTGTTAACAATATTCTTAACAAACTTCTAAACTATTAATAAGTATAATTCTATGTAGAATAATAATATATATTAGAAATTAGCCATTAGCTTGATATTTAATTAATACTATAATTTAATAATGAAATGTATCTTATATTTAATAATTAACTATTATTGTTCCCTTTCTAGGGAGACTCAATAAACGTATTGTATTGTAAAATAATAATAATAATAATAATAATATTAGTTTATTACCATTTGCATAATTACTTGTCCCACCACACAAAAGTTCTCTATTAATAATTTTCCTAGGTTACAAAAACTTCAGCTGATTGTATGACTGCTGGAGCACTTTGTTGGCTATCCTGAACAGGTTCCCATTTAAATCTGTACTTTCCCATTTAAATCTGTACTTATGCAAATTGTGTTGTTGTGTGCTAAACACACAGATCAACCAATCAGAGTATATTATTTCTGAAGTGAACTTCTCTGATTGGTTGATCTGTGTGTTTAGCACACATCAACAAAATTTGCATAAGTACAGATTTAAATGGGAAAGTACAGATTTAAATTGGAACCTGTTCCTGGTAGTCTATTAACCAATAGTCTTTTTTCACAGTTCTCATCGATCAACCTCAGCCTTGATAGCATGTAATATATTCTTTAGAATTTGACTACAGCCTGTGGTAATTTAAGGAATGAATAAATTATGAACCAATTGAAACACTTAAAAATTCCGCAGGCTGAAATCAAATTCTAAAGAATATATAACACGCTACTGAGGCTGAGGTTGATCGACAAGAACTATGAAAAGGTCTATAAATGACTATTACCAATCAAGACTTTTGTCTGGCAGGATGTGTTATTCTGCAAACAGTTGTAAACCACAAACGTTTTTTTACAGAAATCAATTTTTTTTGTGTTTTGCAGGGTGTACAGGAAATGAAATTGAGGATGAAAAGAACAATGAAAAGGTACACATGAATACAAAACCTGATAAAAGTATTAGTAATTAATAATTATAGTAATAATATTAGTTATTACAGTCAAACCTACTGAAGCATTCCTATCAAGGTTGGAAGGCTCGATTCATTCTTCCAAACTTGATTTTAATTTTTTTTTGAAATTTGCATAAGTGAATCAAAACTTGTAAATTTCAAAATGCAACCGTCAACTGATAATGGTCCCGAAATCATGATCTGTGGTCAATACATTGTAACTGATAATGGTATTGTAATAGAATACTTTAGTAAGTATTTCTAACAATATTTCTGTAAGAGGAGGTTTAGCAAGTTTCCGTTGTCCAAAAATAACATTGAAAGTAATGGCCAGTAATGTTTTGATTTGAGGCGGTTTTTGAAACTTACAAGATTCAATTCATTTATGCAAATTTCGAAACAAATTTAAAACCAAGTTTGGATGAATAAATCGAGCCTTCCAACCTCAATAGGAATGCTTCAGTAGGTTTGGCTGTAATTATCAGTTGCATTGTCTGTATGACATATTTCTATATATCTATCACCATCATTGTTTTTTTTTTATTATTTATTTATTTATTTTTTAATAATTAACGACACACAAAATTTACACTTAAAGAGTGTCACAATAAATGTGATACACTAGAAGACACACACAAAAAATATTTACAAGTAAAGAGTGCCACAATAATTGTGACACACGAGAAGATAATAGTTTTTACAATCATTAAAGTTTCAATGAAATAAATTTATAATTAACTATATATATATATACACACAAACAAGCACAATCACTCAAGAACTATATAATACTATACTAATGGCATTTAATTAACATACATATAACACAACTACAACACAATTCTACATCTGATACATAGGACTTGTTCTATCTAAGGCAATAGTTTTTTCAATTTATTGTACTTTTTTAGATGTATATCTATTTTTCCATGACTTTTTGCAATCATTGACGTAAATATACCACTTGTTATAGAGAAATGTTTTAGTAATGCTTCGCCAAGCGAAAATACCCAGGAAAAAAAAAACTTTTTCTGAGCTTTTCAGTTAACAATACTATAAAAATCACTAGAGTGGTTAAATGTACGTTGAAAATTTGGCCTTGGGGTGTGTCTTTTTGTACCACATGACCAATTTTGAGCAAAATGATTGGCCAGAAGCGATCACATGGTACAAAAAAAATTGGTCACGTGGCCGAAATTTTTGGGGCATGCATGATTACCAGTCTACTGATTTCCATAGTAATTTAACCCATGTTCTGATATGTAGCCAGTGGTGATCAAGGACTGTAGCTTGATCACTCAATATTCTATATCTTTGTTGTTTGTTGTTTTTCTTTGTTGTTTGTATTGTTTTATAAGATTTTAAGATTTAATTTGATCATAGCGTAAACCTTTCTCACAAAGCAGCTAATCATATGGAAATGCCTAGCAAACCTCGCTTTCACGAAAGCACCACCTAATGAGGTCACTGTTTTCAATGAGTCAGATCGAGGCTTGCCTGGCAGTTTGTATATGATTAGCTGATTTGTGCGAAAGGTCTATTGCCAAAACAAGTAATACATAATTACTTTTTATCACTTATTTTTATACCAGACTGTTGCAAGGACATTGTTCAAAGGAACAAGCAGAGACGTTTCTCAAGGAATGTCAGGGTTTTCCATTCTGGATTCTTGTGAAGAACATTCAAATGAAGTATTCAATGAAAGTAACACTGTACTGTCGTGTTCAATTAAAGACGATCCCCTTATGAAAGCTGCCATGAATGAAAACACTTCTCCAAATGCACAAGTTATGACTTATAAACATAATGCACTTTCATCTTCAATCAAAGACGATTCCCTAATAAAAGCTGTCATGAATGAAAGCACTTCTCCAAAAGCACATGTTATGACTTATAAACATAGTGCACTTTCATCTTCAATCAAAGACGATTCCCTAATAAAAGCTGTCATGAATGAAAGCACTTCTCCAAATGCACAAGTTATGAGTTATAAACATGATACACTTTCATCTTCAATCAAAGACGATTCCCTAATGAAAGCTGTGATGAATGAAAGCACTTCTCCAAATGCACAAGTTATGAGTTATAAACATGATACACTTTCATCTTCAACCAAAGACGATTCCCTAATGAAAGCTGTGATGAATGAAAGCACTTCTCCACATGCACAAGTTATGACTTATAAACCATATGAGCAAAATATAGATTCTACAAACAAGAGAAAAAATACTGATGACTCAAGTGATGGTACATCTCAGAATGACACTTTAACAATGTTTCCACCAATATTACCATGTACAAGTCCATTCTCTCAGGGGTCTGGTTCCCTATTAGGACTTGCACAGTCTACCCCCAAGGAAGTAACAGCTAAGAGTTCTGTCCAACAGGAACCGAGTGATAGAAGTAGAATAAAAGTGAAGAGAAACAATAGCAGGAATAATCTACACCGCAAAGCATCTAGGTCATCTCCATCCTTTACAACAAGATTATCAAATGAAATCCAAGACAAAAGTAATAATTTCAATAATGAAGCTCCTAATGAAGACACTTTGATGAATGCCGATTCTCAGAATGGAATGGCAACAGGGATATTCAAGACTTTGAGTGATGATAAGCTTATTGGCACTAATGAAAGAGATGTGAGCGAGATTTCTTTTGGATCACTTTCAAAGTCTTTAGAGCAAGCTATGGCAAAAGAAGCGGAAATTGCTTCGTGTGTAAATACAGATATCTGTTTCAAATTTGCTGAAGGTAATCTTATGATACCCGTGATGATGATGATAGTTATGATGGTACATGTACAAATGTAATGCTGATGATGCTGAAGATGATGCTGATGGTGCTAATGGTGGTGATGATGCTGATGGTTGGGATGCTGATCGTGGTGATGATGGTGTTGGTGATGGTGTTGGTGGGGATGATGCTGATGGTGGGGATGCTGAAGATGATGCTGATGAGGTTGGGGATGCTGATGTAGGGGATGCTGAAGATGATGCTGATGGTGGTGAGGATGCTGATGGTGGTGATGGCGATGATGCTGATGTAGGGGATGCTGAAGATGATGGTGGTGGTGCTGATGGTGGCAATGCTGAAGATGATGCTGATGGTGGTGGTGATGATGCTGATACTGGTTAAAGGAATAATGATGATAATAGTGATGATGATATTAAGGATATTTGGAACTTCTGCAATGTCAATTCAAGTCTATAATTCTCTGATTTCTATCCGTTTAGAAAACTACAATTTGGGACATGACAAAGAGGACGAAAACAAAAATCACACTAAAGACCAACTACTCTCATTAAATGACTCGAATACTGCATTTCCTGATAGAGAAATTACACCTGATGACAGAAACGTTGGTAGAATTGATATACCTTTGGGAAGAGTTTTCAGAAAAATAGATTCAACTTATTCCGAAACATCCACAAAACAGAAGAGCTCTTCTCCATTGTTATCAGTGAAGCGATCATCCAGGATTAAGCGATTTTCCTATCCAACTGCAAGAACGTCAGTCCTCAAAGAGAGTAAGGACAAAGAAGCTGGTAGTAACAACACCGTACAACTGGACAAAGAACTACATGCCAATCCGTCGCATGTTTTGGCTGCAAATAACTGCTGTGATGATAATGACAGTAAACCAATAACCAGGAATAACAGACCATCGGAGTGTCCTTCAAACAAAGACCAGGCTTGGGAGAGAAATAATCAATCAATTATTGATTTAGAACAAGGTCCAAAAAGATTAAAAGAGACACATGTGTTGGCTGATACCATTGCTCACAAACCTACAAATAATACAGTTGAAGCACAAGACCATACATCAAGGGTTGCAGATTTATGCTACGAGCAAACTGACTCTGACAATGTGTTGGCCGATGCTTTAGCTCACAAACCAACAAATAGTACAGTTGAAGCACAAGACAATACATCAAAGGGTGAAGATTTATGCTACGAGCAAACTGACTCCGACAAGGAAATTCTTGCTGAAGATATAACCGACCGTACCCTTATGATGCTTACAGAGAACACCCCAAAGTTGTCATCAAATGAACAGCTGTTTGATATGGATGCTTTAAGTCAATTCCCATATGACATCATGCCATCAACACCCACAAGTAAAGATGAAACTTTGATAAGTCATATAACAGATCAAAAGGAAAACTCTGGCAATGAAATACAAAACAATAGACTGGGTGGTTCTGATACAGAACAGAAACCTGAAAATAAACTGGATATTAAAAATATTGTAAATACTTTGTCAGGATTCAAGACAGCAAGTGGCAAAGACGTCAGCATCTCTGATGAAGCAATGAAGAAAGCAAAAGCCGAGTTTGAAATGGCAAACCAAGAAACTAGTGATGCTCTTTCCAAGAAACCTGACCATTCTGTAACATCAGGTTTTAGGACAGCGAGTGGTAAAGATGAAGAAGAAATGCACCAAGCAAAAGCGATGTTTGAAATGGCAAACCAAGCAACTAGTGTTACTGCTTCTACGAAATCAAAGCATTCTGCAACATCAGGATTCAGGACAGCGAGTGGTAAAGATGTCAGTATATCTGAACAAGCACTGAACAAAGCAAGAGCGATGTTTGAAATGGAAAACCAAGAAACTAGTGTTACTGCTTCTATGAAATCAAAGCATTCTGCAACATCAGGATTCAGGACAGCGAGTGGTAAAGATGTCAGTATATCTGAACAAGCACTGAACAAAGCAAGAGCGATGTTTGAAATGGAAAACCAAGAAACAAGCACTGGTGTTCACAACAAATTGAAGTCTTCCTCGGTGTTGGGATTGAAGACTGCGAGTAGTAATGAAGTGAACATTTCAGAAGAATCATTGAAAAAAGCAAAGGCTATGCTTAAGAAAGACAATCAAGAAACTCGCCTTGCTGGCTCCAAGAAAGCAGGCAATTCTGTGTCTTCAGGATTCAAGACAGCGAGTGGTAAAGACATGAACGTTTCTAATGTAGCATTACAGACCGCAAAAGCTATGTTTGAATTAGAAAACCAAGAAACTAATGATGTCATTTCTAAGAAATCTGAATATTCACCCTCATGTGGATTCAATACAGCAAATGGTAAACATGTCAATATTTCTGAAGAAGCATTACAGAAAGCAAAAGCTATTTCCGAGAATGAAAGCCAAGAAACTAGTGTTGCTTCCAAGAAAGCTGAGCATCCAGCGACATCAGGATTCAAAACAGCGTGCGGGAAAGACGTGAACATCTCTGAGGAAGCATTACAAAAAGCAAAAACCATGTTTGAACTTGAAAACAAAGAACATAGTGTCGGTGCTTGCAAGAAATCTAAACAGTCAGGATTTAGAACAGCAAGTGAAAAAGGTGTAAGAATTTCGGAAGAAGCAATGAAGAAAGCAAACGCCATGTTTGAAAAGGAAAATCAAGAAACTAGTGTTGCTTCCAAGAAAGTGAAATATTCTGCGATCTCAGGATTCAAGACCGCGAGCGGTAAAGATGTCAATATTTCTGAAGACGCAATGCAGAAAGCAAAAGCCATGCTTCAGAAGGAAAATCAGGTAACTAGTTCTGCTGCTTCCAAAAACTCTGCGACTTCAGGATTCAAGACAGCGAGAGGAAAATACGTTAGCATTTCAGATGAAGATCTAAAGAAAGCCAAAACCATGTTTGAAAAAGAAAACCAAGAACCTAGTGTTTCTTCTAAGAAATGTGAGCGTTCT
Source organism: Metridium senile (assembly GCA_949775045.1). Taxonomy (NCBI): domain Eukaryota; kingdom Metazoa; phylum Cnidaria; class Anthozoa; order Actiniaria; family Metridiidae; genus Metridium; species Metridium senile. The sequence goes on from OX459095.1 coordinate 47,105,712, forward strand.
GTAATGTCAGGATTCAAGACAGCTAGCGGTAAAGACGTTAGCATTTCAGACGAAGCTCTAAAGAAAGCCAAAACCATGTTTGAAAAAGAAAATCAAGAATGTAGTGTTTCTTCCAAGAAATCTGCAAATCCTGCAATGCCAGGATTCAAAACAGCAAGTGGAAAAGATGTGAACATTTCCGAAGAAGCATTACAGAAAGCAAAAGCTATGTTTGTAATGGAAAACCAAGAATGTAGTGTTACTTCCAAGAAATCAGAACATTCTGCGATGACAGGATTTAAGACAGCAAGTGGAAAAGATGTGAACATTACTGAAGAAGCAATGAAGAAAGCAAAAGCCATGTTCGAGAAAGAAAATCGAGAAACTAGTGCTACTCTTTCCAAGAGATCAGAACATTCTGCGATGACAGGATTTAAGACAGCTGGTGGAAAAGATGTAAATATTACTGAAGAAGCATTACAGAAAGCAAAAGCGATGTTTGTAATGGAAAATCAAGAAACTAGCATTGCTTCCAAGAAATCGGAATATGCTGCAATGTCAGGATTCAAGACAGCTAGCGGTAAAGACGTAAGCATTTCAGACGAAGCTCTAAAGAAAGCCAAAACCATGTTTGAAAAAGAAAACCAAGAATGTAGTGTTTCTTCCAAAAAAACAGAACATTCTGCGATGACAGGATTCAAGACAGCAAGTGGAAACGAAGAGAACATTTCCGAAGACATATTACAGAAAGCAAAAGCCATGATCGAGAAAGAAAATCAAGAAACCATCGTTCCTCTTTCCAAGAAATCAGAACATTCTACGATGCCAGGATTCAAGACAGCAAGTGGAAAGGACGTGAACATTTCAGAAGAAGCATTACAGAAAGCAAAAGCTATGTTTGTAATGGAAAATCAAGAAACTAGCGTTGCTTCCAAGAAATCAGAACATTTTGAGATGTCTGGATTCAAAACAGCAAGTGGAAAAGATGTAAACATTTCAGAAGAAGCAATACAGAAAGCAAAAGCCATGTTCGAGAAAGAAAATCGAGAAACTAGTGTTGCTTTTTTCAAGAAACCAGAACATTCTGCGATGCCAGGATTTAAGACAGCAAGTGGAAAAGATGTAACCATTTCAGAAGAAGCAATACAGAAAGCAAAAGCCATGTTCGAGAAAGAAAATCGAGAAACTAGTGTTGCTTTTTCCAAGAAACCAGAACATTCTGCGATGCCAGGATTTAAGACAGCAAGTGGAAAAGATGTTAACATCTCAGAAGAAGCAATACAGAAAGCAAAAGCGATGTTTGTAATGGAAAACCAAGAAACTAGCGTTGCTTCCAAGAAATCAGAACATTCTGCGATGTCAGGATTTAAGACAGCAAGTGGAAAAGACGTAAGCATTTCAGACGAAGCTCTGAAGAAAGCAAAAACCATGTTTGAAAAAGAAAACCAAGAATGTAGTGTTACTTCCAAGAAATCAGAACATTCTGCGATGCCAGGATTTAAGACAGCTAGCGGTAAAGATGTAAGCATTTCAGACGAAGCTCTGAAGAAAGCAAAAACCATGTTTGAAAAAGAAAACCAAGAATGTAGTGTTACTTCCAAGAAATCAGAACATTCTGCGATGTCAGGATTCAAGACAGCTGGTGGAAAAGATGTGAACATTTCCGAAGAAGCATTACAGAAAGCAAAAGCGATGTTTGACATGGAAGGTAAGACAGTCAATGGAGCTCCCACCAAGTCCTCTGAAACCCTTCAAACAAATAATACAAATAAACTACCTAATATTGGAGAGTATAATGACGAGTCAAAAGGTTTTGAAAGAACGGCAACATCAACATCAAAACGTGACCAAGACCAAGAGGTACCATCAAGAATTGAGCAAAATTCTGTAAACACAAGTTTAAAAACTGCAATGGAAAATGACTTAATCCCTAAGACTTCTATTCAAGAATCAACATCAAGTTCTTTGATAACTGCTATCGATGATCATTTAACAAGAGAGATTTTGGAAAGTTCTGCTGCACTTCTCGCCGATGAATCATTTACTGATCTTACTGAGTGTCTTGAGCTGGTCCCGAGTAAGCATTCAGTGCCAGAGGCAAGCGGAACTTTATCTAGTAGGGCGCCAAAAACCCCGTTAAGCACAGGACCACAGCAATCTAAAAGTGAGTGTTATAAGGATATAGCAAACAAGTGTTTGCTACCAAAGTGTTATACATAAATACATTGAAGAATGCGACTGAAATTAAACGGCGATACTTAAGGCTTTCCAACACAACAAAGTGAAGTTGGAAAGCGTATTCTTTACGGTTCAAAGCATATATTTTCACGTGAAGTGGTTTACTATTACACAATAGTTCCATAGAGAATAGCATTATTTGAATAACAATGAATTCGTATATAGTATATATAGGCTGATATAGAAATAATCTTTCTCTCGCTTGTTGGACAGCCGTATAGGTTGTAACCCAACTTTATATTTATCGATAATTTTATCAAATGTATGTTATATTGTTTATCAAACTATCGTATATATAGCTCTATCCCTCGGAGCTTATGCGTTTGCATCGATCGAGGACTACGTTTTCTAAGGTTTTAATCCTAAGAGAGGTTTTTCCTTTGGTTTTTCGTAGCGGGCAACGTATTATCATTGTTTTTGTTAATAACTTAACTGATAAATTGATACAAAAGTAGTGCATGTAATGAGATATGTAATGAAAAATGTATAATAAAAATATCGTTGTACAGTGCTGTCCACCAGGCACCAGGCAATGTCGCACTCTATCTATATCTATGTGTATTGTGGTATATATTTGTGCATTATGCGCGGTGCGTCGAGTAGGAAAGAATAGTTCATTTAAATGTGTTGCCATAGCTGAAACTTTTAATTTAAAACATATTGTTTTGTCTGCATTCTTTAGGGGAAGAAATGATGTCCAAAGCAAGACAGCGTTACAAATCAGTAAGTTCCAACGCCGGTTTAACATTTTACTAAAATACAGTGGAACCCCTCTATACCGGACCCTCAGAAAACTGGAATTCTCTCTAATCCGGACATAATTGTTGGTCCCAATTTCCAGAAAATAGAACCACAATAAACCGGAACCCTCTTTAAACCAGACTTTTCTCTTAGTCCAAGCACTAACCGGTATATAGGGGTTTCATTGTGTTGGTTTAGTTATCATATTTGTGTTCAAATGCGATTGTTTTTAATAGTCTTTCTCTTATATTTAGTTTATGAACGATGACAAGTTAAATAGTTCTCCTTCGCTGGTGTCAAGATCTTCCCTCAAACCAGTACAGCCTTCCCCTTCAAGTACGTATTTCATTATCAATTTGTTATTAGCTGCTCTTAATCATCACATGTTATATACAACATTGCGAAATAGATTTTCAACATTTGTAGATCATTCCAATCAGGACAGTAATAGTCCTCTTCACAGTTCCCTGCGCTGGGCCTTTGCGTCGAAGCGAGACGAACGTTGAGCTTGCAATGATAGAGACTCGTGAATAAATGTCCTCTGAAGTGCTAAAAGGTCTCATCCTTTCAAGATGGCGGAGGGAACTGTGAAGTTTGCTATTATTGTCATACTCAACTCAAACACGAATTCTAAGTCTTCTTAGATAATGTTTTGTCTATATATAAGCAACAAAATAGAGCGAGAATACTATATTCTAGAAATAAAATAATATTTCTACTGTGTAATAGTTCTTATGTAGTGATAAAAATAATGACCAAATAAAGACTTTTTGTTTTTATTTCATGGTTTTAGTGTTTGCTCTATATCTGGAAAATATTTTAATATTTTAAAACCAAACATTAAGTTTCTCGGAAAAGGGTGTATGATAACAAGGAAAACTACTATGTTGTTTTTCAGCTGTTATGTATGATCGTCGATCGAAGAGTTCTTTAACACCAGCTGTAGTTGGACCCAATACATCTACTCCTTTATCAAGGTAAAGTGATGATGAGTTAACATTAAGGAGGCTCGGGTCAGTATTTTTCGCGCTCACCCATCGACGTTTGAAAGGCCGTAGTTCCCGCGTCAGAAGGTATTTTGACAGGATTTTTTAACACATGTCTACATATAGAATAAAGTTTTAAAAAAAGTTATTTTTGATAAAATCGATAATATTTTAGCCGACAAATGATAACGCCGCCGAATTTCTATGTAGCCTATTTTTGGGAAAAATCGACCTAAACTTTTAAAACCACATAGCCTACTTTAAAGCTGTTACCTAGGTCAACAATCTGGCAAAGTTTAAAAAAAATTCATCTCACCGATTTTGAATAAAAACGGGTCATTTTATTTCCTAGGAAAAATTCATTGTTTTATAATATTTACCGATAACAACGGACTTTGAAGAGATAAATCAAAATCCTTCCAGCCAGGTATTAACAGGACATTTGTCTATATTGTCTGTGAATTTCAACTAATTTAGTCCACGGGATTTCTTTTGGGAAAGGATACAAATCGGCAAAAGTTTGTCAGTTTTTGTGCAAAACTTCTAATTTTTACTTCTGAGCACGCTAACGAAAAAATCTGAGATAATTTTTTTTTATTTTTTAGCTATCAAAAGTTCACCATATTTTCAAGTGCGCCTCTAAATTTTATAGTGATTGAAATATTTTGAGGCGGTCAAATAAAATTCTGAACGTGGGTATATTTGCCTTCGCTTTGCAGCGGCCGGTTTGTTTTTATTTTCGAGTTATACATGATTTGCATGCTTTTGCTTTTTTATACCCACGTTCAGAATTTTATTTGACCGCCTCAAAATATTTCAATCACTATAAAATTTAGAGGCGCACTTGAAAATATGGTGAACTTTTGATAGCTAAAAAATAAAAAAAAGTTATCTCAGATTTTTTCGTTAGCGTACTCAGAAGTAAAAGTTAGAAGTTTTGCACAAAAACTGACAAACTTTTGCCGATTTGTATCCTTTCCCAAAAGAAATCCCGTTGACTAAATTAGTTGAAATTCACAGACAATATAGACAAATGTCCTGTTAATACCTGGCTGGAAGGATTTTGATTTATCTCTTCAAAGTCTGTTGTTATCGGTAAATATTATAAAACAATGAATTTTTCCTAGGAAATAAAATGACCCGTTTTTATTCAAAATCGGTGAGATGAATTTTTTTAAAACTTTGCCAGATTGTTGACCTAGGTAACAGCTTTAAAGTAGGCTATATGGTTTTAAAAGTTTAGGTCGATTTTTCCTTAAAATAGGCTACATAGAAATTCGGCGGCGTTATCATTTGTCGGCTAAAATATTATCGATTTTATTAAAAATAACTTTTTTAAAAACTTTATTCTATATGTAGACAAGTGTTAAAAAATCTTGTCAAAATACCCTCTGACGCGGGAACTACGGCCTTTCAAACGTCGCTGGGTGAGCGCGAAAATTACTGACCCGAGCCTCCTTAAACATCTCTTAGAACTTATCATTTTTAAGAAGACTACCACGGCTGCAGTCGACGCGTGAACTTATAAAATGATCATGACGCGTGAAACCCGTAAATTATCCCTTTATCGTTATTCTTTTTTTTTTTCTTTTCAACAATTTTATTGAGTGATAAATACTACATTAAAAAGAGGGGGGGAAAATACAAAGAATATTTACATCACTATATGCCATCCAAAGGGGAAAGCATGGGCAGGACTGAAGTCCCATGCAGGCACCTCAAGGTACTGTCAAACTTGCTGTGACGTGCCACGTTTTCATTCACACTTCCTATCAATAGAAACCGTGATTCATGTGGGATGATTCAATTAAACTTTCTAGAGAAGTACCTACAAAGCCACCCACTTTAAATGGTTACGTTTGCGCGTCTTCTCAGGAAAAGACGTTGAAAAAATTTTAATCTCACACTTACGTATTTTCCGGCTTGTTAAATATATTTCTTTAAATAAATGATAGGATTTCGTCATCAAAGAGGGAAAACAGGTTTCTAACAAGACAAGCCAGTCCATTACATCCCCGTGTATCCTGCCCTTCACCACTGTCGCCATTAGCAACCAATACACAAAGGGAAACACAGGCAACACCCACTCCTGTTCGAACGTCATCAAAGAAACAATTCACCACACCCTACAGGTCACCGTCTAGTACTACAGCGGTAGACCATGGCAAGGGAAATAGAGATGGTTCACCAGAGAGAAAGAGAGCACGAATAAATGGTCCTACTTGTTATAGAAATAATGCTAGTAAATCAGATAACATCAAACCTGTGATGGGTTACCTGTATAGTATGAGTCAAAGTACAAAACGACCTTCAATAAGACAGTATGTTGGTAATACCCTGCCACAAAGATACACTATGAAACAGGTATTTGAATACGAACACATTGTAACATCCCATCCCATCCCATCCCATCCAACCCCAGCCCATCCCAGCCCATCCCATCCCATCCCATCCAATTCCATCCCATCCAATTCCATTCCATCCAATTCCATCCTATCCCATCCCATCCAATTCCATCGCATCCAATTCCATCCCATCGCATCCAATTCCATCGCATCCAATTCCATCCCATCCAATTCCATCCCATCCCATCCAATTCCATCCCATTCAATTCCATCCAATTCCATCCCATCCAATTCCATCCCATCCAATTCCATCCCATCCAATTCCATCCCATCCCATCCAATTCCATCCCATCCAATTCCACCCCATCCAATTCCATCCCATCCAATTCCATCCCATCCAATTCCATCCCATCTCTAACTCATGATATCCTATTCCATCTCTAACTCATGCCATCGTAACTTATTATACGCTATCCTATCTCATTCTACCTTACCCATCCCCAACTCGTTTTATCCAGTCCCACTGTTTCCTAATCATATTTTCTTATCCTATCTTGCTTTCATTTTAGTCGGGTTTAATTCTGATTACTTTATACTGCGTGTTCATAGCTTCAAGATTTTGGTGTCCATGATGACGTCATAGATGTCACATGTTCCAATGCAGAGTCATTTCGTTTTGTTGGGTCGCAGTTCTTCAGTGAAGACATGTGCTTTGCCAATCAAGGCATTAGAATGGAAGATGGAGGCTTATTACACATGGGACAAGATGGATGGATTGGATTGGAAGAAATCGAAAGGTAAAAAAAGATAAATACAGTGGAACCCCTCTATACCGGACTCTAAAAAAGACGGAATTCTTCTCTAATGTGGACATATTTTATGGTCCCTAAATTTCCCAAAGTTTGAAATAAAACTTCCATAAACAAAATGCCCCGCTAAACCGAGTTTCACTAATATGTAATAGGTACTTTATTCATTCTCCTCAAAGGCTTTTCAGAAGCAATTTACAAAATATATAAAAATAAGAAATTATTTATAATGAATAAAACTTTTACTGTGCGACTCGCCGTACCGTAGTCACTTATAAAAACTTTTGATGAATTTTTGACATTATTTTGTCATTTTTCATCTCAATCGGACCAATCAGGTACAAGTTTGTATCGAGAGGCGGACTCATATGGCGCGGTCTTCATTGTGGGATTTATGTGACAGACAGACTGTAAAGGCTACAGTGACAGAAATCATGTCAAAGGAAACATATATACAAATATCACTTGTAAAAGCTGAAATTACAGTTACCTGTGAATTATTTCGAACTGTACACCAAATCGAAATATGGCGGCCAATTTGAATAACAATTCTTCTTGACTGCCCAGCCTCGCATACATGTGAAAACTCTATTGTTTTCCAACGTGAACACGAGGCTAGACAGTCAAGAACAATAAGAGTACGCCATATTTCGATTCGGTCTATGGACTTAAGGCTTTTGGGCCAAGTTTTTGTTTCTGCCGAACAGCCGAGCCTTAAATCTGTTGTTTTAAATGATTTGCTTATAACTGTTATAGCAGCTATTTCCAAATCGTTCCTAGGGTTTTGGTAACATTTTTCTCCCCAGCGCGATGTTGGATACGCCGGGTGTTGATGCTAAGCTGCTACCAGATGGATGGATAGCTAACCATTATAAATGGATTGTATGGAAACTTTCTTGTATGGAGATGACTTTTCCGCAATACTTCGCTGCAAAGTAAGATCGACTCTCGCACTCACTCAAATTGTTTGTTTGCATGTTGAAAGTGAGAATTTGAATGTAAATACATATCATATCATATACACTTCTTTCAAAAATTGTTGTCCTAGCAACAAGCATCAAGCCCAGACCGAAATGAATGCTGGTTTTATATTTACAATGTATAGAAATTGGTACATTATCAACACAAAACCAGCATTCCTTTTGGTTTTTGAAATAAGTGTACATAACAATTGCTTATTTGTTGCAGGAGTCTTACTCCAGACAGGGTACTTTGTCAACTCAAATATCGATATGACCGCGAGATTGATCATTCTCAAAGGTAATCACTTGTTATCCTTTTACACAAGGCCAAATATTAAACTGCCTTCTCTAAAGGCCCGTTCACACGAGCGATTTTTTTGCGGCGATTTGAGGTGCGATTTTTGCTACAAGTTTCTGCGAGTTTTATGAAAAATGATCATTTTTGATCTTCATCTCTCCATGACGGAAAGTAGCTACACATTTCCTATTGGGGGACTCCTAGTTCTAATTTTCACAGTTTTCTGAAATAAATCGCAGCTGAATCGCGATCAAATTTGAACATGTTCAAAACACCTGCGATATCGCGGCGACGTGAATTTCCATAATCGCAGTAAAATCGCCGGTTGTTCACACGCGCGAATTTTCATCGCCGTAAAAATCGCCACGAAAATCGCACCTCAAATCGCCGCAAAAATCGCTCGGGTGAACGGGCCTTAAAACGTTCAGGCCAAACGTGCCAAACGACAAGTGCGCGGGCCACTAATGCATTTACTGCTCCGCCCAAACAATGAGACTACCACATTATTTAATGTTAATTAGTTAATGCTGTCCTAAAGTTCCACTCATTCCGTTTTTACTCGATTAAGCGCTTATTAAATTTTTTCTCAAACTCACTGTCTCCTTTTTGATCAAAACTGTGAATATAGAAAAGATAACTTACGGACGAGTGGTAAAATATAACTACTTTGAACTGAAGAATAAATACGGTACTCGTTTTGTAGTGAGAATGACTCCATAGTATTGTATTATTTTAGGTCTGCTTTGAAGAAGATCTTAGAGCGTGATGATGTATCTTCACGTACAATGGTACTATGTGTCTGTAGTACTACGGCGTCTACAACCAAACCAGCTGACCAAGATAAAGATGAGAATGATGAGCATGCGCAGAACCAACCCCGTGAGGTAATAAAATTGTCGAAACTTCTTTTGAAGTAGCTTCTTTTAAGACTATTATTGTCATTGTCGTTAACTACTAAATTCCTCAAGACATTCGGCTGCAAAGTGTGCCCCACTTGAAATTGCGGTCCTAACACAAACATTATTATCCTTACCATTAGCACCATCATCATTACCATTAGCACCATCATCATTAGCATCATCATCATTATCATCTTTATCATCACCATTATCATCATTATTACCATCTTTATCATAATCATTAGCATCATTATCATCTTTATCATCACCATTATCATCATCATTATCATTATCATCATTATTATCATCTTTATCATCACCATTATCATCATTATTATCATCTTTATCATCACCATTAGCATCAATATCATCTTTATCATCCCCATTAGCATCAAATTCATCATCATCTTTATCATCACCATTATCATTATTATCATCTTTATCATCATCATTAGCATCATTATCATCTTTATCATCGTTATCATCATCATTATCATCTTTATCAAAACCATTAGCATCATTATTACCATCTTTACCATCATCATCACCATTATTATCATCTTTATCATCATCATTAGCATCATCATTATCATCGTTATCATCATCATTAGCATCATTATCATCTTTATCATCACCATTATCATTATTATCATCTTTATCATCATCATTAGCATCATCTTTATCATCGTTATCATCATCATTAGCATCATTATCATCTTTATCATCGTTATCATCATCATTATCATCTTTATCAAAACCATTAGCATCATTATTACCATCTTTACCATCATCATCACCATTATTATCATCTTTATCATCATCATTAGCATCATCATTATCATCGTTATCATCATCATTAGCATCATTATCATCTTTATCATCATTCTAAGGTGTATTATTTGTTGTTAGGGTTGTATTATCGAGTTGACTGATGGCTGGTACAGTATCAACACTACACTAGATGTTCCTCTAGGTAACCTTGTATCTAAAGGCACGATACATGTTGGTATGAAGCTTTGTATCAATGGTGCTGAACTGGTTGGATCTGGACAAGCTGTTTCCCCTCTAGAGGTATATACTGATTAACTATAATAGATCTTTTCACGGTTCTTATCGAATAACCTCAGCCTCCATAGCGTGTAACATATTCTTTAGAATTGGACTATAGCCCGTGGAATTTTGAAGTGTTTCAATTAGCTTCAGTTGTACGATAAGGTTTCCATTCCTTAATTTACCGCGGGCTGTAGTCAAATTGTAAAGAACATATCAATTACACGCTATCGTGGCTGAGGTTGTGAACGTGAACCGTGAAAAGGCTGATTGATTGGTTGACTCATTGAATGATTGGTTAGTTAGTTAGTTAGTTAGTTAGTTAGTTTGTTTGTTGGTTGTTTGGTTGATGGGTAGTTTGTTGGATGGTTGATTGATTGGTTGACTCATTGAATGATTGGTTAGTTAGTTTGTTGGTTGTTTGGTTGATGGGGAGTTTGTTGGATGGTTGATTGAATGATTGACTCATTGAATGATTGGTTAGTTAGTTAGTTTGTTGGTTGTTTGGTTGATGGGGAGTTTGTTGGATGGTTGATTGAATGATTGACTCATTGAATGATTGGTTGGTTAGTTAGTTTGTTTGTTGGTTGTTTTGTTTATTGGTAGTTTGTTGGATGGTTGATTGATTGGTTGACACATTGAATGATTGTCTGGGTTGTTTGTTTTAGTTGGTTGATAAGTTAGTGAGGTGTCTCATTGGATTTATCTATTTATTTGTTTTCATGTGATTAACAGGCCCCATCGTCTCTAATGTTAAGAATTAACGCCAATTCAACACGTAGAGCATGCTGGGATTCTCGTCTTGGTTTTCAAAGACACTCTCACCCCTTCCCTCTGCCAATGTCGTCATTACTTCCTAATGGCGGTGTCATTGGGTGTGTAGACATTGTCGTCTTAAGAAGGTACCCTATTGAGGTGAGTTGGTGATGTTTCCTCAAAGGAAATTCTACACAGAAATATTATACAGCACAAGAAAACGTGCAAATAAAACGTAATAAACAATTTAAATCTAGCTATATGATAAATTTAATGATCGCATCATGTCATTTTTGCTCATGCCAGTTGTTTTTTTAAGTACTTATTTTATTTATTCATTCATTCATTTGTTCATTCATTCATTCATTTGTTCGTTCATTCGTTCATTCATCAATTCATTTGTTCATTCATTCGTTCATTCATTTGTTCGTTCATTTGTTCGTTCATTCGTTCATTCATTTGTTCGTTCGTTCGTTCATTCATTAATTCATTTGTTCATTCATTCGTTCATTCATTTGTTCGTTCATTCATTCATTTGTTCATTCATTCGTTCATTCATTTGTTCGTTCATTCGTTCATTCATTTTTTCGTTCATTCATTCATTCATTCATTAAATTGTTCATTCATTTGTTCGTTCGTTCATTCATTTGTTCGTTCATTCATTCATTTGTTCATTCATTCATTCATTCATTTTATGATTGATTATCTTTTCCTCCAGTACATGGAGAAGATGGCGAGCGGCACGACAGCCTTCAGAAATTCACGTGCAGAAGAACGAGAAGCCAAGAAGTTTGCAATTGCATTGGAACGCTCACGAGAGACCGTTCTTGTTAAGGTACAGAAAGAGTTTGAAGCTCAAGACAAACCCCGGCAGAGTTCCAAGAAACCACGTCGATCATATTCACCACAGGACATTACAAAGATGCGAAGTGGAAAAGAACTATATGATGTCTACATGTCATCATCAGATCCAGGTTTTATTGAGGTATTGCTCAATCACGTTAAAATATTTTACTGACATCCTTCTATGTTTGGGCCTATCAATATGTGTGCCCTTGACAAGACTATGATATATTTGTGACCATAACTAGGAATGTCTGGGGCCGGTTGTACGAAGCCTGAATAGCGCTATCCACCGGATAAATCCTTATCCAGCGGACACAATCTATAAAAAATCTATGCAGTGGATAACTTTTATCCGCGGATCACTTTATTCACCCTTCTAAAACTCATGAATAATTAATGAAGAGAAAACAAAGAAAAATCACTAGAGTGAAGGAGTTTGAAATCTGATGAAACATTTGCATAAAATTAAGCCAACTTCGCTTTGAATTTCTCCAATGATTATCCAATAATTTGAGAAGTAATATCAAACACTCGAAATTGTGTTTCATCAGGTTCTCAAACACCGAAAAATTGGCCCAAAAAAACTCGGCTGCGCCTCGTTTTTTCAACCCATTTTTCGGTGTTTGAAAACCTGATGAAACATTCTTTCTCGTGTTTGATATATTACTTCGTACAAACGGCCCCTGGACAATAGCCAGAGAAAAAAACCTGGAAGACCACAGAAGATTAATGCAGGACACTAAACCGGCGTTACATGACACACTTACATGCCTCTCTGTGTGTGCTTATCAATATCTAAAACATAATTTTAGCGCTCTAGTGTGCCCTTGGCCATGCTATGATATATTTGTGACCATTTCTAGGAATGTCTGGACAATAACCAAAGAAAAAACCTGGAAGACTACAGACGATTAATGCAGGACAATAAACGAGCTGAACTAGAAAAGATGGTGCAGAACGCATTGGAGGAGGACGGCAAGGTATACACACCTATTTGAAGAAGGGTCAACGTCATTGATAAGTTTTTTCAAGAGCGATAATAACTATGGGCATACATAGCTAACGAGCTTATGGCGGGATATTTTCACTACGGTATCACTCTACTGAATGTATCACTCTCCTAGAATGCGCTAGGGATTTATTTAGTATTACCTCTAAAACAATTGACACTAATTTTCCAAAGAAAGTGGGCAAAGAATTATAATAGTTTTAGTATATGATCGCTATCATGTAAATGCCCTATTGTTATTGATATTTAGTGACGACAAATCGAAAAAAATCATTTTTTTATGAAAGTTTAATTCCACCTTCGTAATTTCAGCAATATTTTCAAAAATATACCTACTGTCAAAAATGTGCACTTGATGCGCAAATCATCTTTGTTACTTTTCTATGTGGTAGAATGTTTCTAAGAGAACTGTGGTACCAATGCTGAAAGTACGCATTGTGAACTATTTAAACTGCGACCAGGATAAGACAGGTTAGTGTATGTCATACTAAAGCCCAATTTAGAAGGTACGATTTTGCCTACAACTGTCGCATGCAACCTGCTTATAGCTTTATCTTGCCTCTGATTCACACATACACAACTTGTCGCACAATAACGGAAAAGTCTCGTACAATTTCAAGTGAAGCCAGCCTTGCATCTTTCTTAAAATAATCGTTATATGAGCACTAGGAAGTGCACTGGCTCCTTGCTCCACTAGACTTTCTGTTCCTTCCTTAGTAAATACATGTCTCACACACCACTGGGAGCTTATTTTTCCCCCTTTCTTTTACGTGGAAGTGTCAGCAGAACCGGCAGCTTTACCTTCCCCTCAAAAGAAGTTTTGTTACATGATGCGCCAATTTTTTGCCTTATTTGGCTACGACGGCTACGACTGCCGTAGCTTTCTAAAATATGTTTCAAAACCCTACGACGTGTTGCATGCGTCTGTCGTAGACGAGTTGTGGGCTTGATCTACCTGTACGATTGAGTTGTATGTATGACACGAACAGACTGCATGCAATAGTTGTAAGCGAATATCGTACAGTCTAAATCGGCCCTACCATTCTTTGATAATTATTCCATTCCTACTTACTGCAGCTTTTTTAACATAATTCAATGACTTATATCATTGTTAATGTATGTTTGTGTGTTACAGAAGCAGTATATAGTATCTGGAGACCAACTGAAGATGTTGTACAATTACTTAGTGAAGGGAGTCGATTGAGAATTTACCACGTCATGGCTTCAGGATCCAGGTACAAAACCACATGATAGATTATCGTGGATTGATTGATTGACTGCATGATTGATTGATTGAATTATTGATTGATTGATTGATTGCATAATTTATTGATTCATTGATTCATTGATTTGTTGGTTAGATCGTTGTTTGAGTGATTAGTAGGTTGGTTGGTTGATTGTTTGATTGATTGGTTAGTTAGTTAGTTGGTTGGTTGGTTGGTTGTTTCATTGGTTAATTAGGTGAATGGTTTCTTTATCAGTTTGTTGGTTTGTAGGTTGATTATTTGCTTGTTGGCTTTCTTGTTAAATATACACCTAATTCAAAAAAGGTTGACGGGGTGAACGGCGATTGGTGATTGGCGATTGCACGACCGAAAGAAACTATGGGTAATACGAATTCCTTCTTATTCGTTTCTAAATTACCCAATCGCCAATCGCCGTTCGCCCTGTCAACCTTTTTAGAATTAGGTGTATGATTCATTAAATGATCAGTGATTGCAATGCTGACAACTATTTTATTGTTCACACTGTTAATAATTAACTACAACCTGGTGCTTTATTATGTTGATCAAGGTGTCATCATCATGATTACAATGATTGCCTTATGGATAAGATTGATTATGGTAATGACTATGTTGATAGTGGTGATGACAGTTATGATGACGATAATGTTATGATAATCGTATCAAAGATATGCCTATTGTTCTGTTGCAATCTCAACCTGTTAAAGAAAAGAAAAAACTATTTCGCGCTAATCAAAGTCTTTTGTTACTTCTCACCTACAATATCATATATGGTAATGGCATTGTTTTCAAAATTGCATACGGTATTTCTGATACGTGATTTTGACGATAATGGTCATGGATTAATACAGTTTGTTCCCCACTTTCAGATATCGTCAAGGACTACCCCCACTACAGGTAGGATATATTATGGTTATTTCTGCCGTTCTAATTCACATACTTCCGTTTACCATTGCCGTCTAGACTTGATTTTGGTGGACGTCATTAACTACATTTAGATAGAAGCAGTTCAGATTAAGATTGTTACCAAGATCATGTGACTGAAAACGGCTGTTAAAAGCAATTAATCCTCTATGCTGCTAACATAATCAGTTAGAGTTATATGCATTTTCATTTAATAGCTTTACCTATCAAGGTGGTTTCTATGGAAAGTCCAGGAATGCTAGCTTCCTGGACAATGCCGGGAATGCTAGCTTCATGAACAATGGGAATGCTAGCTTCCTGGACAATGAAAATGCTAGCCTCCTGGATAATGGGAATGCTAGCTTCCTGGACAATGGGAATGCTAGCTTCCTGGACAATGAAAATGCTAGCTTCCTGGACAATGATGTTGGTTGACAGACGTCTTGTTGTTTCAGCTTTCTTCAACACGCAGTACCCGTTATAAAGTAATGGAGATCGACCAAAGTGTCATGGATGACTTGTTCGCTATTAGAAAGGTACTGTTTCTCAGACAAGCAGACTATGTGTTGCATAAGCACAAAAGGCAAGATCTGGCGACATTTGCCAAACAGTAAACATAAGAACATTTCAATTTTATTTGGTTTCCCAAATTACTTTCAAAGTGTATATAGAAGAATAAATACACTTACATGTATTTCATATGGCGAACGGTGATTGGTTATTAGCGATTGCACGACCAAAAGGAATTGTAGGTAATACAAATTTCTTATTCCTTTCTAAATTGCCCAGACAATGCCTTCACCGTTCAGCGAAACCTTCGAGACACCCATCTAAGGTCATCGCTGAACGGTGGAGGCTTTGGTTGGGTAATAAAGGAATAAGAAGAAATTCCTATTACCCACAGTTCCTTTTGGTCGTGCAATGGCCAATCGCCAATTACCGCCGTTCGCCCCTTCAACCTTTTTTGAATTAGGTGTATTTAATATGTATGTTTTCTCACTATAGACAATTGGTTTTAACGAGCTACAAGCTGGTCGATTAGGTTTGTACTCTGAGGTAGACTTGGTTGGATGTGTGGTTCACGTCAGTTCACACAGCAAGTAAGCAATGAAACTAGCTTTTTTCGTACCTTAAATTTCTCGTTTCATTCACTTATTTACACGTGGGAATAAATAGAAACGACCAAATTATTTTTATTACATAAATGAGATATACAGCTATTTAAAAATACGTAGAATATTGAATAGTGCATACTGAAAATAGTGCATTGCAAGACCAAATGCATTTGGGGTCATGTAATATTGTTTAAAATAAAATAAACTAGACGCCCTGATGGCGACTTACTGGGCTACCTGGATTGGTCAGATTTCCTAATCGATCTGATAGTTTTTTCAGCTACAAGTCTGAGTTATTGATCTCTTGTTTAGTTTAGTAATTAATTTCTCGCATTAGCTTGAGACGATTTCAAACGAATTAATACGTATAAAAGCTGTAAATCTGAAAATATTATGGTCTTCTTGACTAGATCAGACTGGTATTGTGCAGTAGTTCATTTCGGTCATGCAATCTCCGTCGTTTTTTCCCGACAACCTTATTTGAAAAATGTGTATGTTAACTTGTACTTTGGTTGTTTAGTTCATCACTCCAGACGGTTTACCTTACCGATGATGACAGTAACTTAGTAGCTGTTAAATTCTGGGGAGGTTTGAAGGTAACTGTTTATTGGTGGTCGTAACGGTTGTTGTTGTTGGTGCATGTGGTGGTGGTGGGGGTGGGGGTGGGCTAATGGTGATGATGATAGTTATTATGATGGTTATTGGTGGTAGTAAAGGTTGCTGTTGTTGGTGCATGTGGTGGTCGTGGTGGTGGTGGGCTAATAGTGATGATCATAGTTATTACACTAATGATGGTTATTGGTGGTAGTAAGGGTTGCTGTTGCTGTTGTTGGTGCTGCATGTGGTGGTGGTAGTGTTGGGCTAATAGTGATGATGATAGTTATTACACTAATGATGGTTATTGGTGGTAGTAAGGGTTGTTGTTGTTGGTGCATGTGGTGGTGGTGGGCTAATAGTGATGATGATAGTTATTACACTAATGATGGTTATTGGTGGTAGTAAGGGTTGCTGTTGTTGTTGGTGATGGTGATGGGTTAAAAGTGAAATGATAGTGATGATGATTGTGGTGGTGGAGTTAATGATGATGATTGTGGTGGTGATGGTAGTGTTAAAGAATAATTGATTGATTGATTGATTAATTGATTGATTGATTAATTGATTGATTGATTGATTGATTGATTGATTGATTGATTATTTCTTTATTAGGTGTATGCGGTAGATGATCTAGTAAAACCCAAGAGTATCATTGTCTGTACGAACCTCGTCGTCCGATCTAATGAACACATCAACTGTCCAGCCTTGGCATTCAATGAATTATCTACACTGACACTGAAACCAAGAGAAGCTTATTTAAGAACTGCATTAGAGAATCTAACTCGTAATATCCAGGTAACATTCCATGCCCGGATTCCATGTCAATATTAAATATATTTGAATTTCGGGATATGAATATTTTTTTAAATATATTTTGAATTTCAGGATATGAATGAGATGATATCAAGTGCGCAAAGGATGCTGGATCAAATGCTTCGCCGTCCTGCACCTTCGACAAAGACATCCCATGGTTCACTTGGAGACGCGACTAACCAGGTACATGATTTATTCGAGAACGAATGGGGTTAGCACTAGACTGCAAAACAATCGCTACTTATACGCGAAAACTACGATGAAACGACTTGAAGTTCGATCGATTGAAGTTTTGGCTGTGAGAGAATGAGAAGAGGAGTGATGGATGAGCTGGGACTGAGGCGAGAGATAAGACACTCCGAAAAAATATTTTCTAGGCTATACCTTTTTGCTAGCACTAGTTTCCCTCGCAGCCGTTCTCACAGAAAGCCCGACACCAAAAAACGGCTGCGAGGGAGACTAGGCTACCACTTGATCGAGGCTGTTTATCAGTTTACCGATTTCAGAAAAGGTTATCGGAGTGAACGGATTTTTGTTTACTTGCCTCGCCGCCAAAAGCAAAGTGAAAAGGTCCTGGAATCGAAATTGACGTTGATAGTGAATACTGAATTATGCATTCCAAGGGCATTGTGGGTCTGACGTTGATAGTGAATACTGAATTATTCATTGCAAGGGCATTGTGGGTCTGACGTTGATAGTGAATACTGAATTATTCATTGCAAGGGCATTGTGGGTCTGACGTTGATAGTGAATACTGAATTATTCATTCCAAGGGCATTGTGGGTCTGACGTTGATAGTGAATACTGAATTATTCATTCCAAGGGCATTGTGGGTCTGACGTTGATAGTGAATACTGAATTATTCATTCCAAGGGCATTGTGGGTCTGACGTTGATAGTGAATACTGAATTATTCATTCCAAGGGCATTGTGGGTCTGACGTTGATAGTGAATACTGAATTATGCATTCCAAGGGCATTGTGGGTCTGACGTTGATAGTGAATACTGAATTATTCATTCCAAGGGCATTGTGGGTCTGACGTTGATAGTGAATACTGAATTATGCATTCCAAGGGCATTGTGGGTCTGACGTTGATAGTGAATACTGAATTATGCATTCCAAGGGCATTGTGGGTCTGACGTTGATAGTGAATACTGAATTATGCATTCCAAGGACGACATAAATAACTTATAGGCTCTTCTTCACTAAATGGGTTTAAAATTGTAAAGTAAGTTCGTTTTCCGCCACAAAAAAAAAAAAAAAAACACACATAAATAATCAATAGTAAAGACCCACAGTTCCTTTCGGTCGTGCAATCGCCGATCGCAATTCGCCGTTTCCTTATACTCAAAACAACTTTTACTTGAACAACCTTATGTGTATTTTAACTCAAGGATCCTTATTGACTCCGAGGCGCCATAAAACGTCCAGTCTTGTTTCAAACAAACCTTTGTTGTTTATTTCAAGATTTGCCAGTAGTGAGGAACCTATTTAGGAGTTTTGAATACCCACGACTGTTTTATCGAGTCACCAGCTGGGCTTTCGATTTTTATTGCCACGATTCAAAACGTCAAAGGAACCGACTCTTTGTTTTTGATCGACGTCAACAACAAAAAACACCTTCACACGAAAAGCCGTCCAAATGGCAGGATTTGCCGAATATCGTTAGCGTCTGCAATATATCCGAAATCAAATTGATTTTTAATAAAACAGACTAATTTGACTTGAGGGCTTATAGATGTGGATGTAGGATTAAAGTTTTTCCAAAACAGGGCAACGTTTCTTAGCAATATCCAATTTAACTAACAGGTGATGTTAGTAATGGCACATAACGACAATTTTAGTAATCTATAATCTTAGTAGTAGTCTATAGTAGTAATAATAGTAGTAGTTATCTATAATCTTGATCAAACACAGACGTTTGATTATTCATATTTTGATTGCGTTTGATTAAGCCAGATTACCCAAGTGCCTGACTAGAAAACAATGGGCCTTTATCCAATCCAAGACTTTTGATTCAATTAGCTTGAAACCCTCGCTAACATAGGGACCCCCATCCCCTTCCCCCCATCCCCTCCCCCCCATTCCCTTTCCCCCATCCCCTCCCCCCCCCCCCCCCATTCCCTTCCCCCCATCCCCACCCTCCCCAAATGTACCCAGCAGATGTATGGTGAGCCGCTTTTCATCTTTTCTTTGACTGAAACATTTTCTTTATGAACAAGCAGTAGGTAAATTATGTTTGGAGTAGAAGGGGGGGGGGGGGGGGGGGGGGGTTGGGTGTTGCTTTTAAAAATAGCTCACTACAAATTCAAGCTTTTAAAAATATCATCGCCATCTTGGCCAGTCAGGCGGTCCTAAATTATGCTAAGGGACCTTGTACTTTTATATGTTGATGTTAGACCTGGAATATTACCATGAATGCGTTCCTTTTCTCAGTTTTAGTAAAAAATATATTGTATTTCCGCACTTCAGAGCAAACGTGACTCGAATAAATAGTAGATTGCAATGAATCTTATCGTCCAAACGTAGTTATATATCTTTGAATCCACTTTTTTGTTGCCTCGAAAAAAGGCACCACCTCCGTGTGCCGGACACAGTCTGAGTAATTCAATAGAAACAAAAAAGACTCCAATTTAAACTATAGAACGAAGCCAAAAAAAATACAATAGGTAATATAATGAAATTTGATAATGATAATGATATTTTTCTCATGTATCTGTATTTCACTTATACACCGAACGCATTTCAATTCATTAATAAAATTTGTAACCGTAAAAAATGTCGAGCTTTAGCCCTTCGTCGGAATAAAAGAGAAAGAATACAATATATTTCCAGAACAATGACAGAGCCGAGAAAAGTGCACGTCAAAAAGTGGCACGAATTGAGGGACTGGGAACTACGGACGTGCACGACTACATTCTCTTTAAAATAACCCTCAAGTAAAAAAAGATATTATCTCGAATGCTCGGTGAATAAAATTATTGGTAAAGCTGATGAAGTAAATGTGTGATATGAATCTAAACACTGCATGCGAACATCTTTTGAGATATATTATCTATTGTATCACTAGGGCGGGCACTAGGGTTACATTGAAGCAATGGACACTAAAATAACCCTCAAGTTAAAGAAGATATTATCTCGAATGCTCGGCGAATAAAATTATTGTAAAGCTGATGAAGTAATTGTGTGATATGAATCTAAACACAGCATGAGAACATTTTTTGAAATATATTATCTATTGTATCACTAGGGCGGGTACTAGGGTTACATTGAAGCAATGGACACGAAAATAACCCTCAAGTTAAAGAAGATATTATCTCGAATGCTCGGCGAATAAAATTATTGTAAAGCTGATGAAGTAAATGTGTGATATGAATCTAAACACAGCATGAGAACATTTTTTGATATTATCTATTCTATATCTCTATGGTTACAAGCATTGGGCACTATAAAATAGACCTCAAGTTAAAGAAGATATTATTTCGAATGCTCGGCGAATAGCATATTGTAAATTATTGATGAAGTAATTGTGTGTTATGAATCTAAACACAGCATGAGAACATTTTTTGATATTATCTATTCTATATCTCTAGGGCTGCAATCATGCAATTGACACTGAAATACCCCTCAAGTTAAAGAAGATATTATCTCGAAAGCTCAGCGAATAAAATTATTGTTAAGCTGATGGATTGTGAATATAAACACTGCATGATAACATCTTTTGAAAGATATCTATTCTATATCTCTAGGGTTACAATCAAGCATTAGACACCTCTAACAGCACGCCTGGACAGACGATCAACTCGTCTACAAGTATCAAGTCTGGCCAGTGTAAGAGAAAACTCTTAGAATGTGCACCAGAGCCGCCCGTTTCTCCGTCTATTTACATTACATCAACAGACGGTGTAAGAAGAAATTTTAAACGACCTAGAAGACGCAACTCAGATAACCCAACATGAGAATCGAAAGCAAATAATGCACCGCCATCGCTTCTTCAATCTGAGGTCACAGTTGTAGTGTCCCCTCGGTTTCCGATGCTCACATTTTGGTAATCATTAGAACCTGGAAATCCAACATAGAAAACTTGCTCATTCTCCTTCAAGTAACTTCATAGACCGAATCAAAATATGGCGTACTCTTATTGTTCTTGACTGTCTAGCCTCGTGTTCACGTTGGAAAACAATAGAGTTTTCACATGTATGCGAGGCTGGGCAGTCAAGAAGAATTGTTATTCAAATTGGCCGCCATATTTCGATTCGGTGTATTCTTCTATGAAAAATTTGGTCATAAGCGTATACCCAGCACGTGTTGGCCACGCCCATCACTTGGGGATAAAATATTGTAAAACCTACCTAGAGATAAAAGTCGAGTTTGGGCTACAATACAAGAAGCTACATAAGATTATAATCAGCCTTTCTTATCGCCAATTTCAACCGATATCGAAGATGTTGGTTATTTTGAATGACACTTTCGATAAGATTGCTACACCTGAGAGACTTGTCGAGAAACCAAGGCAACAAGAATGGTTTCTAGGTATTATTATCCCATTTATGACACCAAGATGTCGCCACAAAGCTGTAATATATCAATACGTTAATGTTATTTATGTTTGTCATCTGGAATTGCGGTATAAATTCACGGTGAAATGAAGTTTTTTATTAAAGGGGAAGTATATAAAATTATTATCAATTACAAAAAGGAATGTAAAGCTATAAAAGAGAATATATTATAATGACATAAAATGAGTAAAACATTATATTTTTATTATTGTGTTGTTTGATTCTGCCAAGTTAAGGTGTAAAGTCCTTCAGTTGAAGCACAGTTAATATTAACTCTGGTTGAAGTGAATATTATATCTCTTTGTTAAAAGCGCCAAGCCGAGTATTCAGAAAACCGGCGGAACTTTGTCAATAAATAACGTATTCCCATCTATTCATCATATGCTTCCTGATATCCTTCCTAATGCTCAAAAACATTCTCTTAATGTTCGTCCTTGTATTAATTCTTCCAATTAATGAAGGGTTTTTTTTATGATGAGAGTGCAGAATATATAAATGAGTAGTGTGGCGGCAAAATTTACATACAGCTGCGAATTCACTGCAATGAGAACTTGTTTGTGATTGGCTTAGACATCATATCGAGGTGATACAAGATGGCGGATATAAGAGAGAAGGTTATTTGTTGTGGAAACGCATCTGAAGTAGTGTTTCTTGTGACGAAGTTGAAATGATTTGCAAGAACGGAGTGCCTATAAAAGCTATGCCTAACATTCACGAGGGAGGTAAGAAACAGTTTGTGTTTTTAAATACTACAAAAACGTTAGAACATGTCGTTCTGTGGGCAGTTGACCCTCGCTCTTGTCAAGATAGTCGAGTGAGAATTCTATTTTAATAGTCATTTTGAACGCTTTTATCTTCAATACTAGCCGTATTGCGTTCCTCGTTTGAATCAAATACGGGGAGACATAACAATTCACGGCTGTGACTTGATATTAGAGTTCTAAATGTCATATATAAGTGGGCATATGAATCTCGTCGTCGGAGATACATGTGATTGCTATTAGTTGTAGCTCTGTAAGTTTATACTAATATCGCTTCTTTCTATACAGCTTTTATTGGTGACATCAGGGAAGTCACTAAAGCACTTGAAAGTGGACAGGTGCGTACAGGCAGTAAACTATAATTCTATACCAGGTCCAGCAGCTAGAGTAAATGTCCTAGTTGAAAACATGGAACATTCGGGTCTTTCATTCATCAAGTAATTTTCGTTTTGAATATCTGATTATCATGTTGTGTTGGTTAAAAAGGTTAATGGACACATGTTTTTGAGCCGTTTTTGAGCTTTTCTTCTCTCTGTTTTGTTTATTTTTAGTGTCATTCAAGTTTTTAACAGCATTTCTAAATATTGTTTGTGAAAACACAAAAAAGCTTGTTAAAAACCGTATAGGCTGGGATATTAAAAAAGTGGAATTTGTATGGAAATGACATAATAAAACAGAGAATGAAGAAACAAAATGAAAACACAAAAATATATTTGAATAATTAATAAGTTAGTTTAACAGCAAAGTGGGGAAAAAAGTGAAATAAGATGGATGAGCACTTGGCTTTTTTTCAGGTTATTAAAAAAATTGCTGGATCTAGAAAGCTCATCAACAAAATTGCTATTTTTAATTATTGAAATGTTTTTAGGTATAAATTGCACACAAAAATTAAAAGCAGGTCTTCTTGAAATTTTTTCCATCTCAAATAGGCATTTTGCAGGACATAGTCACATAACATTCAGAGTAGCACAAAATGAATTCCAGAATTCAAAATAGAATATCATAAACAAACATTCTCTGAATGATTTATCTCAATATCTTTAAGACTAAAGGCCCGGGCAAAAGACTTCAACATTTGCTTCAATATGCGTTCAATTTTGTTGAATGGCAATGTTGAAGCCGTTTGCTATCCCTTTAAATTGTCCCCCTACGTTCAACATCGTTCAACAACTATCTACAGCGTTCAACAAAATCGAACCAATGTTGAAGCAAATGTTGAAGCCGTTTGCCCAGAATTGCCTTAAGAATTATTTGAAATCATCAAAAATGACTTGCCAGTCATTCAATGATACAAATCCCTTGCTATTTTTGATGATTTCAAAAAATTCTCAGAGCCTTAAAGATATTGAGATAAAACTTTTAGAGAATGTTTGTTATGGCATCCTCTTTTGACTTTCTCTTTTGAAAATGGTCCCATGATCTGTGATGTCGAGCAAAATGCCCCTAGAGATTCCATTAGTTTAATTTATTTGTGGTGATGTTACTTATTGATAAATATGTCTACATCCTTCACAGATAAGCTCATTCTTTTCTTTTTTAATGTACGTTCTTCCTTCCTTTTATTTTCATCAGATTTTTTTTTATTTTCTATCCACTTAACTACCACTTTTTAATGCATTTGCCACTAATGGCAGACTTTTAGTTTAAGTTGATTAACTCAAAATAAGATTTCAATATGAAAAGCTTCACTTGTATTTATTAAATTTTGAACGAAAAGAAATAAGATTCAAATAAAAAGATGTTTTAATAGATTTCAGCACACTCAAGATGTTTTTTTGTATAGACTTCATTGCAAAATGTAAGATGACAAACTAGTGGAAATATAAATACAATATAAATTTAAATGATGCAAAATGTGAGATAATCATAAAACTCATTGATAGTTAATGAGAAATTGACAAAAGAAATCATAGCCGCGAAGAAGGCTATATATTTGATCCAAAATCATCTTGATTTGCATAAGTTTTTACTTGAGTTTTGTAGAGCTCTGTACTGTGGCATTTCGACTGATAATGCTAGTCGTCAGCAGCGATTGAGTAGACTGGAAAGAGGAAAGGTCATATTCTGTTCTTTGCAGTCTGATGCACTAGACTAGTAAATATTAAATCTCAATTTTGCTTTCTATTTCAATTAAAAATTATCTATAATTTTGACGGCATATATTATATAATACTTAAATGTTTTAAACATGATGGATAATCTACTGATCTTAATAAGTTGATCTTTTTTACCTCTCAACTTAAAGGTAATTATTTAGTCTATTTTAGGATAATATAGATAATAAATAGTTTATTAAAAATGGGTTTTCGTTCATATCAAATAATTTTCTTCTTACTTGTACTTCCTTTCATTCCCTTCAAAAACTCTTTAATAATTCATGAGAAATTTAAAAAAGATATCGCAACCGTGATAATTGTTTTAAATACAGATAATACATTCCTGGTCATCTATTAATTAAACACTAGTTCTTAATATATTGGACATACAGACCGTAAAATTAACTATTTATAATAATTATGTTAAACATCTTTTCATAAATGTTAAATATTTAAGCTGACAATTTTACTTTGAGTACAATTTCAAATGTAATCCTTTTTCATATTATGAAAATACTTTGATCCTTCTCAAGACTCTCTTTAATCTTTTTTAAGCAGATAATCTTAAGCTTTATGAAATAAATGACTTCAACAGTAAATTAAAACAAGGCAATGGAAAAAATATCATCCATTTATTTGTTAATATTTATAACAGAATGGAAAAAATGGCAAAAACCTTTAGAAGTAAAATGTATACTTTAAGGTCTAGCTTGTTATTTTAAGAGAAAGATATTTTAAGATATTTGTACTATATAGGGACATTCAATATTTAAAAACTAATATATTTTTATTCATGAGAGATATCCCAAAAATTAAACAGTTGCTTTTAATTCAATGTGTAGAATAGAAGTTCATAAGAAATTAATATTGTAAAGCAAGGACCTGTATGAATGGCTTTTTTGTAATGAGACTCAATTCATTCAATCTTTTTCCAGATGTTTGAAATTAACTTCAGTATTTTATTTCTAAGGATCCTCATGAATTTGATGAAAGTGGAACCACAGCACTTCACAAAGCTGCTGCAAATGGCCACCTTGAAGTATTGAGACTACTGGTTGAACAAGGCAGTGACGTCAACAAGACCGATATCACTGGATGCTCATCACTTCATGCTTCGGCAAGGAATGGCCACTATTCTTGTGTGAAATACCTGGTTGAAAATGGAGCCGATTGCAAGTTGAAATCCCTAAAAGGCAATACGCCGATGATTGTTGCTAAAGGCAATGCACAGCAGAAAGTAGCAGAATTTCTGGCAATATGTGGTATGTCCTGTTTTGCACACACCCTTTTGACCATTTTTCTTTTCTCTTTCTTTTCTGATATTACTCTAATTTATTTTGTCAATATGATCAATAAAGCTGTTAAAAGAAATAAAAATAAGATAAAACATTTAGTAAAAAAATTTATTAAAAAATACTCAAACCTGAAATTTCACACCCAAAAAATACATGGCATGCAATTTTTGAACCCCCAAAAATACACACCTTGCTGAAAAAAATTTCAATTGAATAATTTTCTGATACACAAATCAAAACAAAAATTGAACTTGGAGATGTGAAAACCCCCAAAAATACGGATTTCTTTTTAAGACCTAAAAAAATACAAGGCAGGTCTCTTGACCTAAAAAAATACACAGAATGAAAATTGTAAACCCAAAAATATACTTTGAACCTCCCTGTCATCTAACCCCCCGAGTATATTGCCTGGGCATGAACACTTTGAGTGTTTTTTTTTTTGTTTCTTTGTTCACTCAAATTCATTGAGTGAATTGATTAGGTATAAGGTTCATTATAGACACTCTGTATTTGAACTCAAAGCTTCATTTTAATAGATTTTGAAAAAGTAGAATGTTCACTTGATAAAAAATAATCTAAAAATAGTGGATATGCCAGATTGTCCAGTCGAAACGGTTCAATGAATGACTGTTTCGTCAAGGCTTGCTTCGTATTTTGGAAATCTTTTATACCTTTGGGGGCCATTAAAGAAATCTAACTAAAGGTCAATCATATACCAAAGCAAAGAACTAAATTACCATTGGTAACACTATAAAGACACAGAGATTATTAGTGAATACACATGCAAAGTAGACTGTTGTCCGTGCTTGGTGTATTATGCTTAGAGTAGATTTTACTGGAAGTCATTATTGATGACCTGAGGGAGATTCACAGCTTTTTGTTTTTTTATAAATGACTCTTAACTTAAAAGGGATAAAGGAAGCAATCTTGAATGTTTCCTTCTTTGGGGTGGATCTGAAGTGGCTCAATTCACCTGCTAAAAAATGATCTATGGTGATATTAATATCAATAATACACAGAATTGCAAAAACTTGGTGGAAATTAATACAGTTTAGTCAAAGAATTCAACACTTTCTAAAGAATTGTATTATTTCACATAATTTGCTGCAATTCATAGATCTATCAACCATTGTGTTCTATCTTAGTTACTGTTGCTACGTCCGACAAGCCAAATACGTTTTTCTCAAATTATACACAGTACGAATATACATAGATTACTGAAAACTTTACAAGTCTGTCTTGGAATTTGTGTATTCTAAGAGTATGTTAGGAAAAAACAGTAAATCTTTCGGAAATCAGACATTCTATATTCCAGTGGGAATACTGCGCAATTGTTTCATGTTCAATCAAGCAAATTGTGGATATATGAATCCCACACATGACTCAATACTCCCAAAGTCACTTTATGCTACAGAAAGCAGAGTTAAGTGCTGGCCTAAGGAGCCACTAGGCTTTTCAAATTATGATTATAATAGGCTTTACCTTACCACTTTACCAATTTATTAAAAATATATTAATATTTTTATTCTCTACTTTCACATATTAACCATAATGCCTTCTGTTTTTGAGGGGAAGATATTGTATTAAATTCAAATTTGTTTGATTTGAATTACAATTGGTTTAATTTGAATAACAATAGATAACCCCAAAAAACAGAAGGCATTGTGGATATTGTGAGAATTAGTAGAGAATTGCTATATTTTTAACAATGATTTTTTCTGTTTTGTTTTTAGACAGAGATAAATTTTCATGGGAAGTCCAGTGATAAAAGCAAGACATCTCTACGTCTGTTTGTTGATATAATATTGTAGCTATCAAGCCCTGGGGTACTCCTTTGGAAGTCTTTTTATAAATTCTATTAACAATGTCTACAATGTTATCTATAATAATAGAGGCTGTGTATCTAGGAGATCCCTAAACATTATTATCTTGAAAACAGCTGTTTTGGATAAAACTTTGATTTAGAAATAACCTGCACATTGCAGCTTGTGATTTATTTACTTAGAAGATACACAGAATTAACCTTCTCTGCTAGACATTTCTTGTTTATCGGCTCATCGGGCTTCCTGTGGTGAGGAGAAAAAAACAGGTGTCTCTCCCTATCTCACTCGTCCCCAGTTCTTCCCTGCCATACATTTCAACACAGGAAACCTGATCATATTCTGAGAATAAACATGAAGTAGCCTAAGAAGAGGCTAACAAGGAATACATTAGATTATATGCACTTACCACTAAGATAGAGGGCAATCATTTCAACCATCCAAAATCAAACTATGACTACCTTACATAGTTTTTATTTTTCACTATGAATCAACCATCAAATACAAAGGAAACAGTAAATTGTTACAATTTGTCTGTCTTTGATAAGTGACTAAAAACCTTTTTGGTTATGTTGATTTTATAGAGTACCGAAGTGTGACTTTACACTTTGGCTTTTCCTATTCAGATTACTTTCAGCATAGAATGCTAATCAAAAAATAGGCTGCCCAAAAATTTGGGATCATTGGAGTGTGAAATTGCTGAGATATGAATTTTTGAATGTAGAATTTTCGCCACACAAAGTCTATTTATTATCCAACTGGTGGGAACCAGGGCAAAAATAAGAGACTTTGTGTGGAGTGAAATCAAAATTGTGAAGTCATCACTTTGGTACTCTATTTCATGGTTTATAAAATGTTTGTTTGCTCTATTTATGAATAAATATGTATATATTTTCTTTATGGAAAAATAAGGTTGATAGGGTATTTGGCAACTACGGGCCATTTCACAAAAATTATTATTGCATACTATACAGACTGAGTTGGCATTAATACAGTTTCTGACTTTCTGCGAACACAGACATTTCGATGGTTAGTTGTGAAATGTGTAATTGGCTGCTGTCAATTAAAAAAAAAACACAGCAAAAAAAACATATTTTACAACAAGCCGTTTGAAATGTTTGTGTCCTCAGAAAGCCGAACATCGCAGTAATGGAAAAAAGAACAAACAACTGTGTTGAATGAGCGGTGGTTTAGAGTTAGTAAAATTACAAAATATAACCAAAATAAAGTACTATATCTCTGAATTCATCTGATTACTTAATATAATATTGTACTCAAAAATAGTTTATTACATGTAGTTGATTAGAGATGGAATATTAGATAATTGATGGGGGGAGGGGTGTGCAGAATTCCCCCCTAAAATATTGAGCACAACTTTAATTTTGAAAAAGAATACTATGCACAACAACAACAAAAACTGAAAAAAATATCCTGCACAGCCTTGAGGGCAAAACAAAATATCCTGCATCGAAAAATTGCCCACCATTGCATACCGAATAATTCAATGCCCACCCCCATCAAATATCTAATGGTCTTTCTCATAGTTATGACAAACAAAATGCATAAAAACAGACTAATAGCTGAATAAAGTATATTTCATGGTTGCATTTTATTGTCATTCATTGATGTTAAACAGCTTACCCGTATTTGAAAATCTCTATTTCTATCATTTTATTATTCTAGTATTAATGTTTACAACATGATCGACTGTATTGTATCAGCAGAACCAATCATGGAAGCAAATGTTGTAAATGACTTAATTCTTTTATATTTTACCAAAAATTATGATCAAGACAAATTTAAAGTTAAAACTTATTCAAATCAAACACTCATATCACAATTGTTTTTAGCAATTTTACAAATTTAACAAAGTTAAAGTTAAAACTTATTCAAATCAAACACTCATATCACAATTATTATTGTTTTTGTCAATTTCTCATTAGAGTGCAAATAATATACCTGTCAAACAAGTAGTACTAATTAGTACAAATTATACAATAGAGAATAATACAGTTTGCATAAAATTGCACTAAATAGTCTGCTAACTATTTCACTGGTTAATTATTTGCACTCAGATTATTCATGAGTATTTTTAAGTTTCATTATGTATCTGCTTAAAATAAGTTTGACTCCATCTCTAAAACTTGTTTTAGAGGAAAGTATAATAATATATATTATATATAATAATAATATATATTATAAAAATATGACATTTATATAAACTAATATAAGTTTCAAATTCACAAATATTCAAATGGTACTGAGGTATATGAACTATCATTGTCACGTTGATGGCAACTTCTTCTGCAAATGAATCATCTCACTACATTTGGAAATAATGAAATTTGTAACGCTGTAGAAAATGTTGACTTAATTTTACTGACATTTCAAGCTTTAGCCCTTCCTTTAGCCCTCCAATGAAGGGCTAAAGCTCGAAACATCAGTCTGTAATGTTAAGTCAACATTGTTTACAGTGTTACAAATTTCATTATATTACGTATCATTTATATCAAACACTGACGCAGGCTATACTAGTTTACTCGCTAGTTTCCATTTACATTTGGAAATGTCTATTCTACAACCAATTAGAACTACTCTATTTCATTATTAAGTTGAGGGGCCAGAGCAATATTGAAATAATTATTGTATACTATATATTGATCAAATATCATTATAACAGTTGCAAGAAAAATTTAGTTAAGAACTACTCTAGATGCCCATGAATAATGTTTCAGTTTGTCTTAGGAACCCCTTCTCAAAGGTGCCTTCTGAAAATCTTGCAACACTGTGTCGTGCATTGTGATATATAACACTCCTATCCTCTGGCGACAGTCCAATTATCATTTCCATGGCATCTGCATAACTCTTCACATCATTGGCTAAGAAGCCTGTAGGTTTTCCATCCCACTCAATGACAATGTCCATTCTTGGACCCCCTGAATCATGAGCAAGCATGATGCACCCCCCAGCCATGCATTCTACTACACCAATTCCAAAATGTTCATTCCACATGGTGTGTAGACCCATTGTAGCATTGCCAATGTAATTCAAAAGTTCATCAAATGATACGTTTAAAGCAAACTGCACATTCCCTCTTATCTTCATCTCCTGGGCTAACTCTCGGAGTGCATCAACACGATCAGCATCGCCTTGATCTCTGCAGCTCCCTATAAGAACAAGGTGGTATTTCTTTTGCTCTTCTTTGGTCTTACGCTGTAAGAATTCTGCAAATGCCTTGATTTGTAGGGGGTGGTCTTTCTCTGGCCTGAACTGTGCTATTGATATGATATAGTGCTTTTCGTCTCCTTTGTGGAGGTTAATTGGTATTTCTTGGAATGATCTGGTATCACATGGTGGGTATACAATAGAAGTATTATTGGCACTTCCCCATATGGATACAATATGGTTGTACGTCCAGGTAGAATTGACCATTACCACATTAGAGCAACGTCCAGCAAGCCCATACACCCAGGCAAACAGACGATAATAGACCAGCTTTATAGCACTTAGCAAACGACTATTACTAATAAATGATGCATTGTTATATGTCGCAGACTTACGACCAACAAGTTCAAGCATGTCAGTACTTATAGTTGGATAATGTACATAGCACCCAACCTGGCAGCCCCCAATGTATTTAAACAGTGGAATAGTGAAAGCATATCCCATAGTATCTATGTAAATATCTGGGACATAACTCGTCAACGCTTCCCAGCCTAGTATTAACGAACCAAAGCTTTGTCCAAGGAGTGTGAAGAATGGATACATTGCTGCTTCTACCCAACGTCTCTTCTTTAAGTAGACAAACTCAACGGGTTGTTTAAGTGAGATGTTGAACCTTGTACGAGCTTTTTCAAGTATTTCTCGACTATTGACGTCTTGATCGCCAGTATACACAAGACATTTGACAAAGTTGTATCTCTGTTGTATCGCCCGTATTCCTGTCCATAGCACCCGTTCTCCTCCTCCACCAGCGTTACAGTAAGGATGAAAGAATCCAACAACTACCGGTTTAATGTTGGATTGTTGTCTAGTTGCATCGACGTGTCGAAGATGTGGCAACAGGCCACGCGTTTTTCTCTTCGCATACAGACGTAGTATCAAAACGAATACATAAAGCACTGAAATTACACTTAGAATAACCAGTAATGCATAGGAAATCCATAGTGTTAAACGTCTAAGACTAAATTCAGCCATTTAAAACGATTTAAAATTGTGATTCTTTTATAAATCCCGGAGGAAAAGGAATTATACTTTTGGTAGAGACCGCTGACAAGAAGATAGGGTTTATATTCCCAGTCGCACTCGGACAGCTAACCACAGGAATCTCGACTAGGGAAAACCAAAAACACCCTCCAAGAGGGTGAGGGGGGAAAGATTTTGGATGGGTTAATATCGGGTATCAAGGAAAAAAGATAAGTCAAAGTAGGATATCAGATACGTAGATAAACCATAGGTTTTTTTCTTCGTTTTAATATTTGTATTCTTTGGTATTTGACAAAGATCAGCTGAAAGTCAAGGCATCATGCATTACCGCGCGGAAAAAATAGACGTGTTTTAGAATATTACAGTGCGAATTGAAAAACCGTGGGCACTCAGAAATATTTAAGAAATAGTTTATTGTTCGTTGAACAACTCACAAGCAACTCTAACTACAAAAAGTTTATCATACTACACATCAGTCAAACTTCTTGCGGTGATATAGGCCGGTTTCCAGTGAGTTGTCCAACGAACAATAAACGATTTCTAAAATATTTCTAGGTGCCCACGGTTTTTTTATTCGCACCGTAAAAGGTTCATTTATATTCCTTTTCGTACTTAGTATTCTCTTCTTATCAGAAAATAGTTGTTTTCACAATAGAAGACGGATAAATCGTCTTATGACGGACTTTCTCGCTGGTGTGCAAATGGGACGAACACTAGTCGTCTGATATTGTCGAATTCACATTAGCCGAACAAACTTACAGACGAATTTTCTGTCGTCTACTGTAAAATGGGCTAATTATAATACAAAATTGATAATAGCCGTGATGAAGAAAATAAATGGCCTTTGTAGATCGGGAAGTATGCAAAAGAGCATTGAGAAGCAGCCATTGTTCTATATAGGATGGGTTTTACCTTAAAAACGTAATAATAGAAACGATAGGTAATATAATGAAAAAATTAAAGTTAAGTCAGCATTTTTTTACGGTGTTACTCAAATTTCATTATATTACCTATCGTTTATATCAAACACCGACGCAGCATATACTAGTTTACTCGCTAGTTTCCATTTATAATAATAGAATGAAAGTTGTAACACCGAAAAAATGTTAACTTAACTTTACTGACGTGTCGTCCAACGAACGGCTAAACCTCGAAACGTCAGTAAGGTTAAGATTAGTTACAAATTTAATTATTACCTATCGTTTATAATCACAAAAAAGAACTCGCCCTCCTACTTGTCCAATGCGATGAGCATTTAAAATATAACTTTTTTCAGTTTACGTACTCATCTGCTGTTTAAAGATTTTTATATAAATATTTAACATTAATCGTTGGCCTAGCGCGCGGTGAGAGCACTGGCCTTGCCCCTCGGTGACCTGCATGGGTCCAGGCGACAAGAGAACAGAATGATGTTGTTCTCTCTCATGCCACTAGGGTTTCATTTATCCCACCCCGGGGTTTCTATCCAGTTTTCCTCCCTGCAAAAAAATCACTATTTGAGCAGAGTTGTAAAATATTGAATGTATAGCGGTAGTAAGTGTGAGCGAACCTGAAGGAAGAGCCCCCTAGTGATGGTTTAAAATATATACCTATTTCAAAAATCGTCGACGCAGCCGGAGCTACAGTCCACACTCTGAAGCCTGCAAAGGATGTCGGTAATATGAACATAATAACACGTTTTTTCAAGAAATATTCGTTTCATCATCTACCACTGCAACAACTTGTGATGGTCATATAACAAAAACACGTACAACCAAAATATGCAATGAATAAATCGACTAATATGAGAAGAACTACCGACATACTTTGCAGGCTTCTGAGTGTGGACAGTAGATTTGATTGCGACAAATATTTTTTAAATAGGTATATATTTATACATTTATACATCAACCGGCGGATATTTCTTTAGCTTAGTTATTTTTAACGCATGTTTCGATAACAGTTTGGATATTTTTGATTTTGAGTTTTGAACGTCTGCACGCTTAACTGATTTCCAAGTTTCGTGACCCAAATTGAATTTTGATTCATTTGTTTATTCCGTTTTACTAATTGTTTGTTCATTTTCATACGGTTTATAAGTTTCTATTTTTACTATAGCTTCTTTCCTTACAAACACCGACGCAGCAGCACTCCACTGACTTATCAGTCATTCATCATTTTATTTACCAATCCATTTGGTTTTTTTCCCTCCGACGAAGGGCTAAAGCTCATTTTTTTACGGTGTTACAAATTTCATTATATTGCCTATTTTTTTGTAATGACACTCATTTATCTCACATTCATCGATGTGATTTAGTGGCTCCATGTCTGGTGGGGGTGGGGTAGGGCTATCACTGATCTAAATACTAACACCTAGCAATAAATGCAGTTTTGTTGGAAAGTTAAGTTATTCTCAAAGTTTAATTTGGAAGTAAGAGCTAAAGCAAAAGACGCAAAACTTGACTGCAGTGGAATTAATGAGCAAATTAAAAATAAATGGAAACTAGCTAATAAACTAGTATAGGCTGCGTCGGTGTTTGATATAAACGATACGTAATATAATGAAATTTGTAACACCGTAAAAAAATGTTGGCTTAACTTTACTGACGTTTCGAGTTTTAGCCCTTCGTCGGAGTAAAAGAGTTAGACTAAGAGAGATACTGAGTAACTGAGTATATAATTAAAGATATGGGACGCACTCCAGAAAGACGCCATTTTCCCCTCTTTTGTTCCTTCTGAAAGAAACTGATCAGTTAATACGTTGCACGAGGACCAGTTATATAACAACCGGCCTATTTGGCTAAAGCGTTAATATGTATGTTTTCACCCAATTCAAACATTTCGAGACATATATATTTTGAGATTCTTTGCCGTCTTTTATATATTTCGATATGACGTAGAAATATTGGGAATGAGTATAGTTAATATTCCCAAAGGTTTGGAAAAGGGCGAAAACGTACATATAGCTATAGGGAAACGTAGCACGCTATCCAATTTTGTCTATTGGACGTGACGATACTTTCTTTAATTATGATATTAACTCCTTTTCAATATTTTGATATTCCGCTACCCCAGATGCCAGGATGTTGTTTTTTTTCCGGGTAATCCGTTTTTTCCTCCATCAGCAAAAATCAACATGTGAGGAGTGATGTATGGAAAATATTTAATGTAGAGGTAGTGAGTGTGAGCAGAGGAAGAAACACTATATGTGCATATACATGCTTCCATTATTCATTCATCTATTTGAATGGGTGGGAGATGATGATTCATCTTTTTGGGGGGAAGGGGGATTCATCTTTTTTTAGGGGAGAGGAAGGGGAGGAATATCTTCTTTAGGGGGAGGGGGAGGAATGACATATCTTTTTGGGGGAGGAATGGGAAGGATTCATCTTTTTTAGGGGGAGAGGTAGGGGAGGAATATCTTCTTTCTATAGGGGGGGAAAGAATGACATATCTTTTTAGTGGAGGAAAGGGAAGGATTCATCTTTTGTTAGGGGGAGAGGTAGGGGAGGAATATCTTCTTTCTATAGGGGAAGGAATGCCATCTTTTTGGGAGAGGGAAGGGAAGGATTCATCTTTTTTAGGGGGAGAGGGGAGGAAATGATTTTTTTTAAGGGGAGGAAATATATTTTTTTGGGGGGAGGAAAGGGGAGGATTCATCTATTTTAGGGGGTGGTTAGGTGATTGGCCAGTGTATATATTACGTCACAATCTACTTGATCTTAATTAGTTTAAACAATTTTGACTATATAGAAATATTTTTGGTGTTAGGATCACGTATCAAAGTATATTGCTATCATAGAGTTACCGGTAATACATAATCGCAATCTTCATCGGTTAGTTAAAAAAGACCGTTTTTCTCTTTGAACGAATCACCTCTTTCTATTTAAAACACGGAACTAGCTAATTAGCTTTTCTTCTCGTTCAAACGCGGCTGACAACTACACCGCTATACTTACTTCATTTCCTTTTTAATATATGGTCACTTAGCCGCCGAAAAGCCTGATTCTGTTCATTAGAAAACTAACAGACTTTAAGTCTCCTTTCAACTCTTTTAGCTAATTTGTGTGCACCCTTTTAAAAGATTTATTTGAATGACATTTGCACTGTAAAGATATTAAATGCTTGTTAAGCTAAACCGATCCAACGTGATTGCTATAAACTGTTATGGATTTGTTAATGGGACTGTTAACTGAAAGAGGACAATAGGACCTTGATTGGTATTTTGAACGACAGTTGATAAAACAACAGAAATTGCTGTATGCGTGAGAGGATAAAAATACCCCGTATTCATCATTAAGATCAAAGTGTTTAATTGTAAAGCTCAGAAAAATAAAATAATTTCAGCAATTCTCTAACTACGCCCGTTCACCGTTCTTCCGGACATCAAAATATGGGGGAGTATTGTGAAGAGGGCCTGAAGGGTATAAAGACTTAGATCACAGCATGAAACATGCACAGTTTTAGACGATACATACACAAGAACAAGATGCTTACCAAACAGCTTGCTCTCCTTGTTGGTTTATTGGTAACCTTTAGTTTAGTTCACGAATCACAATCAGTGATTACAAACTTAATGAGTCATAAGTTTCGAAAATCTGGCAAGAAGACTGATGGTAACGCCGCAAAACAGAAGCTCCCTACCGCACAGGATAGACTACCAGCAGAACGACCACGATGGCGTAAGGCAGGAAGAGTTGATAGACCATTTGAGATTTATCAAAATTAACACTTTTAGGTAAGCTGTGCCTAAATTTCTTGTATAGTGATTTAATTCAAAAAAACACCTCTCCCAATCCAACTTTTAAACCACTAGCTGTGCTGTTCCCATAGTCTTGTAATAGATGAATTAACTGTAAAAGAAAATCCTCTCCCGATCTTTATTTACCAT
The DNA here is from genome assembly GCA_949775045.1 of Metridium senile. Taxonomy (NCBI): domain Eukaryota; kingdom Metazoa; phylum Cnidaria; class Anthozoa; order Actiniaria; family Metridiidae; genus Metridium; species Metridium senile. The sequence continues at coordinate 47,142,906 of OX459095.1, forward strand.
ATAGCTAAGCTGTTCCCAATCTACTTGTAATGGATGAATTAACTGTAAAAAAAACCCTCACGATCTTAGTTTACTACTAGCTAAGGTCAGTGGCGGATCCAGGATTTTCAAAAGGGGGGGGGGAGGGATTTTGGAAAAAAAGGGGGGGGGATTTTGGTTTCGGATATATAAAAACCCCAATAATGCTGGAGCTATCCCGGACGTGAGATATAACTGCTTAGAAAAAGAGGGGGGAAAAGTCACCCAATTCCCCTCCCCTGGATCCGCCCCTGCTAAGGTGTTCCATGTAGTCTTGTAATAGATGAATTAACTGTAAGAAACCTCTTCTGATCTTAATCAACTACTAGCTAAGCTGTTCCCAATCTGCTTGTAATAGATGAATTAACTGTAAAAAAACCTCTTCTGATCTTAGTTTACTACTAGCGAAGCTGGACCTAAAAATCTTATAATGAATGATTGAACTGTAGCTGTATAACCCCAACCCAAACTCTTCCAATCAAAATTAACAACTAGCCAAAGTTGTCCCCGACCAATAAATCTTTTATAATGAATGCATTAACTGTAGAAACACCAAAACTCTTCTAATCAAAATTAACAACTAGCCAAAGCTGTCCCCGACCAATAAATCTTTTATAATGAATGCATTAACTGTAGAAACACCAAAACTCTTCCAATCAAAATCAACTACTAGCCAAAGCTTTCCTTGACCAATAAATCTTTTATAATAAATGCATTAACTGTAGAAACACCAAAACTCTTCTAATCAAAATTAACAACTAGCCAAAGCTGTCCCCGACCAATAAATCTTTTATAATGAATGCATTAACTGTAGCCGGAAACACCAAAACTCTTCCAATCAAAATCAACTACTAGCCAAAGCTGTCCTCGACCAATAAATCTTTTATAATAAATGTGATTAACTGTAGAAACACCAATACTCTTCCAATCAAAAACACTGTCCCAAAATACATAAAAGTAAATTAATCCTAGTTCTAAACGCCCAACCTGCTTGCTCGTTGATTCATTACATCATACCGTCCTGCCCTTTCATCGTACGTAAACTATGATTTGATACAAGCCGGAATGAACAAGGAAAAGAAAAAGAATCTGGGTATAAAAAACTGAAATGAATCAAGAAATCTAATTTCCGCAAAATTAACCGATCATAATAAAACCAACAAATCGAAAAAAGGAATGACCCATAGTCACTTACCGGCATGCTTGACGTTGTTTATTTTAATTTGATCGTTATAATTCATTCAAAGTCAGTCATATTACGTGAAAACAAATAAAACAAAACGCTAAGAGCTTAAATACCCACTCACATAGTAAAATATATCAAAATGTGCGATTTTCATGGTCCACGCAATTCAGTCTTTAGCGCGTCGCATGCTGGTAAGTGACCCATGGATCTTTGAAGAGAGAAAGAGCCAAAAACTAGATGACATTCAGATAAAATGTAAATGAAAAAAAGAAATCCTAATATAAGTTAGTGCTATGTAAAGTTAACAAATATGGAAAGAAACAAAAAAAGATTGAATGCCAGTAAAATTTAGTTTAATACGGGGAAGGCAAGAGAATAATGATATCATTGTCATAGCTAACTAGAGCTTTCTTTCTATTAAACAGGACACAGACCTCAATCAAGAAACCAGCTGTTACCAAATGAATTGTATTCTGCCGAGTTTTTGTAAAATGATATATCAGAACTTATAGTTTGTAAAATGTTGACCTGTTCTCAATAAAATGAACGTTTACAATATGATGATGCCTGTACAATTTAGTCATTTCTAAACTAATTCGGTTTTCCCGATCGTTCGCAAAACATGAACTAAGAGTTTCCACTCCCTGATTGCTATCCTGCGTAGCGGACCACCCCAGTTAACTGATTGCATACGTAGCTCATCCAACCTCATTCTCAGGGCCCTCTCCCTTCGCTTTTGGACCCACCCAAAAGAGGGCCCTGGGAACGAGGTTGGCAGCTCATCCGTAGAGGTTTCTACGAATGTTTTTCCAACAAGACTCTCAAAAAAAGCAAACGTTCAGCGTTATTGAGCTACGTGCGCTGGCTTGCTTGATATCCTAAATGGAAAATAGGTGTTTATACTGATATTGGCAATTACGTGTTGCGAAAAGTGGCCGTAACATGCACCTGTTCGTCAATCACCATATAAACGGTCATTATATATATATCGATGTGTTACGGAAGTTAAAACAGCGAAAATTAACCAAAAACAAAAGCAAATTAGCTTCTCTACATCAACACCATTTTGCCGAGTTAACTTGAAACATAACAATGGAGCAATGATCAGATTTTTGCTGTTATGGGAAGCATGCATAGACAAACATACGGATAGACAACTTAACTTTATTTCGTATGAGAAAAGATCAATAAAAATTCAACCGTACGAGGTATTACGGCATTAAAACAACACTATCATCTTAATATTTCTCGTGAACGTTGTATACGATATATACAATCTTCAAAATGTTCTTCAGCATAACCATCCATTTACATCACTATACATAAACAGCCATTTCAAAAAGGTTGTTAGTAAAAACATCAAAAAAGTAACATATTTGAATACGTTTTGCAAGGTAGCACTATTTAGTGATTTCTGTATGTGTCACGTCTCTTTGATAAAATATAGATAATTTCTATTTACTTCTCTTTCATTTAACTAGGCGCCATTTTCAACTAAAACAAATGTCCTCTAATCTTCATCAGAACTACTTTGTATTCTCATGACAGCTTTACGAGTTGCACTAGTACCTTTGTCGTCACTTTCTTCATCAACACTTTCTTCATCAACATCACTCCTTTCTTTATCGAGCACCTTTTGTTTTTTGTTGGTGTTTTCCATGTCTTTTGATTCTTCACCACGCTTTCTTTTCTTGGACGTGCTCTCCTTTGTATATTCATTTGCATCATCGGAGTCACTTTCTATCAGGGTTTTCTTTTTAGACAGTTTTGGTGTGTTATCATCAGAGTCACTATCTAGCTTGATAGTCTTTTTAGACTGTCTTGGTGTGTCACTGTGTATCGGGGTTTTCTTTTTAGACAGTTTTGGTGTGTTATCATCAGAGTCACTATCTAGCTTGAGAGTCTTTTTGGACTGTTTCTGTGTGTTATCATCAGAGTCACTATCTAGTTTGGGAGTCTTTTTGGACTGTTTCGGTGTGTTATCATCAGAGTCACTATCTAGCTTGAGAGTCTTTTCAGACTGTTTTGGTGTGTTATCATCAGAGTCACTATCTAGCTTGATAGTCTTTTTAGACTGTCTTGGTGTGTCACTGTGTATCGGGGTTTTCTTTTTAGACTGTTTTGGTCTGTTATCATCAGAGTCACTATCTAGTTTGAGAGTCTTTTTAGACTGTTTTGGTCTGTTATCGTCATCTGAGTCACTGTCTAATTTGAGAGTCTTTTTAGACTGTTTTGGTCTGTTATCATCAGAGTCACTATCTAGTTTGATAGTCTTTTTAGACTGTTTCGGTCTGTTATCGCCATCAGAGTCACTTTCTTCACTGTCAATGATACCCTTAAGGTTGCCAAACACCTTTGCGCGGTACGAGCGAGGAGAGGGAATGGTAACTGGTAACGCCTTGACGGTTGGCTTTGAGCATGCACGTCTTGTACGTCCTCGACCTTAAAATATACATCGTTTATATATTTAACTAAAATGGCGATGATAATGATTTTAAATGCCTGCAGACAATAATGATAACAACGTTGATGATAATGATTGTAATGTTGAGTTTTGATGATGGTGATAATACTGGTGACGATACTGGTTATAATGATCGATAATAAAGATGATGATGCTGTTGGTAATAATAGACGATGATGTTGATGATAATAAAGATGATGATGCTGTTGATGATAATAAACGATGATAATGAAGATGGTATTACAGATGATGATGATGCTGTTGGTAATAATAGACGATGATGTTGATGATAATAAAGGTGATGATGCTGTTGATGATGATAATAGACGATGACAATGAAGATGATAATACAGATGATGATGATGTTGTTGGTAATAATAGACAATGATGTTGATGATAATAAAGGTGATGATGCTGTTGATGATAACAAACGATGATGATGTTGGTGAAGGTGATAATAAAGATGATGATAATAGACCATGATCATGTTGGTGAAGATGATAATAAAGATGATGGCTTTATTGGGTGCAAGTCACTATTCCATTCTCTATTTTGAAATGTTGTAGAAAGGTAACAACAAGGTAACGATGAAGTTCAGACAATAATAATAATAATAATTATAATAATAATAATAATAACAACAATAATAATAACAATAATAATAATAATAACAATAATAATAATAATAATAATAATAATAACAATAATAAAAATAATAATAATAATAATAATAAAAATAATAATAATAATAATAATAATAATAATAATAATAATAATAATAATAATAATAATAATAATAATAATAATAATTCTATAAGGCTAATATAGATATAATACAGTCATTAATTAATTAATGTTTAAATATTGCCACATATCTAGAACTTAGAAAACTGACTATTCCTATGTAATTTTGGATGCTGAGTTCAAATTTGCGCGTTATTACTCCTCAAAATGAATTTCAGGGGGGTTAATTTCAATTTCTAATTTTCTTCGAGCTTTGCTCGCATCATGCCGAAGCGACATTTTGACCAAAACATGTAGACCCAATAGATTTGTTGACTAACTATACTTTGGCAAAGAAACTATCTCCCTGTGACTCCTGTAAGATGCTTTTAAAAAAAACGTCCTTTTTAGGAGGGGGAATGGGAACGAATTACCTTAAAATACCCCTTAACACCATCCATCGAAAACATTTTCACTACCCGCGACTCATATTTGTGACCGACTCATGCTAAGGAATCAGGAAATCAAGCAAAAATTCAGATATCTTCAATATGTTGTCTGTTATTAAATTAAATGTTCCTTTATTCTATAAGGCTAAATACTAATCATTCCTGCATTGCATGCTGGGAAATTCTGTAAAAAATGGAAAGGGGATATCCCTATGTCAAGCCACTCTCTCCTACTAAGAAAATTTTGCGTTTGTCATGTTTTTGTAAAGTCATAACTTCCAAATATGGCTTAGTAGGAGAGATATTTTATCAAATTGCTGATTCCCAAAGATCTCTCACGCTAGTTTTATTCACATGTGAGATCACCAGGCTAATTTCTTTTAGAAAGTGGAATCCCTGCATTCAGGCTTAATGATGCCCATCATGCAGTTGCAATTGATGTAAGATGGCTGTTAAAAGAGTAAATTATACATATGATGTTCGGCTTCAACATTTAGTTGAATTGTGATAGATTTAATATTAACGTCTCAAACTCGAGCTTAGAATTGCAATCGGTATACAACAATTTGGCAAGGTTGCTACAATAAAATACAAAATTACAATCATTAATTTTATGACTTCCAAAAATACGAAGGAAAGTGAATATACTTACAAAAAGTCGTAGCTCTGTGATGGTTTTAAACGGTGCACGATTAAACTATACAAAAATACACTCTTTATACTACTTGAGCAGAAACAACGAAATTAGAACAAAAGACCAGATAACTAATTTCTTACTTGAATTAAACTACTGACATATACAAAACAAAAGTTCGTTTTGGTGCAATTGTGCACCAGCAATACAGTTTAATATGAAATGTTTATCAATGCGAACAGGCTGTACATGAATCGACTTTACAGTTAGTAGTTCGTAGACATATTTTGAACATTTCAATGCATATGTAATGACTAACCTCCTTTATCAATATGCAAACACATTCCCATAGGCATCTATTAGCTCTGTATGTCGTTTGTAAGTGTAACTCCAGCTCTTTTGACCCATTTCTGAAGGAAACCGTTGATCGCCATGTTTATTTACAATGTACCCATGTGGGACCCCATGTTTGTGGGGCGTTTTTAATCAACCTCAATCTTATGCTAACTTTTTAATGTCACGCAATATTTGTATGTTTCTCGGGATTTTTTTTTCAAAATCGCTTTTAATCTTCCAACTGATTTAATAGAACTTGAAAAGGACATATTAAGAATATTTTTGTTTAGAGACCACATGCTCACAATAAATTAGTAAACAAAAGCAATTAATAAAAAAATAAGCATTTTAGTAATGTATTTACTAATTTAGTAATGCTTTATTCTATTTTTTCCTCATGATTTAAAGTTGAAAATTCTTCAAGCTTTAATTGAAAAGAAGTTTCGGAACATGCTTTTGAAAATCTACTTATCCAAAGCAAATTAACCCAAAACAAATCAACACAAACTGTGTAAAATGTCTTTTTTAAAAGGACCAGCTCTATTTGCATTGATCTCAGAGTGGTCGTTAACGAGAGTTTTGAGTGTAAAGAGTTTTGATGATGAAGCAAACCTCTATATTAGCCTTTGCGGTATAAGCTTGTAATAATAATAATAATAATAATAATAATAATAATAATAATAATAATTATAATAATAATAATAATAATAATAATAATAATAATAATAATAATAATAATAATAATAATAATAATAATAATAATAATAATAATAATAATAATAGTAGTAGTAGGTTCTTGTATAGCGCACTATACATAGGGCTCTAAGTTAGAAAACTGTTAAAGGTTATTATGCATCCCTCGTTAAATGAAGTTATTGTATTGTATTGTACAGTGCGCTTATGTAAACATGCTAGTGATAACATTAATGTGCCTAAATAGATAATGAAAATTTAAAAGACTTAAGAGTCACTAAGAAATAAATGTGTTTTCAATAAAGTTGATGATGATGATGATTGATATCAAAGATAACAATTTACAGAAGATTCACACTGACCTTGCGTAATAATGTTTGAAGTATCAAGTTCTGCAACTTCATCTGCATCCTCTTTATGGCGTAGGAACACTTTACACTTTTCCATAGTTATTCTTCCTAAAATCGTAAAACTTCATGAATTAACTTATAACATTATATACATATACTACTTATTACACACCTTCTAACCTGTGTTGCATCTATAAAAAGTGGGTGGCATGGGTGGCCTAGCAGTGAGAGGCCAGCGCTCTCACCTCTAGGCCACCCATGCCATCAACTTTGGTCCAGGTTCAAGTCCTGGCTCGGGCATGGATTATATGTGAGTTGAGTTTGTTTGATGTGTTCTTCTCTCCTATGCCACAAGGGCTTTTCTCAGTTTTTCCTCCCTCACCCGAGTGTGTGCAAAATATTAAACATAAAGGTAGTGAGTGTGAGTGAGTCTACCCAATTAGTAGGGCGCACTGTGTCTAGCTAGAAGATTGAGACGTTAAAAAGTTATTATTATTTATTATTATTTATTATTATTATTTATTATTATTATTATTATTGTTATTATTATTATTATTATTATTATTATTATTATTATTATTATTATTATTATTATTATTATTATTATTATTATCATTATCATTACAACAAAATCTAAAAACAAGTAGCTTCAGTTAAGTTTTCTGGAGTTTCTTTAATTTGGGCCTCCTGTGTTATTGCATGACACAGGAAGACCGAACAGTGATTATTCCAAGGAAGCTCAGTACAGTAGAAAGTAAGAATGATGTAAGTATTACTCACAGTTGTTCATTTGAACAAGTACTCAAACCAAAGAAAAAAATTGGTTACAAAAAATCCAAGAATGTTTACAGCAGTTCTCAGTCACACGTGCACCGCTCGCATAAAAAGCACCGCTATAAAACGTGAAGTTGGTGGACGTCAATCAAACTGTGTTTACGAGACGCATGGTGTTTTTACTTCAGTCGGGCTGCGAAACATGTCTGAATCCGACGAAGAGGTTATTGTGGGAATTCAGATTCAGACATGTTTCGCAACCCGACTGAAGTAAAAACACCATGCGTCTTGTGAACACAATTTGATTGACGTCCACCAACTTCACGTTTTATAGCGATGCTTTTTATGAGCGGTGCACGTGTGACTGAGAACTGCTGTAACTGATCAACTTACTGATATATTTATTTTATACAGATTGTTTTACTTAATATTTATCTTTTTTTCAATCCCACTTTTTTCTTTCAATGAAAAAGGAGTTAGAAACAAACCTTCAATGCCAGTATCATCACGGATGGTTTGTTCAAGAAGTCTTTCCTTGGCCTTCATACTTCTACAGTCAGCAAACAGTTTAACATAGAACTTTCGTAGTTTACATAAACGGGCATATTTCTTAAGATTCTTCAACTTGATGCTGTCTTCTTTGATTGATGATTCTTGTTTTCCCTGAAATGAACAGATTGTCAACTCCACTGAGAGAAGTCACAAATAAGAAACAGAGGATTATTTATTAAAATGATTAAGATGCTTTTTCCATCATAAATTTCCTAAGAATAATTCAAATCAATTTCTTGGCATTTTAGACCATTACAATTGCTGATATTAAAGAAGTTAATCCCCAGGGGGATAGTGTTAGGGATGATCCGCTCTTCTTTTAGGGTTGAAAATATTTCCTCTGCGTACCTTTTATGGTTAATTGTGGCTCAAAAGTCAGTTTACATAACATGGCTCTGTACCTGTAAGGGTCATTTTTCCTCTGCTTTGTTACTAAAAAAAGATTAGCCAAGAACACAACATAGTCATAGGTTTTAGGGATTGAAATCAACAAAATTTTAACAGTTTTTTTAATTGATGCATTCAGGGTCATTTTCAATACTGACTGCTGATCACCCCTACCACTTGGACAAAGGGAGTCAAATAATGTTCAAATAATATTTGTTATAAGATCAAAATGTTTCTCAGCAGCCAATAAAAATCAACATTCTTACCTTATCAGTGGACTTTTTGGATTTTCTTTTGACAGCTTTTGTGTCTTCTTCATCATCTGATGAACTCTTGTCTGATTCAGACTTTTCTTTCTTCTTTTTGTCAGGTTTTTGTTCCTCTGACTCTGATCCACTATTAGAGGAAATCTCAATGTTGTTGCTTTCTTTATTAGTTTCATTGTCTAAGTCAGCAGTCTTTTTATCTTTGTTATAATTGTTATTATCATCATCAACATCATCACTATCTTCATCTGAGTTATTGGTCTTTTGTGGTGTCTTTGTTTTTTTTGAGCCATCATTACTATCATCTTTAGTTTTAGGCTTTTTAGGTGTTTTTTGTTTTTCTTTTCCTACATCAACATTTTCTTCATCACTGGATGATGAATCAACTTTTTTTTCAATTTGTTTCTTTTTTGGTCTTCTCTTGATAGCTGTTCTTTTGGTGAGTGTTTTCTCAGTTGTGTCATCAGAAGATACCATTATTTCATCATCTGATGGCTTCTCTTCATCATCCGAGACCTTTCTTCCATTCTTCTTCTTGTTTGACTTTACTTTCTCCTTCTCTTCCTCTTCATCTGTGGATGCATCACTTTTTTGCTTTTTCTTCCTTTTGGGTTTTTTATCTTCTTCATCAGATGATAGATTAATCTCTTCTTTTTGTGTAGTCTGAGCTTTACGCTTCCTAACAGTTTGTTCTTCTTCCTCGTCTTCTTCTTCTGTTGATATTTCATCTTTTCTATTTTTCTTTTTCTGTTGGTGGTTTGTCTTCTTCTTTGAAGACACTTTTGCTTTCTGTTTCTTCGTCTTACGTTTACTTTTCTGTTGCTTTTCACTATCATAATCACCATCGTCATCATCATCACTATCATCATCATCATCAGATGATCTTACATCTTTCTGCTTTCTCTTTGGTTTAGTCTTACGTTTACTTTTCTGTTGCTTTTCACTATCATAATCATCATCGTCATTATCATCATCATCATCATCACTGTCATCATCATCAGATGATCTTACATCTTTCTGCTTTCTCTTTGGTTTGTTTTTAAGGATCTTCTCTTCATGATCTGATGACAGATCATCTTCCAGATCTTCCTCTCTAGTATTTTTCTGTTTCATTGGAGATTTTCTGGGTGATTTTCTTGGTGAGTTTGTTAAAGTTTTTCTAGGTGATTTTCTAGGTGATTTAGCTGGAGATGATAGTGTAGATGACGTCTTTGAAGATGGTGAAACAGAATCTATATAAATAAACAGACCAAACATTTCAGTTGATTTCAGTATGGTTTGAAATCTAAAAGAAAAGAAATCTAAAAGAATCTTGCAAATGAAAGCTTTATTCAAATATGTTATGAATCCAAATGCTATAACAAGGTGGAAAATTAAGTTAATCATTATGTTGTGTTTAAATGTTGTTGGTAAGGGATTTTCTACTAAAGGGTCATTCCACACGAGACATTGAAATTATGAAAATTTGACAACATTAAAAAGCGTGCTCCAAAAAGAGAGTTAACTGACTAAGGTTCTCAATGTGATTTTACTGTAATATTATCTATTCTATGTGATATTATATTTGACTTACTGAATTTGCCATTTGTAATGTCCGTCACGCTAAATATTCCCTTTTTTAAAAAAATATAAAAAACAACTAAAAAATATAGGTCTTCAGTAAGAAAACTTAACCTATAACCAAATGCTAAAAAGCATTTGTTTGCTATAAACTTCTCACAATTCACAGGAATTTCACTTCTAATTTACCCAACTGGAATTAGTGGTAGTTTTAGCTGTAATGTCCGTCACGGTCCTTTTGGACAAAAAACTGACAAGTTGAAAAATTATTTCTGAAAACTTTTTTCATGCAAATTGTAGACAAGGTTCTAAGACAGTTGTGTGAAAAAATAAATTGTAAGATAATGCAAGTTCTGTGTATGAAACACAAGCTTATTTAGGTCTGTGAATGTAATGTCCATCACGGTGGAATGGCCCTAAAACAAATTATCTGAAAAATTATTTGGACTACTTTTCTGTTGTTTTGTGAAATGTGAATCTTAAATGATGAAATCTAATTGTCAAGAACTGTGATTCAAACCCTTTGCAATCCTTTTGAACTATGTGGATACTATATATCATTGTTCCTGTTTTTTCGTCTTTCTGCGAACTCAGACATTTCAATGTCTAGTTGTGAAATACATATTTGTCTGCTGCTAATTACTTGGCACCTTTTATTTTTTTGATTGATGGCATTCAATTTATTTATTTCACAACCAGCCGTTGTAAATGTCTGAGTTCGCAGAAAGTCGAAAGTCGCAGTAAGTGATGTGTTTACCTTGTGTACTACTAGACTGTTCTTCTTGCTGTTTAGAATATGCAACAAACACATCTTGTGTTATAGCTTTAAACTTTTTATAAAACTCTGGTCCCATACTGTCTTCGCCAATGTCATCTTGATACATTTTCCATAATGATTTGACTGAATGCTTCCTGAAAATATAGTATCACAACTATTTTAAAAGAGCATCAAAGATAATTGGTCACTTAAGAACAAAACATACTGACTACATACAAATATGAGTGCTGGTCTTTCACCACTGTGACCTGGGCTGATGCGGTTTTGCGTTAATTTTGGTGCGGTTTTGTGATTTTTTTTTATCTATAACTGTGGTTTTACAGTTTCGCAAATCTTGTGGTTGCGGTTTTTAGCAAATTTTGGTGCGATTGTGCGGTTTTTGTTGATTTTTGTGTGCGGTTTTGTGGTTTCCAACACCTCCTTACGCCCCCCCTCTGAGCTTGATTCCCGACTTTGCCGACAAGTGAATAGAGTATGTTTAATGTGTTGTTCTATCCCATGCCATGAGGGTTTTTCTCTGGGTTGTCCGGTGTTCCTCCCTCCACAAAAATCAACATGTGAGTTGGGAGTTGAGTGCATAGAATATTTGAATGTAGGAAGGAGTGTGGATACATGGTGAATACCCAACCCCTAACTTTAAAATATTTACCATGTAAATATGTTTGTGTGGGCTAATGTTTTTATAATGAAGTGTATAACCAGAAGTTTGACTATCAAGTAATTGGTTTGATATTTCAGATAGACCTACTTACCATGTATAAATAAAAGAAATGTATTAACTATAGTTACATCTTTTTTCAAGACTTTAAAGGCATGTGACTTTGCTGAGTGTGTGAGTGAATATACTAAGTGGCAAGCATTATTCTTATCAAACACTTCAACATTCTTTAAAGTTATTTATAACAAATTTACTCTCAGACAATTTGGATAAGAAAGACTGTGCCCATATTTCTTTCTGTCTTGGAATGACCCATATATTACAGGGGTATTACTTGTATTGTAAAGTTATAACATCATTTCACAAACATAGGCAATTTTATGATTGGGATTTGCAATCATATCATTGCAATGATTATCATTGCAATGATTGCAAATCACAATCATAACATTGCCTATTTTAGTGAAATGATGTTATTAACATTAGTAATTAATATAATAAACTACCAAGTAATTAATATTATAAACTACCATAGCCTACCCTGCTTCGTTGCTTTGCGCAAAAACTTTAAATAGAAACCTCTCCACTGTCTTCTTATCCATAACTTTTACAACTGCGCGCTCACTCCAAGTTCTGATTCAAAATATTTGTCCTTTTCAGTTTGGTTGTGCTGCTTATCCTTGCAAAGAACTCTTCAACGAATGTATAAAGTTGCTTTAAAAGTGATCAAATAATTCTAGAACGAACAATGTGGATGAAACGAATCACGAAGGCGTGTTGTTTTGATAGTTCGAACGAGAGAAATGGCGGGAAAAGCACCCGTGAGCCTTTTCGCTTACCGAGCATGCGCATTTGACACTACAATCCAAGATGGCGACCGAGGTGAGTGTTTGTGATATGTTCTTGTTTGAACTTTTAGAACGTTCTTAAAACGTTGTATATATGAATTTTAATTTTCTTCTTCATTATTTGTTAACTTTGTTTCAGGATATAGTCAAGCATTCTGTACATACACTGGTATTTCGCTCTCTAAAGCGAACACATGACTTTTTCTTGCATGACCACGCGTTGCCTCTGCCCAAAGATGAAAATAGGTTAGTGTTGAATAACAGTCCTTTTTCTTCAGCATTTACAATAAACAGTCATTGAATATTTATAAGAATTATAGTGCTACAGTCTTTGGTAAAACATATCAACAAATAACATGTTTAAATACATGTAAACATACATAAGATGCATATATTTAAAGTTTAAAAACTCACTTTTGCAAGAAAATATGCTTCTGAAAAATGTTTTTTTTTTTTTTATTATGAAACAACAGCTTCCAATGTAGTGTAGTAAGTTCAATTTATTATTGACATGCAGTCAATAATCATATTACAGTAATAAACACATTACACTGCTTAATTAAAGCAAGATCAGACTCAACCTTTTTGAAACAGGTAGATATAGCTAATTTAATTAATGTTGTCACAGAAAAAAGCCAAATCTTGATACTGAAATGTTCATGGGACTTAATGTTTTTCACAAAAACATATTTTTTTGTTTTGTGTTTTTTTGTCTTGAGCAGCACTCCACAAAACATGTTGAGTATCTCCCTCTCCATGCTTGCCATTGTGCCTTGATAGAATGTATCTCATATTCCCCTTCAGTCACAAAATTTGGCTTCTTGATTTTCCAGCTGCAGCATTAATTGAATTAGCTTTATGCACCTATTTCAAAAAACGTCAGAAGGAGATCTGAATCTGCAATCTGAGACCAAAATGAATTCTGTGGTACCGCAGTTTTTTTCTCATTAAAAATTTGTTTGCGTGCACTTTCTGGCTTCGGATATGGCGATGGTAAATATAAATCTGAATGTGCTAAGTGCAAAAAAAAAAAAAAAACAGGGCCAATTCATTTAGGTCTCAGATTGCAGATTGCAGATCTCCTTCTGACAATGTTTTTTAAAATAGGTGAATCTATCTATAAATCTAACTCTATTGTAGTTGATTATTTCTAATTCTTATGTGTTGTAGTGAAAAAGTCAAGATAGCTTGTAAAGTTCATGATGAGTATGCGTCTGTCAAAGATCTCATACAAACAAAAGATAAAACAGAACAGAACAAGCCACACACTGATCATAAATCAACAGAATTAGCAACAATCCTACCTAACCCTCGTGCAGCTACAAATCCCCATGGAAACAGGCTGTCTAAGACTTTAGTGGCTGCAGGTGAAGGTGGTGGAACAAAACAGCAACCATCAACTGCAATAATGCACCAGCGTAAAGCACCATCATTACCTAAACCACAGTGGCATTCACCATGGAAACTAATGAGGGTCCGTATATTAAACATTTATTAGGTTTTATCCATCATACTACTATCTAAATCACTAGAGTGGCAAAATGCTCATTTGAAATCATGTCATGTTTTTATACATGTGATTGCTTCTGGCCAATCTTTTTGCTCAAATATATATGGTCATATATGGTCATGTATAACAGCCTAGTCTAGGAGGCATTTATTTACCACTTTCATGACAGCAAACATGTGCCTTCATATATATGTCTGTTAAGGCCTCCACATGTCTCATGTAAAACTGAGATGTACTTTCTCAGTTCTTGTAATCCCTGCTTAGGGACTGCGCAATAATTATCAGGAGGGGGCATTATCTAAACTTATGTTTTGAAAGAGGGGGGGGGGCAACATCCAAAATTAATCAGTGAAGGAGGGGGGTAACACCTAACTTTAATTTGAAACTGAAAACTCAACAAATTGACGAAGACGTCCTCGTCAATGTTGGTTAGATTCTCTGGCGATCTTGATAAAACCATTTTCTCGTAAGTATTCAGCAGTCTTCTCAATTTGAACGAAGGAGGGGGTACAGTCTAATTTTTTCTGTTATGGTAGGGGGGCAAGGAGTAATGTTCTTCCTTTGTGAGGGAGGGAGTAATTAACTTTTTTGATTTTTTCACTCATTTCTCAACCCCCCCCCCCCCCCCCCCCCCCTCCTGATAATTATTGCGCAGTCCCTTAGGGGAGACCATTTATTTATTGATTGATTGATTGATTGATTTATTTATTTATTTGTGTGGTACAAAAAACACACCTTCAAGGCCAAATCTCAGACATTCTAGATAATGTATTGTGTGACACTTTTCCAGGTCATCAGTGGTCATACTGGTTGGGTAAGATCTGTTGCAGTAGAACCAGGTAATCAGTGGTTTGCTACTGGCTCAGCAGACAGGACCATCAAAGTGAGTATTATCAATCCAGTGACATAACTGTTTCTCCTTTAAAGATCTACATGTATTGTCACTTAACAGCATGCACTGCACGAAATGCTGAATTTCGTAGACCATGAAAATCGAAAATCAGACATTTTGATATCTTTTATGATGTGAGTAGGCATTTATGATCTTACTTAATTGTTTAGGGTTCTGTTTAATTTGTTTTCTCGTAATACAACTGACTGTGAATGAATTATAACACACAAATCAAAATAAACAACACAAAGCATGCCGGTAAGTGACTATGGTTCTTTAACATTAATGATAATTAAATTAATTAGATGTTTATTTACAGTGCTGAAACATGACCCATGAATGCTACAAGTATTTTTGCCATAAATTATTGCTTCATTCATTCCAAGACTTCCTTTTTTGTTTACCACAACCAATCAATCGTTAGTCGTGGCTAGCACCGACCTATCTACTGGCTAGCACCGACCTATCTACTGAGTGATTTTAAGCGTAGCTCGGATATAAATCCTTACAACACAAGATATTGAAACTTACTCCGCCTACCAAAGGCCAAAACATCTAAATTTCAAAAAAGCTTCAAGTATAATGGTGCTGCAACTTATAACACTTTGCCCCTTAATATTATACAACAAATGAAAAATCTGCAAAATTTCAAAATTTCTTGCAAACGGCATTTCAAACGCACTTAGTTGTGATCTTTTATCATTATCATAACTTAATAGCCAACTCTGTTTTGTATCTTATTTATTTAATGTATTTATTTATTCTTTAACAGGGCTCTATTTAAACTAGCTATGCTAAACTAGATACCCTGGATAAATATTGATTAAAAAAAAATAAATAAAAATAAATAAAAATAAATAAAAAACAAAAAACCTTTTCTGTGGTGGTTAAACTTATGATGATAAGTGTTTTTATTCCAAACATGATTTCTGGATTAATCGCCATCATCAGTGGTTAAATGATAGTGATATAAATACCTAGATGTTATAGTAAGTATAAGCACATGATAATATGGTGCCTTAGAATATAGAATCATTAGCTATTAACAGGTTCCCATTTAAATCTGTACTTTCCCATTTAAATCTGTTCTTATGCAAATTGTGTTGTTGTGTGCTAAACATACAGATCAACCAACCAGAGAAGTTCACTTCAGAAATAATATACTCTGATTGGTTGATCTGTGTGTTTAGCACACGTCAACAAAATTTGCATAAGTACAGATTTAAATGGGAAAGTACAGATTTAAATGGGAACCTGTTTATTGTACAAATGTGAAAGATTAAAAAATAAGTGTGAGTTTAATTGTGTGTGTTCATTATAAAACAACATTATTATATACATGATTGCACAGTAGGCAGGAGGGTACGTTGTTCCCTTCAATGTCCTCTCGTATATATTGTGCTATAGTAAATATTAATCAGGGTTATGATTAAGGGTGTTGTTCCAACATTGACAACATTTTGTTGTTTGCTCTGATACAATTGTGTTTTAGAAAAATAATTTTATTTTTTTTTCCATATGAGATGTGTCAGATATTATAATGATATTAAAAATAATAATAATGATATATTTTTATTTATACTCAGATAGCAGATATTGCTAATTTCTCTGAGTCCACTTGTGTTTGTACTCATTCAAATAAAAAATGTTTTTTTTTTTTCATTTGACTAAAAAAGTAGTGACATGGTGGTCTTGGGATGGAAGTAATATTTTAACCAGGATAAAATTACAGTAATCAGTATTAGGAGGCCTTAATTTTATTAGTGTATAGGGGGCCAGCAAAATCACCTGTTGTCTTCTTTTCCAAATATTACCCAACCCCCCTTCCTGGTTGGCAAAAATATCATAAACCCCCTATATTTCATCCAGTTCTTACCAAACCCCTATAAAACAGCATACAGTTTGTAACATCCTCCCCTATATAGCTTTTGAAAATAATGTAACCCCTCCCCCCTAAATTTTGCTGACCCCCACATATACTTATAAATGAAAGCCCCTTTAATACATACATGACTTGATGTTACCATATTATATCAGTTAAATTTATGGAGAAATTGGTTTCTAATTTTGAACATTTTTCTTTTAAGATTTGGGAGCTAGGTAGTGGTAAATTAAAGCTATCGCTGACTGGCCATATCAGTACTGTCCGTGGAGTAGTCGTCAGTCCGAGACATCCATATTTATTCTCTTGTGGTGAAGATAAACAAGTCAAATGCTGGGATTTAGAATATAATAAGGTATGCTTGTCATATAAAACCAATATTTTTTCTCATGTGAGCTTAAAACAAATTCAAATTTGTTTGTAACAGGTTCCAATTTAAATCTGTACTTTCCCATTTAAATCTGTACTTATGCAAATTTTGTTGATGTGTGCTTAACACACAGATCAACCAATCAGAGAAGTTCACATCAGGAATAATATACTCTGATTGGTTGATCAACACAATTTGCATAAGTACAAATTTAAATGGAATAGTACAGATTTAAATGGAAACCTGTTTTGTGTAATTTTGATTCACCATCATAATTGTAATTTGCATTTGAACGTTTATCTTTCAAGCATTTTTTTATTATTTTGTTTAATTGGCTAATCAAGGGAAATACACTAAGCTGAGTATTAGAATTATTCAAAGTATAAAAAACTCATTCTTTATTATTTTAGTTTTGTTTCAAATATGTCTGATTATTCATTCAATTTCTATTTCTCTGATTTTGATTCCCCGTCCTGGTAAAATTATTAAATTAAAGTAGCCTTTTTTTATATGTATAGTTATGGATAAGTTGGTTTACTCTACTTACATATAGTTTGTTATTTAGGTCATCAGGCATTACCATGGTCATCTCAGTGCTGTACATGCTTTAGATATACATCCTTCTATAGATGTCTTGATATCATGTGGTAGAGACTCCACAGCAAGGGTCAGTACATTGATCTATAATCACTAGCTAATATTAATTATAATTTATTATATAAACTTCAGTGAAATATAAGGTGATCTCCCACGCATAAAAGTGATATCTTCACATTGTAAAAATAACATACCATGGATACTCTATGCAAACGCGTGAATTTTTGATGCATATCTTGATAATTTTGATATTTGTTATTAAACCATCATTCAATCATCTATCATTTTCTGTTCATGTTTTTATATTACTTCCATGGTTTCTAGGTCTGGGATATGAGAACCAAAGCATGTATACATACTCTAGCAGGACACACTAATACAGTAGCTTCTGTCAAGGCACAGAATGTCGACCCACAAGTAAGTAGATTAAACTGTTAGTATAACTACTAGTATATACAATATGAGCAATCATGTTTTGACGACATACGAACACACAAAACGCAGATGAGAGTTTTTCGTTGTTTACCTGTAATATTGTATAGTGCTCTTACCTGGCATTACAATCACTAAAAAGAAACTTGGATTGGATATGGTTGGCTGAGGCCTTAACCACCCACTGACTATCAATGTAGATATGGACTAAACAAGAAGAAGAAGTAATCAAACTACAAGGATAGTTATTTAACTTGTTTTACTTGGAGTTTCAATACACAAGACAATTTTGATGAGTAAATTATCAATGAGATTTATAATGGATATTGTAAACTGCACAGTAAGGCAGGAGGGTGTTTTGTTTGTGATCTAGATTCCCTCGTATATATTGTGCTACAACATGCAGAGTTTAGGTTTTTGGTATGTTATGATGATGTACTGATGATTAGCTCTGCAACATTACATCTTATTCACAATGCTTTTTGTTTAGGCTGTGACAACGTTGTTTTTTTTATCAGCAATGATAGTAATAATAATAAATAAATAATAATAAAATAGATATAAATAAAATAATAATGAATAAATTTGGATTTGTCTAATGATTAACCCACAATCAAGGCTGAGGCTGTACACCAAGGAATTGAAAACCATTTTATTCATGAAAACTTCATAAATTTGTCCTCCTTTCTCTTGTAGATTATAACAGGAAGTCATGATTGCACAGTAAAACTGTGGGATTTAGCCGCCGGCAGAACTAGTGTTACATTAACTAACCATAAGAAGAGTGTAAGAGCTGTAGTCCTTAACCCAAACAAGTAAGTTGACATAAATAGTATCTTTCTCACTGTGTCTGCAATTTCACTTGATTTTTGAACATTTTGTTATGAGGACAGACAACTCAAAACAATGTACAATTTGTAAAATCTTTCAACCAACCAACCAATATATTGACCAATATAATTGTGTTGGTTCAATATCAGATGGTCCATTTATTGAATATTTTACAGAAGTAATGTTTTGTGTAATGTTAATAGGTGAGAATAGGCAAACACTTTTGCAATAAAACAAATTATAATTTTGACACTTTGGAACATCAAAAGTTGCACCAGTTTTAGCATATTTTGTTTATATAATATACAGAATAGTACATGGGTTCTTGGAGATATGTAATGTTTCTCCTCGTGTTTCAATTCGATATCTCACTTGTTTGCTGTTCTCACTTGTGAGATATCAAATTTGAACACTTTATTCTATATCTTCACGCGGCCATGTGTTATTCTCTATTTATTATCAATCTGCAATAATCTTTTTTCAATCAATTTTAAAAATTAATGTTTAAAAGATCTAAAACTAATGTCTGCATTATTTATATAGTATATAGAACAGGTTCCCATTTAAATCTGTACTTTCCCATTTAAATCTGTACTTATGCAAATTGTGTTGATGTGTGCTAAACACACAGATCAACCAATCAGAGTATATTATTTCTGAAGTGAACTTCTCTGATTGGTTGATCTGTGTGTTTAGCACACATCAACAAAATTTGCGTAAGTACAGATTTAAATGGGAAAGTACAGATTTAAATGGGAACCTGTTTATTGTACAAATGTGAAAGATTAAAAAATAAGTGTGAGTTTAATTGTGTGTGTTCATTATAAAACAACATTATTATATACATGATTGCACAGTAGGCAGGAGGGTACGTTGTTCCCTTCAATGTCCTCTCGTATATATTGTGCTATAGTAAATATTTATCAGGGTTATGATTAAAGGTGTTGTTCCAACATTGACAACATTTTATTGTTTGCTCTGATACAATTGTGTTTTAGAAAAATAATGATATTTTTTTTCCACTTGAGATGTGTCAGATCTTATAATGATATTAAAAATAATAATAATGATATATTTTTATTTATACTCAGATAGCAGATATTGCTAATTTCCACTTGTGTTTGTACTCATTCAAATAAAAAATGTTTTTTTTTTTCATTTGACTAAAAAAGTAGTGACATGGTGGTCTTGGGATGGAAGTAATATTTTCACATCAACACCATTTGCATAAGTACAGATTTAAATGGGAAAGTACAGATTTAAATGGGAATCTGTTATAGGTCATATTGAACAAATAAAGTATTATTTTACTTATTAATTTAATGTTCTGTGTATTTATTTTTTAGCTTTACTTTTGCAAGTGCGTCACCTGATAATATAAAAATGTGGAAATTCCCTGATGGTAACTTCCTACAGAACCTTCAAGGACATAATACTATAATCAACTGCTTAGCTGCCAACTCTGATAATGTCTTAGTATCTGGAGGTAATATATCTTGCCTATACTAAGCCAAATGTATTAATGTAATCAGGGAAAATAAGGCACAGACCAGACCATTTGCCTTCTTGTCTAGTGGATGGAATTCTCAATGTGCTAGTTTTATTTTCTATAAACTCTCTTTCCAATATAGATCCCTTGAAGATACAGTGGAAGATTAGGCAATGTTTAACTAAATTGAAACTAGTATAGGCGGTGTCAGTGCTTGTATAAACAATAGGTAATAGAATGAAATTTGTTTACTCTGAAGTGCTGAAACTCGAAACTTCAGTAAAGTTAAGTTAACATTTTTTTTTTACGGTGGTACAAATTTCGTTTTTTAAAACCTATATATCTTACTCATTCATTCATTCATATTTTGTTGTTGCTTGGAATTTTATATTTTGCATGTTATAAGCCTTGCTCAATATTTTTGGAGGGATTTTGGTAACCCCTCCTACCACACTATCAAAAATCAAATGGTCTGTTTCTAATCGGAATTTTTGTTGTTGTCTAGGTGATAATGGTAGCATGCATTTCTGGGACTGGAAGACAGGGTACAATTTCCAGAGAATTCAAGCTGCCGCCCAGCCTGGTTCACTTGATAGCGAGTGTGGTATCTTTGCCATGACATTTGATCACAGTAGTAGTCGACTTATCACATGCGAAGCAGATAAAACAATCAAGATATACAAGGAAGATGATGAGGCTGTAAGTATAATGCTCTTCAGGGTCTGTTTCAAAGAAGTGCTTCTAGTATTTAATTCTCTGTTACTTTTTAATAGACCCATTCAGCTTCAATGTTTATTTACCCACTTCAAACCACGTGTTCATTCCCTTTGGATTTAATCATTTGTTATGCATAAATATTTTCATACTTGACATAAAAGAACAACTCTCAAGGGTCTATTGCTTATCAAAATCAGAGTTAATTCCGGGTTATTGCTAATCCTGGTTTAACTCTAAATATAACATAGAGTTAAACTTTGGTTAGTAATAATCCTGGTTTTCTATTTCCATTGATAATAGTTATCTTTTATAAATACATTTTAATAGCGTGCAAACAATATATTGGTGAAATACGAAATAGGACAAAATACTGCTACATTAAACAATAGAATTGGCAAACATTGTACTATTTAGTATTAACTAATGTTTCACAGATATACTATTTGTAATCAATCACCAAATTTATCACACTTACTTTAAGAAAATATATTTAATTAGAAAATTCTTTGTCAATAGGAAATACTATCTTCAAATGTTACATTATTTTATTTGTGTTGGTGTAATAATAATTAATGTTGATGGTGATAATTTTCCCAAATATTATTGCCACTTTGTTTTTACAGAAGTATAATGTATTTCTTGTTTCTTTTTCAGAGTGAAGAAACACATCCTATCAACTGGAAGCCAGAAATATTAAAACGAAAACGATACTAAAATGAAGAATTGAATACTTCCTTGTAACAGACTTGAAGCATGTTTTCATGTACATACAAACACTGATCTGGATCTACTCATAGAATCCCATCTTTTAACACATAACTGCAGCAGTTGAGACAGTAGAGCATTTTCTTATAACCCACTTTTAAAATGCAAATGAGCATATATGTGCATATGTTGTTTTATTTTGATTATTTTTTTAATCCGAGAGTACAACTCACTGAAGCACTCTGCTACATTCATGCCTAATATTAACATGTTATTTTACACACATTCTCATTTGCATTTTAAAAGTGGGTATTACAAAACCGTTATAGTAGACACATTCATGTTCTAGTAGCAACATTCACGTTCTAGTAGCCACATTGTAAAAATATTAGTGTAGTTTTTATTAACAAAAACATTACCAATTAAATATTCATATTTATGTACAGTAGTTGTCTTTCAACAGTTTCCTTCATTTTCTTATACAAAAATGTGCATCTAAAAATAAAAACTACTAAAGATAGTTATGTTTCCTTTAAGGCCTGTACACACAAGGGAGCTTGCTTCCACAACATGCTCCCTCGTGTGTACCAACAATTTAACGCAAAAATAATTGTTGCGCAACAAACATTTTGCTCCCAGGTTTTGCTTCCAGGAGCATGTTGCGGGAGCGTATTGCAGGAGCAAGCTCCCTCGTGTGTACCGGCCTTAATGTCATTGTAGAGTGCACACCACACGTCTGTTAAACAATACTCCTGTTTCATGTTGTCTAGCACTGCTGTACTATTTAACAAAAACCTTGATTTGTTATAAGCATATCCACAAATTCCAAGCAAAGCTTGAAGAAATGTTATTGCTAAACAATAGAAAACACATTTGAATTTACTCTGAATTGAGGCTACCCCTGTGCAATTGCGCCTCTTATCAAATGTACAGCAGTGCTAGAGAACATGAAAATAATCTATTACTTTTTAGAGTATAATACATTCTTGTGCCCAGACCCTTATCACTCTTTGGAGAGGGTCCTTTAGGGGTAAAATGGGACCTGGGATTGTCCTTATTTTTGACTGGGAAAATGGGATTGGATGCACTGGGACTGGGATTTACAAATACAAGAACAATGGGAATGGGATTGAAAACTTGAGCAAAACTGATGGGGTTATGTGATTTTTGACTGGGATTTGGTCCAAATATAAATTGGGAAATGGGATTCGGACCCCCTAGCTCTTCAGAACCCCTAGCTCTTCAGAACCCTCTTTGGGCCATAGGCTCTTGGAAACCCTACAGATCAGAAGCCAGAATTCTTGTGACTATATCAACATAATGCTTGCTCCTTCTCATCAACACTGGCATCATGTAGCATCTAGATATTGAAATTTTTATTGAAAAAAACCTTCAGCTTGTGTACAGGCCTACAATTTACTGCACAAAACACCTATAGTTTGATTTTACAAGCGTTTTATCATTACTTTATTATTTGCAATCAATCTCGTTTATGTTTAATTTAACCTATTGTATTTACTCTTTCTACTTTCTCTCTCTCATTCTCTTTTTTCATGTTGATTGAATAGGAATTGATTGGGATATGGTCTATTACAAAATTATAATACCAATTTATCTTGTTTGTTTTTTTTTAAGATTAAATATTTTTTAAAGTTTTGGTAATATCAGATCAATGATGATGATGACAAAAAATGTAAATAGTAATATTAAACATCAGATATTTTGGCTGGCAGAATCGAACAATTCGTTTCAGAATTCTGCTAGACGCAAATGACGTTTTTGTTATTTTTCATTCAACTTTGAAGAAAGTTTCAGAGAACCTGGAAACAGCTTGAGCTTTTTAAACTGACGGCATTGCGTTACATTAGTCACGCAATACATCACCAGGTTACAAAGCATATAGGGTATCGCGCTGGATGTTGCGCTGAGTCTGCGGAAGGGACAATGGCGATCGTAGAAACAGTGTTTGGTGTCCCGTTTTCTACTCTTCTTCTCTATGCAGCTGTTCTCGTAGTCTTTGCAATAATCCTTGTATGTTAAGTATAACAATTTCAGTGTAAAATTCTTTTACGCCAGTTAAATATCCTATCAGTAAGTAAGGATGACTCGTTGGATATTTCTAGGGTTTAGTGATGATTCGGCTTACGACTTCAGACCAAATACCAGAAATTAAACGTTTTGAGAGCGAGAAAAGCTACAAAGATCCTAACAAGAACAATGCCACGTATTTCTTTCCATTCATGGAAGAGGAAGGATCTATCGACTTGTCTGTGGTAGTGCCTGCTTACAACGAAGAAGAAAGAAGTGAGTAAATCAAAGATCACATGACTATTACTTCATAAAAACAGTTTCTAGTTTATAAATTGTCCAAAGTTTTTTCATAAGATTTGACTATTTAAACCTACTGTAGATAATATTCCAGTTTTAAAACATTTTCCCACAAGTGGTGTAACTTATTTACCTGCAACTTACTTTGCATGTATTTAGAAAATAGTTTATATTGATCTATGAGATTCGAATCTTTTTTGATAAATGATCTTTACTGCTGGAAGATTTCAAATAAATATCACTTAACCAAGATATCTTATTTGATCCATTAGTATTGTGTGAAAAATAAGAGGAATAGACTTGAAAAGCACTTATATTTACAGGATCATGAAATAATACTTTAATTAAAATATTTCATTCTAATAGCTAGCTTTGTCAAAATGTACCTCTTTTTCAAAAGCTCTAACATAATTTGAAGAGGAAAGTCAACAAATATTTGTGGCATCTCCAACTCAAAAGCATTCTTCTTTTGTTATTTTGATTGAGGAATGTAAGTCGATGTAAAAATCAAAGTATTCTGCTTTAAAAATGTTTATTGGACAAGTTCAAATTAGAGTTTGTTTTGGGCTGCAGGTGAAAGTATAGCTTTGTTTACATTAATGTTTTTAAATGATGGTTTATTTATCTTTTTAATTTGATTGTCATTAAGTAGAGAGGAAGTTTTAGAAGTGCATTAAAAGCCCACAAAGCATCAAATATTTAGAATTTGAAATTTTTGTTTCAATTGCTTTTGGTTGGTGGCACTTATATTTAGTAATAATCTCTTAATTCAGCACTCACCAACCAAAATCTGTTTTAAAAATAACGAGATTAAAATATTTGAAGAAAAAAAAGTCAAGTCATTCAATTTAGAATATAATCAAAATATGATATAATAAATAAATATTTTTTTAACCATTTTGAATTTTAACATTAAATATTAACTACTAGTAAATATATTAACAAAATTATAATTATTGAGTGAGTCAGTGTGTCTGTATTTATGTAACTGTTATCTGACCACATTTAGAATACAATCAGTAGCCAAATATCTGCATGGTAACTACATTAAATTGAGTTGAAAATTGAGCTAGATTTGGTTATACTTAGAAGCACTAATTCCCTTTAAGACTGGTGTCTTTTTTGTCTGCTTAGTTTTTTCAGCCAACACAAATCACTCCAGCCACAGCGACAATTCAATTTTTTCTACTTATTGTGACAGAACTATGG
This sequence comes from Metridium senile, assembly GCA_949775045.1. Taxonomy (NCBI): domain Eukaryota; kingdom Metazoa; phylum Cnidaria; class Anthozoa; order Actiniaria; family Metridiidae; genus Metridium; species Metridium senile. Next base: position 47,168,544 of record OX459095.1, read on the forward strand.
CTGAACTGTAGCCTGGCATTAAACACAAATCACTCCAGCCAAAGCGACAATTCAATTTTCTACTCATTTTGATAGAACTATGGCTGAACTGTAGCCTGGCATCAAACACAAATCACTCCAGCCAAAGTGACAATTCAATTTTCTACTCATTTTGACAGAACTATGGCTGAACTGTAGCCTGGCATCAAACACAAATCACTCCAGCCAAAGCAACAATTCAATTTTCTACTCATTTTGACAGAACTATGGCTGAACTGTAGCCTGGCATCAAACACAAATCACTCCAGCCACAGCGACAATTCAATTTTCTACTCATTTTGACAGAACTATGGCTGAACTGTAGCCTGGCATCAAACACAAATCACTCCAGCCAGAGCGACAATTCAATTTTCTACTCATTTTGAAAGAACTATGGCTGAACTGTAGCCTGGCATCAAACACAAATCACTCCAGCCACAGCGACAATTCAATTTTCTACTCATTTTGAAAGAACTATGGCTGAACTGTAGCCTGGCATTAAATGTCTTTGTTTTTCTTTCATAGTGCCTATCATGCTTGATGAAGCCCTTGATTATCTCAAGTCCAAAAAGGTATGTATTCTTTCCATTGAAAAATAGAATTAAGATTATATTTGGAATCAAACCATTGTTGAGCAACCTGGGAAGGCCAATCTAGGATTGCTTCTTAATAAAATAATATTCATAAAGGGCATATAAAAAAATAATAATAATAACACGCAAAATGAGAATAAATATAGACACGGCGAAACATCGAAATATATCAATAATGTGTATTAATTATTTTTATTTTATTTCAGAGATCCAATCCTTCATTTACCTATGAAATCATTATTGTAGATGATGGTAGTAAAGATAAGACTACAGAGGTAAAGACAATATTACTATACTTATCAAACACATGGAGATTACATTGTCAGTACTGTTTAATATATAAGCTGGTTTTTTATCAGATTTAAAACACAGTAGGTTCTGGTTGCCACACAGATCTAAGAGCTGATAAAACACTATTTATGTAATAAAGAATAACTACAGCAGTCATGCATAAATGTACTACCTAATATATCTTTATACCATTGTGCTCACAGAAGGTTCTGGTTGCTACACAGATAGATCTGATAAAACATAATTTATGTAAACAAGAAACATACTTACTACAGCAGTCATACATAAATTTACTAAATTAAATGTATTTACAATATGGTGTTCAACCTAGTATAGACCTTTATCACAATGGCTGCCATCTAATTGTTATTAATAAATAAATATATGGGCCATTCCACCGTGACGGACATTACATTCAAAGACCTAAATAAGCTTGTGTTTCATACACAGTTGCATTATCTTACAATTTATTTTTTCACACAACTGTCTTAAAACCTTGTCTACAATTTGCATGAAAAAAGTTTTCAGAAATAATTTTCGACTTGTCAGTTTTTTGTCCAAAAGGACTGTGACGGACATTACAGCTAAAACTACCACTAATTCCAGTTGGGTAAATTAGAAGTGAAATTCCTGTGAATTGTGAGAAGTTTATAGCAAACAATTGCTTTTTAGCATTTGGTTATAGGTTAAGTTTTCTTACTGAAGACCTATATTTTTTAGTTGTTTTTTATATTTTTTTTAAAAAGGGAATATTTAGCGTGACGGACATTACAAGAAACGTGACGGACATTACAAATGGCAAATTCAGTAAGTCAAATATAAGAAAATTGCCTAATTTGCTTAGTAAATATCACATAGAATAGATAATATTACAGTAAAATCACAATGAGAACCTTAGTCAGTTAACTCTTTTTTTGGAGCACGCTTTTAAATGTTGTCAAATTTTCATTATTTCAATGTCTCATGTGGAATGACCCATATATATATGTGCTGATGCAAGGAAAAGAAAGGTATCATAGGATAGACATTCACCATAATAATAATTTGTGAAAGTTTGAGAAAAAGAGATTAAATCTGCAGTAGATCAATGAATTTGAAAATAAGAAAATTCACCAAAATGATGTCAGCCCTCAACAGAAAATTACATACAAATCTTTACATTTTCAATTTAGCATGACTTTATTAACATTTTGCACAGGGCAGCGAAACTTTCCATGAATGTCATCTATTCATGATAGTTCTTTCATATGACAGTGCTAAATAAAAGAAATATTTGTTTACTTGTAAAAGTCAATTTCTACCATTTATGACAAACTAGGTCTATAAACCTTAAAAAGAGATTGTTTCTTGCTGTTGGTTTGTTCATGATTCCTGTGCCATTTAAAAAATGTAGCTCTTTTACAAAAGATTACTGCGGTTTCCAGCTTACTGCTCAGTCATTCAATGCCTTATTATGAATTCATTTTTGGATGATTTCTTGCTGTTATTAGGCAGTTTTTATGAATTTGATTGACGACAGCCAAAAAAGGACTAATGTTAACTAGCTATTGGATTGTCTGAGTTCGCAGAAAGTTTAAAACTGCAGTAATGTAAAAGTCAACAGTACTTGTTTACTTTTATATTGTTTTATATATTAAAAGTATAAATTTAGTTTTAATGTACTGTCAATGTACAACAAAAACACAAGAATCTTAGTCTGCATACATACATGTATACCGGTAGTCATAAAAAATGGTTTTTAGATATTGAATTTTTTCAATAGGTTGGTCTTCAATATGTTAAAAAATTTGGCATAAGTCATATTAGAGTATTAACACTTGCGCAGAATAAAGGAAAAGGAGGTGCAGTAAGACTGGTAAGAAATATCCTGTAATGGTCAGAATGGTGATGAATAAGATGATGATGATAATCAGGAGGTTACTGCTGCTGCTGCTGATGATGATGATCAAGATTATGATGATGATTAGTATGCTGCTTCTGATAATCAGGATGACTATGCTACTATGTTGATGATGATAGGGTATGATAATGATTATTAGTATGCTGTTGATGCTGATGCTGCTGCTGATGACAAAGTTCAAGATGATGATGATGTTCACGATGATAATGATAATTAGTATGCACCTTCTGATAATATAGATGATGATGATGATAACCAAGATGATAATGATAATCAGGATCAGGATGATAATTATAATCAGGATGACGGTGGTGCTGCTGGTAATGATGATGATAACCAGTATGCTGCATTTTCTTCTGCTGATGATGATGGTAATAAGTATCATCATCAGGATGATGATGATGTTGATGTTGATAATCAATCAGGATGATGAAGATGCTAATCATAATAAAGCTGATGATAGGGCCTTCATATTCTTCATTCATGTCTATTGTCTGCAGGGTGTTCTCAGTAGCAGAGGAAGGAAAATTTTGATGGTAGATGCTGATGGAGCTAGTAAATTTGCAGACTTAGACAAACTTGATGATATGTTAAATGATATCCAAAAGACAAAGGTTTGAATATAAAAACTTATGTAAACTTGATTGTCCTCTATGTATATGTTGATAAATTGTGTATGAGTATATGATTGTCGCGGAGTAAAGCAATTAAAGTAATTGCAATTATAGAAGCCAGAAGAAAAAATTAGGGACTTTTTTTTCGGGCTTCTATAATTGCAATTACTTTAATTGCTTTACTCCGCGATGATCATATACTCGTACACAATTTAATATAACCGCGGATCAGACCAACATATATATCTATATGTTGATAACTTGGGCTTCCTGTGGTATCAGAACACATGCAACTCTACTTAACACAGGGATCCCAAGTTTCATTTGTTGCATTTTATTTTGATATTTTATTTCTTCATTTATTTCTTCATTCATTTATCTTATTTCTCTATTCATTTGTTTATTTATTTATTCATTCATTTGTTTATTTTCATTATTTTTTCACTTGTTTATTTGTAGCAGGGGCATGGGTATGATTCCACTGGGAATTGTAGTGCGTATTTAAAGGGTTGAAACACCAGGGTCTGATTCTTGACTGATTCTTGAATATTTAAAACAAAATAGGATTGATAGAGAAAAGAAGACTACGCCACCAGAACTGCTTGTAAAAAGCAGAGTGTTCAAACAAGACTACCACTAAAAAAGCATTTGAATAATAAAGAGTAATTCTGCTATACATTTATTCATTCATTTATATAAATATATTTATTTATTTATTATATCATAGAGCACAAAATCAGTCATTGTAGTTGGCTCAAGAGCTCATTTACAAGACGAAGCTGTAGCTCAGGTAGGCCAATTTATTAATTATAGTTATCTTCATGTAAGTCTTAACAGTCATTATAATCATTATCCTGCTATTCTATTTATTTTGTGCTGTTTAATTGTTATTTTCTGTTCTTAGACTATAACATTCTGTTCTTTTGCATTTATTTGTTTGCTATTTTCACAAATTGTTTTTGTGCACCCAAGTATTTAAAAAAAAGCTCATCAATTTGTTAAGGTATCAGGGGACAAAATGTTTGAAGAAAATGGACATGAAGTGATTATTCAATGTTTAGTCTATTGTTTAACAAAACAAAATTGGCTTTGCTTATTTTCTTCGCGAGATATTCGTAAAAAAGATATTTTGCGTGACACACTAAACATGACAAAGCGATGACATGACCTGATAAAACCTACTCTGACATGGCGAGGTCAAACATTGATAACACTGTTCAGCGTTGCTATGTAGTATTTCCTTTGAAAAGTATCTTTTAAGCATATTTTTTACTCATGCCCAGGCCTATAGCCGGCACGAGTCTTAAAATGCAGCGATTCTGAGGGCGTCAAAGTTTTTGAAAGCGAGGCTCTAACACACAGCATTCTTTGCGACACACAAGCTGAATATTCAACGATTCAAGGCCGGCGGCCATTTTACGAACGCTATAAGCAAAATGGACATTTTATCAAATCAACACGCTTTCATTTCGTAAGGAAGCTGTCTTAGCTCCAACAAACGAACAAATCAGCAACCATTTGGTCGCTTCTCCTTCCATTCATGAGGAAACTGTCCTAGCACCGAAGAACAAAGAGACTACAGCTATGGTTGAAAAACCGGCAAAACAAATCTCTAATACAATGAAAAACAGCCACAAATCAATAACATGAGTAAGTCTTAATAATCTATTCAATAGTAAATCTTATTGTAGTAAAACAAGGACAAAGTTTAAATTGTTATGACACCAAATGCATTTATTCAATAAAATGTTGTACTCAAAAATGAGAGCTATTGTATTTCTCCACGAAAATAACTTATTTCACGTGACATTGAATCAAATCCTGGCCCTCAAACTCTAGATAATATTGTGGAAACTGTTCCAAGAATTCCCCCAGTGGTATTATTGCAGTCTAGATTAGCTGAACGAGGTTTTATAATTTTTAGATGTTGGCGGTGCAGGTGATCAAATGAGGGCTTTGCACCATTTAATTAATTTGATTAGTCCTCTATATGCAGAAATTAATTATACTACAATAAATATTGGTCATGCGGATGAAGAACATTATGTTTCAACTTTTTGGATAATTAATTCTTTAACATTTATAAATGAATCTGATGGTTTCAGTGATAACATAAACTCTCACTTCAATTATACTGATGAGAGTAAACCATATTTTCTTATTGTAGCATATGCAATATGTTTCTGTGTTATAAAATCCAGTGGATATTTGAATTATGTAACATTAGATGCCATCAATGATCATGCTAAGCTGTACAATATTTGTAATGGTTTTGTACAAAATGATGGCGGTTAATTACAAGATGTTTTAAAGATATATGATACCATTATTGACCTAGAATGCACATAAATCTAGCTAATTTACTGAACATCAAGTAATTTTAAATAAAGTAAAACATTCCTCAAGAAGTGCATTATAGAAAATATTAATATCAAAACAACCGGTTTCATGTTTTGTTTCTTTGGTTATTCTATAAACTGTATTATTCAACAAAATAAAACAACTTACAACATAACTGATGGCAACTGTCTTATCAAAACATTTTGTGACATAAAAGAACAAAGTTCCCATTGTGATGCAAAATATGTACTTTATTCTCTTTCTTGTTCTCAGTATCATATCCAGTGATAAGAAAAGACAATACTCTAAGGAAATTTAAATTAAACAAACAAAAGATGCAAATTAACAATAAAACTGGAGATCTATTCAAACTGTGAAGTGTAGCTCAGGTCTCGATCACTTACAAATGAAATAGTATTTCATCCCTTCTGCAGCTAAGAATCCATTTACTCCAGTAGCACTAGTTTTACATTGATATTCTTTTAACTTGATCAGCAACTTCTTAACATTGTACACAAATTGTGTGCGTTCAGTGACAACTGTCTTAAATGCATTTCTGTCATTCAAATTTATAAACTAGTTCCAGCTGTCCTACGCTCATCACCTTGCATCTAGGGCACGAGTGCACGCACCATGAGGGCGTCTAGTTGTACTTAATTCAACATATTCGATAATAGTTTATATTTATCCATGCCAGGTAAAAGAAAAACTGGTTCATTAACCCAAGAAAGCGAAGAAAGCGAACGTCAACAAAAGCTTTAGAAGTCAAATGAAAGAAGCAATTAACTATTATCAAATTTCACTGCTTTGTCTTAGGCATCGCTGTTAATCCGGATTAGTAAACAGAAGTAAAGTACATGGGAAACAAATCCGGCTTGATCTCGCGTTGAGGTTTTAGAAAATTTACGAACTTTGGAAAGTTAACTGCCCCGCAGTTTTTAACCAATCTGTAAACAGACTAGTCAGACTGGTAGACATAATATTGAACTCCAAAAACGTGTTTCTGTTTTGTGATTTATTGTTTTGATCAAAAGTCATGATCGATAAACTAAAGAAACCCTACAAATTTAGTACCTTTAAGTTTGAAAATTAATAAAAAAATAACCAAGCACTGAATAAAAAAAATGAGGCACGTTATTGTAATTTGACATTTTTAGATTCTGTTTAGCGATAAATCAAATCTGTACAATAGAAACTGCGGGGCAGTTAACTCTTTGATTTCAGCGAGTCACATCGCGGGAAAATCATAATAACTTCAAAACAATTTTTTTTTACAAATTCGATTTCAATATCGAAATCTTTGTTCTTTTAGCTTTAAGAATATATATACTTTATTACGGATATTTTAAAAGCTGTACGCACTACCTTCAAGCTTATTTTGATTGTGAATTGTTTGTAAAACTAATTAGGATATTGTTGTTCTTTGTAGAGGTCAGTTTTTAGGAATTTCTTGATGTATGGTTTTCATTTCTTGGTGTGGTTTCTGTGTGTGAAAGGAATACGAGACACTCAGGTATTGTACTGTCATTGATTCATTCTGACTGACTGTCTGTCTGTCTGCCTAGACACCTAACTGCTCATCTATCTACTCATCCAACCATAGACAGCCAAACTAATATATCTGAATTTTTGAAAGCGAATAAAAGTATTTTTAAAGCATGAAGAGCTCCTCATTGAAAATAGTCTTGTGTTACAGACTTGATTGCATGGGTGGGTTTCCTGTGGGATTGGTTTAAGGTGTGGAATCGCACACAACTATCTACCCACTTATACTGTGCATGAGTGTTCTATAAAATCGCATGCGAAAATGCCACAGGAGCCCCAACTTGCACTCAAGCAAATAAACCACAGGAAACCCACTCCTATGCTCAGTGAATAATATCAGACTTTTTTTCCATTTGACAAGGATAAAAAGAAAATTATTCCCTTTTGAAAAATCCTTAAATTAGTTGATTTGTTTGTATATTTATTTGTATGATGTTTCCCTTATTTCAGTGTGGGTTCAAGCTTTTTACAAGGCCTGCAGCATTTTTAACCTTCACAGCCCTCCATGTTGAGAGATGGTAATGTCTTCAATGACTTCATGTTGTTGTTTTGACTTGTTGCTGCTGCTGCTGCTACTATTGTTGGCATTGTTGTTGTTGCTGTTGTAATTGTTGCAGCTACTACTATTGTTGTTGTAATTGTTGCAACTAGTACTGCTGCTATTGTTGTTGCTGTTGTAATTGTTGCAGCTACTACTATTAATGTTGTAATTGTTGCATCTAGTACTGCTACTATTGTTGGCATTGTTGTTGTTGTTGCTGTTGTTATTGTTGCAGCTGCCACTATTGTTGATGTTGTTGTTTTGACTTGCTGCTCCTGCTACTATTGTTAATGTTGTTGTTGCTGTTGCTTCTTCTGTTGTTTGTGTTATTGTTGCTGCTGTTTTTAATACATGTACTCTTTATGATATTGCTTCTGATGCTGATAGTTTTTGTTGCTGTTGCTGTTACTGGCTGTGTATTTTGTGGTTACTGTTGCATGTTTATAATCATGGTGTTTCTTATTGCTGTTACTGCTGCTACTTTTGTAGTTGTTGTTGCTGCTGCTGCTGCTGCTGCTGCTGGTGTAGTTGTTGTTGCTGTTATTGATATGATGTTGTTTTGTTTTTGTTGTTACTACCCATATTGATGTTGCCTCTAGTGTTGATCTACCATTGCTGTTGTTATTGGTTAATTGTTACTGCTGCCATTTTTATTCTATTGTTCTTTCTTCTGTTGATACGTTTGTGATCGTTCTTTATTAAGTGACATTGTATTTCCACAGGGCATTTGATGTAGAACTTCTTTATATTGCTCAGACGTTAAAAATTTATATAGCTGAAGTAGGAATCAATTGGCAAGAGATAGATGGTAAGATCATATGTCTTTTTATCCTAGCATATGCAAACAGGCTTTTCCGAAGACAGGAGAGTCAGGTGTATGTAGGAAAGGAAAGAAAAGGAAAAAGTGGGAAAGGAAAGGAAAAAGTTGGAAAGAAAAGGAAAGGAAAAAGTGTGAAAGGAAAGGAAAAAGTGGGAAAGGAAATGGAAGAAAACAAAAAGAAAGGAAGGAAAAAGAACAGATATTAGGAAAGAAAAAGAAAGGATGGAAAAGAAAGGAAAGGAAAAGGAAAGGAAAAGAAAGAAAAGAAAGGATGAAGGGGAGATCCCTGTGGATTCTTGTATCCGGCTCGGATTGGTCAATTCAATGAAAAAAAGATTGTGCAGTGCATTACCAAGCAATCCATGCATTCCATGAAGCAGTCTAATTATTTTCTCTCCATCTCCCTCTCCTCATCAACATTGATTAGAAAAGCGAAGATAGTATTAAAGTTTAGTCTTGTGAAAGTATAAATATCACAACGATTTTGAATATGACTGTAGTTAGTTTCGCGTGATATCTGTCTAAGAGTATCTCTGTTTTGTTTATTAAGGTTCTAAGATGATTCCTGTGTGGAGTTGGCTACAAATGGGACGAGATTTGATTCTTATACGATTACGTTACCTGCTGAACGCCTGGAAGATTGAGCCTGTCAAGCTCAAGTCACAATAAAACATTTCAATAATGACTAACCACTACAATAGATGTTTATCGAAGTAACAATAACTGGAATCTAACACTAACTGGAATCCTCGACAAATCAATCGGCGACGACTCGAATACCCGACAAATCAATCGATCGGCGACGACTCGAATACCTGTCAAATCAATCGACGATGACAACTCGAATACCCGACAAATCAATCGACGACGACTCGAATAACCGACAAATCAATCGACGACGACTCGAATACCCGACAGATTCCCGATCAATCGATCGGATAACTTCCGACGAGTCGAACCGCGATAACTGAAACCCCCGACAAATCAAGCTTGTTATCCTAACCTCAGTTACTCGGTAATTGTTTTTCTTGGGAGTTCGCTTTAGTGCGGTTCTACTGTGTGTGCTTATAGAGTTAGTTCAAATCATACTTTTTAATTTATCGCTCATTTATTGTTTTGCACTACTAGTTTTACACAATTCCAGAAATTCATAACTTCTGACAATTCATATATCACATTGAATTAATGTACTGAGATACATTCTAATAAATTCATATTAATATTATAGTTTCATTTAGCTATCATTGGATGCATTTAATATGCGTGCAGAAATGGGCAAAGTTGAGAGTACCTTTGTACTCTGTTTCACTGTGATTTTTGCATAACATTCATTAACAACATGTACAAATGTTAATTATTGTTGATTATAGTTTTATGGATATGCATAAAGCCTGGTTCACGCTAGCAAAATAATCATAAGCAACATACGCAGACTCGGTTGGACTTTGCTTATTGCGCATTTGTTTTTTCTCACACCTAGTCTAGAAATGCTTCACTGAGTATACGTATGTTGCCTCTGTTTAAGGCCGGTACACACAAGGGAGCTTGCTCCCGAAACACGTTCCTGCAACATGCTCCTGCAACATGCTCCTGGGTGATTCTGGGTCATTTTGCAAGACCAGTACACACGAGGGAAACGAGGGAGCGAAACGATGAAAACAACCTGACCGGAGCATGGGACCTAGTTTAAATAAGCCAATTTGATTGGCCAACTGGAGACAGGTTGTTGCGCGGCAGAAAAAGTTTCAGTACACACGAGGGAGCTTGCTCCTGAAACGCGCTCCTGCAACAGATTTAGCGTGTTGCGGGAGCAAGCTCCCTCGTGTGTACCGGTCTTAAATCGCTAGTGTACGTGAATCAAGCTTGATTACTAAATGATGATGATCAATGCTGACATACTTGAATAGCTTTGAAATTAATTGACACTATACAGTCTAGATCTGGTCTAGCGCGTGTCACGAAAATAGCACGCATTCAACGATGACCAAATGTGGCTGTGTAGTGCATAGGAATGACGTGAAGTTTTAGCAACACGATCGTATGCCACCGAGAGATAGTATAAATGATGTCATTTAGAATTGCGACTCCACAACTCATGCTTCTCCGTCTGTGGCGAGGTTTTTTTGGGGGGGGTTTTGGTTCTATGATAAAACGCAAAAATCTGTCCAGTTTTGTTCAATTCTCATTAGATCTAGACGAACAAATTGTACGGGTGATTTGTTCATCTTCTATATTTGTATATCTTCTATTGAAGTTAGTCATGCAGTCTTGTTATTTTTGCATATGATATTTTAGCCTTGTCCATTAATAATAATAATAACAACAACAACAATAATAATAATAATAACTTTAATTTCCATTCAAAGATTACGATTAATTATCTGGTTTCTATTCCATCCATTTTGTCATCAACATAAAAGTACCAGTGGCAATGCTTTGCTTTTCTTTTGCTTACTTTCTAGAATATGAAAATATCACAAATCACTCTCGTACTGGTAGTAAAATGACGTACGTCGCGTCGTGCATATGGCATATTGTTTATAGCCTGCGTGGCGGCTCTAGGGTTTGGGGCCGAGAGAAGGGGAGGGGAGAGCTCTTCCTTCCGTCCTTCTCCCCACCACCCCTCCCCTTCCCCTCTCTCCCCCAATCCCCAAGAGCCGCCACGCAGGCTATATTGTTTTAATACGACGATAATTGTAATAATAACTCTTAACAAAGATCTTATCGACAAAATTATGTTTTTCACGTGGTTTCGTTTTGCGTACTCACAAACATATTTAATTATCACGTACTATTTTTGTTATAGAAAAATTATCATAAACTCGTGCAGTTACGTGTTAAAACACTGCGTTCTTCGTTATTTTACTATTATGTTTTTATAAATTATGTTTTTCACGTGGTTTCGTTGTAGAGTACTCACAAACGTATTTAATTGATTATCACGTACTATTTTTGTTATAGAAAAATTATCATAAACTCGTGCAGTTACGTGATAAAACACTTCTTCGTTGTTTGACTACTATTACAATTGAAATCTGAAGAGAAGTTCCGCATTGCTAAGGTTTTCCAAAATCGAAACTGCCTGACCTGAAGTAACTTAATCTGAAAAAATAAATGGGAATGGAATTTCTTTCGCGCGCGTACATTGTTTGTGATATTTTTCTGTGCAAATCGTACTAGCTGATCTAGTAATCTGGTAGGAATTCAGTAAATTACTGTGGTTTGTTTTATTTAATAAAAAGAACGGACTAAGGGCGCCATGTTTTCAGATGCAACTGATAGTAGCACACATTGGCAGTTATCTCGATCAAGACAACAGACTCTTTTATGTTTATATAACGAGTTGTTTTCAAAATAATGGAAAGAATGAGAAATGAATTTAAAAAGGTTAGAATAAATTGCAATCACAAAAAAGTTAGAAAAACTAAAGTTAGAAAAAAAAGTAGAACAACTAAAGTTAGATAAAAGGTAGAAAATTAATGTTAGAAGAAAAAAAGATAAAACAATAAGGTTAGAAAAGCTAGAAAACTAATTGATAGAAAAATTAAAGATAGAAAATAAAAGAGAATAAAGCCAATCAGGCTTTTATTCTTACTAGACTTATTAAAAAGACTGATGCACAGAATAAAAAAGAAGAAAGTGAAAGTGTTTAACTATTAGTTCTTCATGTAGTCTTTATTTGTCTCCTCTTTTTTCAGTATATATGTTTTCTATTCGATATTTTTTGTTTGTTTTATTTAGTTTCAATTTCTACTGAAAGACCATCATGAAAACCATGGGTATTTCATCATCCATGTGGAAACTAATCGATCATGATATTTTCCGGCTTGCATGCTTCTCAGCCGACAAGAGGGTCCTGAAGGGGGAGGGGCCCGAATCCTATTTCCCAGTTTATATTTTTCGACCAAATCCCAGTCAAAAATCACATAATCCCATCAGTTTGCTCAGGTTTTCAATCCCATTCCCATTTTGTATTGTTCTTTTATTTGAAATCCCAGTCCCAGTACATCCAATCCCATTTTCCCAGTCAAAGATAAGGCCAATCCCAGCTCCCATTTTACCCCTTCACGACCCTCCTAGAACACATGCACTGGAAAGTCTTTAACCGCAGTTTGTCTTGGAAATTTGATTACCAACTAAAACGTCGTAATTAAGGTGGATCGGCAATGGTTATTTATGGTTCTCTGAGAGAACCTTGTCAGTTTGCTATTCATAGCGATATTGAAGCGTCTATAGACGTAGGTCATTAGCATGTTAATGAAAACTTCCTGCTACGAAAACAGTCAGATATGGAGGGAATAATCAAGTAAAACACCAAGGGACCTATGGAACAGCATAACAGATGACGTCAGAAGAATCACAAGTGAAACTGGATTCAAGATCAAACTGAAAAAAACAACTTATGAGGCTAAGAAATTTATGAACAACAAAAAGACAAAAAAAATAGATAGCCTGTCGATTTTTTTTTTTTTGTCAGTCTTTTTCTTCGGATTGAGAGTTCAAATGTAGAGTGTAGAGTGACAAAAAGTGAGTTAGTCAGACTGAGAGAGAGAGAGAGAGATACATTAGGTATATATACACGACCATATCAGCTATGCTGTAAAAGTTTTTATCGTGTGTAAATAAATATCATTTTGTGTATTATTTAAAACTAGCCATGAGTCCGTAAACATTTATTTACGTGTCTGACTAATCATGAAGGGCCGTAGCACGGGGAGGGGCAAAAAAAACCCCCATGATTTGGTAGTTATTTTCAGGGCTATTTTCAGAAATCAATGGGTGAGTCCCCCAATCATGCATTTTGAGGGTGCTACGGATCTGCTAATATAATAGGTTCGGACATGCAGACAGCTAGCTAGCTCATTTATAGGACCATTGTTAATAAAATGAAAACTAGCGCGGGGCTATATGTCGTGTTTTAACAACAAACAAACAAATAAACAAACAAACAACAACAAGAAACCAAACACGCAAACAAACAAACAAACAACAACAAATAAACAAACACCCAAAAAAAAAACAGATTAAACACGTTAAACAAACAAACAATTAAATAAAAAGAAACTATTAATTATATAAGCAAACAAACAATAAATTACACGCAAATGAGCAAATAAACACAATGTTTATAATTGATTTATAAACAAAATTGCAAAAATGAAGTATAAAAGATAAATTAATATGATGATCGAGCAAAAACTATTGCATGAATTCATTTACCAGGCTTTAGATTCAGCACACGTGAGATGCGACGTTGGAACTATATATAGGCCGTAAAAGACGAGAAAAAAATAATATTACGTTAACAATAAACGTAAAACGAAATGATCGGCAAGCTAGTGCGAATAAGATTGCAAGAAAAGAAAAACCTGGAAAAAAACCTCTTACTCTATTCTGCATGTACAACATTTTTTAGAAATGCACGAGGACAAAACTAGAATATCATGACGGCAATTTGGAATTGCATGCTCACTAGAATCTATAATCTGCAACAGTGCAACGGACATTTTGGTATCAGTGTTGCCCTGGAAATGCAATTGATTGGCATCCACCAAAACTCTATTTTTCGTCTGTTTTTTTTTTGAAGGTAAAGTTGATCGTGTGAAACTGGGGAACGCGGTAACTCGGTAAACGTGACAATAAAGCAGGAAACGAAACGCATGGACAAGTCACTGGTCAAAGGATCCGCCGTGACTAAAGTGTAGGGCGTGGCTATAGATGGGTGTTTGCCCTTTATTGAATGATGGTTCCGTTCGAATGTACGTGTATATATGTGTGGTCCATATACTCACCTATAGAAGCAATAACTCGCGTATTATCATATATAATCATTCCTTCCCACATCAAATAATCAGGAAGTAATCAGACGGGTAATAGAATAATAAAATGTATTACATATGGTTAGAATTATTTTTATTATTTTAACCGCGATATATTTGATTTATACTGCTATTACTTATTGCTAGAGTGCACAAATTAAAAAAAAAAAAAACAATTCTACAAAGCCATATATATTGATCTGTATAACAATAGTTCTGTGTCTATTGTAATTTATCCTTTGGATGATCTTTCTTTTTTTTGAAATGTTTTACAATTTTTCAGTGGATTAGTTGCCACTTCATAGTAGCAATTTTAGCTGAGATAAACATTCCTTGAAGTTTGCTAAACAGAAAGAAAAATATTAGTCATTCACTGCCCGTTTTCAGTTCTAATTTCAACAAGGGTATCAAATTTCACGCTAATCCTGCTATAATGCAGAATTTCCTTTTGACTACTGTCGACTGAGATGCAATATTTTTACTCGGCCGAGTTTGACGTTTTCGGCAGTTCATCGTAAAGCTGAGTTATTGCATTTTGTTTGCTCAATTATAATATCTGCTTTAGTCTATTTTACATTTTTCATGTTATTCCATTCTCTGGAAGAAAAATGTTTTCTTTTCGGCTGTGCTCAGAGAGGCGCAGTGAGCGGCTTGAACTTTGGCTACCATTGGATGAGCTGTCACTCTCTCAGACAGACCGTCGCCGCTCGTGTGACGTCACTCCATCAAAAAACTCAGCATCACACAAGCTGAAACTGGTTGGAAGAGCTGAACTCTTGGTGATTTTCTAGTTGTTTTTATCTAAAATCAGCGACACTTTCTGGTCTTTAAAATAGCTTGTGTCTTTCCAAAGTATTTGAGAGAGTATAAGGGACATCTTGTGGTGTTTTGTTTATTTGAGCGTGCTACACAGCCATTTTGGCGCCAGTCAAGACGAGTGTGATAGCAGTCCTTTGCTCAGATTGCAAGCCTCCTATTCACCGTGTACAGCTTGTGTTTCCGACGTTCTGAGGACAGGTTTCTGTTCTCCTACGTTTAGTTATTCAGTTATAGAATAACTGTGGTTTTTAGCCTGGTAGAATCAGAAAAGACACATCCATTATGGCTAGTATGGCTTCGCTCTTTTCTTTCACACCGCCTGCCGTCAAGCGCCTTTTGGGTTGGAAACAAGGCGACGAAGAAGAGAAATGGGCCGAAAAAGCCATTGAATCGCTAGTAAAGAAATTGAAAAAGAAGAAAGGAGCTTTAGAAGACTTGGAAAAGGCTTTGTCTAACCCCAATCAGCAATCAAAGTGTGTTACTATAGCGCGAAGTTTAGATGGCCGTCTACAAGTTTCACATCGCAAAGGCCTTCCGCATGTAATCTACTGTCGTGTCTGGCGATGGCCCGATTTACAGAGCCATCATGAACTGAAACCTTTAGAATGCTGCGAGTATGCATTTGGTTTAAAGCAAAAAGAAGTTTGTATTAATCCATATCACTATCGTCGAGTCGAAAGCCCAGGTATGTGTTTGACAACAACCTTATACGTGATGGCCTCGTCTATCTCGTGTCTTTGTCAATTCCGTGTCAATTTTATTTTTACTACTACTTGGCACCTCTGGTGTAAATGAACTCATTGTTTTATTTCATATCTTTTTTTCAGTTCTTCCCCCTGTTTTGGTACCGCGACAAAGCGAATATGTTCGGGCTCCTCCACCTCTACCTGCTGCATTTCGCGCTGCCGAAGACCCGCCGATGCCGTACAATGCTTCTTTCCCCTTTGTAAATCGACCTAGACCTAGCACAGCCGAACAGTCTCCTCCTAACTCTTTTGAAATATCAGGTAATAGCTTATTTTGATTGCTTTAACCTCTTTTAACAAAGTGGTACTTTCGAATACTTGTGTGTTGTGAGCTGAACCGGGCGTTCTTTTCATATCGTTCGTAAAGTTCTACGTTTTCGGTTTTTTCATCGTTTATTCTATTGTCAAATCCTCCATTTCAGTCCCTAGATTCCGTTCTTTGATAACTGTGTGATCGAATATGCTAATTTTTTTGTTCCCAACGCCTTCACAATAGATATTTATACAAATTCGTCGGCTTTAGTAAGATTGGATTCCATCGGTATAAAAAGAACGTCTCCTCAACCGGAAACAGGCTAAAAAGTTAATCAGCATAATTTTTGACATTTCAAAACACATTCAACTAAGGGGAATTTTTGGAATAAATCAAATATTCCTACCCTAGACGAATTCATCAATTCAAATTTATTTTTGCATATAGGAAATTATGCCCTAAACTTTTTATTGTATTGTGAAAATTGTTTTTATACACGCATGGTTGTGTGGGTGTAGCACACATCCGTAAATACTGCTTGGATCTTTCGTCTACACATTAAAACAATAGCATGATGTAACAGTTCTATTCTTCTTTAAATATTTTGTTGGTTTGTTGTTTGTTTGGGTGTGACGCATGTCTGAAAGTTCCTTCTGTGTAGAAATATGGGCATTGAAGCAAATATAAGCAAAAAATAAAAAAAGATGTGGAAAAAATCTTGATTCGTTCTATTTATCGATTTCCTGCATGTAAAATCATAAACTACTAGAATAATTATTTTTGTTTAGGTTTTTGAGTAGGTGTGAGTAACTTATTTCTGATATTTGCTGACAGTTTTTAATGTGGTTTAATATCATGATATTTATTCATGAAAAGATAGCCAGTCCTAATTTGTTAAGTCTATAGATTGTTCTCAACAGTTGAAAAACAACTGTTTAGTCTTTCCTTTTCATCCAATATCTTGCTATTTTATCTGTGAACAATTGCCATAGCTTTTTGTTGCCATAGTAATTCAGAGTTTCATTTGTCCTCCTTTGAAAAGACACCAAGAATTGCCTCTGGGGATAACAGGTGGATCGATCTGTAGACCCTTAGCTTTCAGTGTTATTTCTAGTCAGTGATGAATAGTGCTGTCATTGACTTCTAATGGGCCTTGTATACTTATGCAGATATTCAATTAACTCCTTCAACTGTCTGTGTTTTATTTTATATGTCAGTTGTTTCTAGGTTTTCCCATTTTGTTTTTCAGTGTCTGCATGTGATTAACTCTTTCTCCGTGTGAAGACATTCAATTGATGTTTAGGCTATATTTAAAGTGCCACCAGTTCTAAGCTTTCCATTTCTTAAGTGACTATGAGAATTCTCTCCTTGTAAAGATGTCCAATTAACTCTTCTAGACCACTATTTTTAACTTTCAATGTTTTTCAGTATCTATTAAAATTCTCTACTTAAAATATTCAATTAACCTTAAACAGTTTGGGTTTTTGTTTAAAGTTTCACTATGATTGGCTTTCCATTTTTTTTCTTCAACGTCTGTGATCCTTCCATACTTATGTAGTCATTCAATTAACTTTGTTATCTCTCTCCTGGGGCCAGTTGTATGAAGCCTGGATAAGAGTTATCCAGTGTATAGAATTCATATATGTTATATGCGTTGAATAGGGATTTATCCAGTCGATAGCACTATTCAGGCTTTGTACAACTGGCCCCTGTTCTATATTGAAAGTGTCTCTAAAAGTGTTTTTCCTGGTTAATGTTCAACTTAATTTTTCAATTTCTGTGAGATTCCTGTCATTTTGCAGATCATTTAGTTCTTTATCTTTCTTTGTTTCTAATTAGTTATTTTTCAAATTTTACCTTTTCTATTTTACTGTGTTAAATTTCCTGGTATATTTTACCCATTTCCTCGTAAAGTGTTACAGTGTTATATCCAAGCTCTCATCAGTTTTAAAGCTTTCTAGGGCTTTCTAGATGGTATCATTAAGTAACACATTATGGTATGAAAAATTACATTATAACTAGACTGGGTTTGATTCCCCAAGTGAATAATAATAATATAACGTTCTTAGATACGCATATCTGAACTCTATGCATTTACAATGTTGAATTGTTTGTAATAATGAATAAATGACTGCTATAGCGAAAAATAATTTTCAAAAAGAAAAGTCTTCAGTTTGGTTTTGAATGTAGCTATCGTTTGTGCTTGCTTAATTTCTTCAGGAATATTGTTCTATAATTTAGAAGCTGCATGCATAAGCTTCGTTCACCATAGGTAGTCATTCTAGGTCGTGAAGACAAACAGCGGTGGGAGGAACGGAGCATGCGTGGTGGTTGGTAGATTTTGAATAGTGTTTGTTTGCTGTGTTGTTCTCTACCATGCCACGAGGGTTTTCTCTGGGTTTCCTCCCTCCGTAAAAATCAACATCTGAGCAGAGTTGTGTGTTGTAAATATGAAATGTAGTGGAAATGTGTGTGAGTAACCTCACGGATGAGCCCCGACGGGGAGTGATGGTTGTAAAATATTAATTTATTTATTGATCATTGGTTTGAATACTGTTTAATCCCTTAACATTATTTCAATGTCTCTCTTTTGCAATTGCTTCAACTACTGCAAAGAACATCTTAAAATTTCTTTTGTTTGAAAAAATTGTGTCTATGATTTTTCAGAAGAAATTCTATTTTTTAATTTAACATCATGTTTTGTATTTTGCAGAGTCAACCACTGGTTATATGTCAGAAGATGGAGGTTCTCCTCGTCCAGACACCATGGATGTGGACTCGCCATCTGGTCAACATATACACCCTACTCCAGGTATTAATACATTGGTCAACTTTTAGTATCACAATGGCTTGCACTGTGACGTAAACATAACATTATACATAACATAAAATAAACATAACATTATATATACCAACATGTAAAATAGAACACCAGAGCATATTTTAAATTTTATATGTCATACTCACATTAAAATGTTGTTTGGTGTAATTTGGGATGATTTGTGCAAAGTTTGATAATTAGCTAAAAATTGTTATTTACAGTGTAGGTGGTTTTAATTTTCACCCCTTCAAATTATGTTTGTATGTACTATGTATTGGAGAAACATTTAGTTCTTGTTGCTAGCAAGAATGGAAATGTTGTTGCGTTATGTTGTCATATGAAAGTGGTTCCAAAGAGAACTTTGTCAATATTATCATATTTTATCTCTGTGTGGTTGCAAAGAAAACTTTATCTTATTTTAACTTATTTTATCCCTGTGTGGTTCCATGAGAAATTTGTCATTATTATCATATTTGATATCTGTGTGGTTCCAAAAAAATTGTTATTATTATGATATTTTATCTCTTTGTTCATATCTATCTTTACATTGTATAACACATTCCATTCTGTTTACTTTGTTGTGGCATGTTTTCTGTCATCCACAAACAAAGGTGTTCTTTTGGTTCATTGTTCGTTTGACATTAACTGTTTCTCTATAAGTAGATAATGTTGTTATTTTATGCATTACATCTATTAAATATATATATGTGATATTGATATTGATAATTCAAATACCTGCATTAATTAAAAGATTTTTCCTTGCGGTAATTATTAGTATATAATAGAAATTCTTAGTAAGAATGATTATCAAATTTTAGAGTAAATTTTAATCACAAATATCAAATTTTAAACTTGATATTTATTATAAACCAAGTTATAAAATTCATTCAAGTCATGATATTTGTGATTAAAATGTAAAATACAACTATAAAGTTTGATTCTTTGTATCTTTTCTATATCAATATCATTTGAAATGTATAAATACAATACTTAAATTGGATTGTAGTGAAAATTGCATGAGAAAATTGCATTTTTCATGATTCTAAGGTCATTTTTGCTTTCTTTTTTGTCTTGTTTATTATGATAAATTTCAATTCTTCATGTATTCACATTTACGGTTTTTTTTTCTTGACAAAAAAGACAAAAAAGTAAACCATTAGCAATTGAGTTTCAATTTTGTTTTTCTTTGATTTTGAATTCAACTTCCTTTTTTCTTAATATCAGAGCAAACATTGAATATCATTGAAGCCATGCTGTTCTGTTGATTTGAGTTTGTACAAAATTACGAACACAGTCATTAATATATACTTGTGGTTATGCTTATCTAATATCAATATTTTCATTTTTGTGATGTTTGTCATTATTAGAAGTTTATCACATTTTTTCTTGGTATAGTCTGTACCAAACTGAAACCTTAAATACAGAAATAATGATCTTTTTTGATATTACCATTTTTTTTGAATACTAAAAGCATGTTCTTATGCTGTTAATAGCATTAATGTATGTCAAGGAAGGTTCTCAATTTAGTCAACAAACAATACCTCAGGCATTGTGTAATTGTTGTGGTTTTACTCAGACAAGACATAGAGACTACATTACAGGAAACAAAACTGAAAATATGTTAGTGATAAGCTTGCTTTTATTTGGGTGGAATCAATTAAGATTTCCTCCACAAAACCCTTCACAGATGAAAAAAATATATTTATTACTAAATCCTAAAATACATTTGAGAAATTTGTTAAGATTAAGTTTGATAAATTTGCTGTATGAAAACGGTAGTTTTAAGTGCTGGGATGATAAATTGACCATGTGTCTTCTAACCATGTCACAGACCACAAGGCTTTTACCTTATGTGTCATTCTGGTGATTTATATCGTGATAATGTAGTTTAATCTGGAAGTTGTAAATGTGGTAATGAGATTAGCATTGATAAAGTTTCACATTTGATTACTTCAGCTTTACTAACTACGTTTTTGTTCAAACATTTTCTTTTTTATAAAATTCCATTTCATTTGGACACTACATTATTTAGAACAGCTACTGGCCAAAGAACATTTAAATTTAGAGCTACTAAGATAATGAATGATATGGATAAAGAATTAAGAGAATCAAACTTAAAAGAATATAAATTATATTACATATCTGAGCTTTTTATAACAAAAACTAACACAAGTAGGTTTGTGATCATTTTAATCTTATTCTCGACGTTTCGACGCTATCCAGCGTCATTTTCAAGAGAAAATACGTTTTCAAAAATTCAAAGTTTTATACAGTAATAATGGTCCCATGATAATAGTCTTTAAACAAAAGATCTTCGCTAAAAGATCTTCGCTCTAACGGAGTCTGATTGAATGTTTAGTGATGGTTTAATTTTCCTGATGAATAACATCTCTTGGATGAGGCAATCCATTTTGCCTGAGCACTTCTTAATGATGGTGAAATTGTTAGTCAGGTCGGGGACTACTGTTAGGCCACTTCTTAATGATGGTGAAATTGTTAGTCAGGTGGGGGACTACCGTTAGGCCATATCTGAGCTTGTAGATAATAAATTACACCCATTATACTTTTAGTTTTAAAATTGTAAATTATTTTCTACAAAGTATATGCGTATTTGTATAAGTTATTTAGCTTTAATTTCAGCAAAAAGAAATGTAAAAGTTGATAGGATGTTCAAATGTTTATACTTGAAATACAGCTTTTCCGCTTTTCAGTTACACAGTAAAAAGGGTTTCGTAATAAAAATCATTTCCCTTTTTTCGATGGTTGCTTTGTCAAAATGATGACCTAAGTAATCTTATTCACTTGTCAGCACTAGTTTCTCTTTTAGTTTCTTAAATAGATGAAAAACCAACCTTTTAGGGTTTGTTTGGTTTGGTTTGGTTATCAATTGTGTTTGCTTGTTTGAAAAAGACTAAAATAGCTAAGATACATGTGCCATTATGTTAAAATGTTTGATGTGTACATAAGCGAAAATTTAAAAAATCTACATTTTTGACTAAAAAAAGGTTTACAAATTTTTCTTACACATTGAATTATACAATGTCACTCATATACTTTGATTATAATTTTCTTAACAATTGAATATACTAGTATAACTAATGCGTTCTTCTATTTGTAGAGTACAAAATTTAATGTACAAATATATCCATGGAATGAAGTTAAACTGCTACTTTGCATTACAGTTCTTATCTAGTGGATTTTATTCACTATCAAAGAGATTAGTGTTGTAACAATGTATTCAGTGTTGCCTTTGTATTTGGTTCTAGTTTCATGCGTGAGCCTGAAAATGTCAATAAATAAAGCTATTTGGTAGTAACTACATATTTCTATTGGTATAACTATATTCTAAACAGCACTTTTGCTTTTTCCTAGCAGACGTAATGGCTCATGTTACAGCCGTCAATTACCAAGAACCCTTATCATGGTGCTCTATTGCTTACTACGAGTTGAATAACAGAGTTGGTGAGCTATTCCATGCCAAAAGTACCAGCTTAATCGTAGATGGCTTCACTGATCCAAACACAACCAACTCTGAAAGGTTTTGTCTTGGATTGCTGTCAAACGTGAACCGTAACTCCACCATAGAAAACACCAGACGACACATAGGCAAAGGTGTACACTTGTATTATGTTGGTGGTGAAGTGTATGCAGAGTGCCTAAGCGACTCAGCCATATTTGTACAAAGTAGAAATTGTAATCACAGTCATGGCTTCCATCCAACCACAGTGTGTAAAATCCCAAGTGGTTGTACTCTTAAAATATTCAACAATCAAGAGTTTGCACAACTTCTTTCACAGTCTGTCAATTATGGATTTGAAGCTGTGTATGAGCTTACAAAAATGTGCTCAATCAGAATGAGCTTTGTAAAAGGCTGGGGTGCTGAGTACCATCGTCAAGACGTTACAAGTACGCCATGCTGGATTGAGGTTCATTTGCATGGTCCACTTCAATGGTTGGATAAGGTCCTCAGCCAAATGGGCTCACCTAGAAATCCCATCTCTTCAGTCTCCTAAGACATCATCATCTCACTCGTTGACTCCTTGTTGTATATTCTGTTTGATAAACATAGTTACAGTTTGAATTAATGAACATCCCGGGTAAAATTAGTTGTATTTTATTTGCTTGATGTTGTGAATACAACATTAACATTGATTAAATAATGGAAACATTGCCTGTAATAAATGCATAATATTTTACTAATGTAATTTTTATAATATGTTATTCCTGACTACTTCAAAAACATTATACTACAATGTATTATAAACAAGTTGGAGCTATAAAGCAATCAAATCAAGTTGTGATGCATAATTTTCACATAATCTATGTACAGTAGTTCAAATAAAAAATATACCAGTAGTTCTACCTTATTTGATTTAACACCCTGTGACTCCTTACATAAAGAGGTAATAGGCCCTTTGCAGGACCTGGACATAGGCCTTTTCAAACAAAAAACCTAATAGTAGCGAAATGAAAGTGCCAGAATTCGAAAGAGAATGTCAAATAAGCATTCACTGGACGTTTTAGTTTTATTTCTTCATAATCTCTTGCTCCAACAGGGGAGTGCAGGCATACCCAGGGACTATTGACACTTTTCATATCTTTTTGTCAATAGCCCCAATCCTGGGACGTCAAATTCATATACTTACTCATATATTTACTGTTGTGGACGCATAATTATTTCCAAAAAACAACGAGCAGCCCCTGGTATGGGCAAAGTTTATGTTCAATAGCCCTTCTTTGCCCGCACTCCCCCTGTTGGGGCAAGACATTGATTGATAGGTGCATAACTGAACCTCTAGGAAAATTTTGAATTGTCCAACAATTACTAGAGTTTGCCATACTCACCTAAAATATAAACTCTAAATTTTTATGAGTATAAAAAATTCATCTACCTTCAATTTTAGCCTGTGTACATCCCCCCCTTATGGGGAGAAACGTAGCGGGAGGGGTGGGGGCGGCTGTACACAGGCTACTTCAATTTTTAAGACAATGCTAAACCTGTCGGAGAATGCTTATTTGAACATTCTTTTTCAAATTCTGGCATTTTTATTTGCTACTCAAAGAACTTTTGATTGACAAGGTAACATGTTGACTATGTTATGCAAAGGGCCTATTAAATGGTATCTTATTTTTAATATTGCAATAACAGGTGGACAGCAATCGTGAATTATAACACCTCTATTGCTGCCAATAAACATTCAATTATATGGATTTATATATTTCAACCATGTGCATTTGATACATAATAATGATATGCCACATATGTAATTGCCCAGGGGAATTAGAGAGGGGAGGGACCTGGGAGTAAAAGCTTTGCTAACCGTACCAAATTGTGACATTTGGTATTTTTCAAGGTTATTGAAATAGAAAAATTCTTATTTCCAGTGTGTGTGTGTGGTGTCTTTTGAATCACTGACCAGGCCACACTCTTTTAAAGGACTTCCTGTATTTTTGGGTGTGATTTTGAAAATTCCTGTTGAACTTACCTGGTACTACTAAAAAGTGCTTGGATCATGTTGTGACCAGACTGTTGTGCAAGGAGAATCCCTAAATATTCTTTACAAACAAAAGAAAAGTATTTTGAACTATATAATCAGAGCCAAAGCTAATGGGACCTCTGGCTTAATGTCCTTATCCAAGATTCAAAAGTCCTTTACACAGTTCTCGTTGATCAACCTCAAAGGTTTTTATTTTATTTTTTTCCACAGATTTTAAACAAACGTATATAAATTATAAATTATGCAAGTTATGGTGGTATAGCCCAAAGGGTTAATGAAAGGTTTCTGCACCCTAGTAGTATAAGAGATATAGAATATTAATTTAATTGTGTGGAAAAAGAAAGAAACCTCAGCCTCAATAGCTATGTATTAATAAGAGGGTCCTGAAGGGGGGTATCCAATCCCAATTCCCAATCAATTTTTTATCAAAATCCCAATTACCACAGGAAGCCCAAACATTAACCACAGGAAGCCCAAACATTAACCACAGGAAGCCCAAATTGAATACTAACCACAGGAAGCCCAAGATAGTTCGATTTTCTCTTCTAGTCTACTAAAACGACGTAAAATGTTGCAAATTACTCAATTTAAAACATTATTTTAGCATCTAAAGAGAAAACGAATGGACAAGAAATAGCCAAATCCTATGGACAAATCCCAATCCCAATGGACAAATCCCAATCCCAATGGGCAAATCCCAATTCCCAGCCTCGAAAAAAGGCAAATCCCAATTCCCAATTTACCCCTTCAGGACCCTCTAATAACAATGTTTTTCATTTTTTGTGTGCATGTCAAATTCATAGAATGATGGGTACCCTGTGGAATGACCGGAATAACCGAGAAATAAAACAATTTTTTGCTGAAGTTAACACTTTTACGTTTTTAAATAAGAAATTTGAAGGTAATATAAAGCGAAAGAACGAAATTGCGACAATTTTTCCTCTGTAAAAGGAAAAAAGAATGTCTTCCTCTCCCCGGCGGGGAATCGAACCCCGGTCTCCCGCGTGACAGGCGGGGATACTCACCACTATACTACCGAGGAAGTACATACTAGTTCCGAATTCTTTATTAATTATAAAGCCAATAGGAAACGCGAATTAAAAGCATTCGTTACCAGTTCCCTTGATTAGTTGTTCAATTTTCAAAATGGCCGCTGATTTCAAGTAAGTGGAAAAGAAGTGTTCATTTGATTTTCAAGAGACTTGTCCTATTTACTCGTATACATACTTTCAATTTCAGGACTGCTGAACCCGTAGAATATTATAAACAATTTTTGGTAAGAAAACAAAAGGTTGTGTTGAGCTATTGGTTTGTTTTGGTGCGCATTTTTGCTGCACGTGGATTTCGTGATATTTTCAGAGATGATTTCATAAATATTTTACCATGCTAGCAGAGGAAGTTTGACTCGCTCTTCGCCGAAGAAGAAAAAACTACCACAGGAGAGCGAGATAACTTCTGCAGGCAGGGAATAAATAGTTGTGAAACGGCATCTGAAGAAACTATAACTTCACATGAAGTGTGAAAACTGCTTAAAGCTAGTTCAGTGTAAGAACTGCTTATTTATTGAGTTATGATTCATTGACAGAAAGAAAACATCAGACCAGATGGCAGAGGATTTCAAGAGTTTAGAGAAACGACACTAAATGTTGGTAAGTTACAGCCAAGAAAGCATGTTTGTAAATCTACTAGATACGTCAAAAGTTATTTTGGCATTTTTGAATCAATATTCTTTAGTTGTATCTATTTCCTTATATTTGCTATCTTCATCAACATATAATCATCATCATCATCATTATTATAGTTGTCATCACTATCATAATATCATCATCTACAATTACAAATATCATCATCATTATGTTATTATCATCATCATTATAATCAGCATCACCATTATATAATCATCTTCATTACATAATGAATAGGAAAGTGAGAAGGCTTGTCAGTTTTTATTACTTTGTATATTTCGGCTTTTATCCAAAGGCCATCTACATTGTCTACATTGTCTACATCTGTAGATGGCCTTTGGATAAAGGCCAAAATATACAAAGTTATTTCTTTCAAAATATACAAAGTTATTTCGCTTTCCTATTCATTATCAAACTGTATGCCTAAGTACAATTATCATTACCAGCATCATAATTATTATTATTATACATTTTACTATCTACATTAATCTGATTGACCACGGCTAAATCTGAATTGAACTTGACAGTGGTAAATGTAGTGTCTGCAGCAGATACTGCATTTATCACTGTCAAGTTCCCAGGCTCCCTCCGTTCTCAGGGAGTTGATGTGAAAATGGCAGTGAGATTTGCTTGTTATTGTCTCTTTTTTACCTAATTATAATAGAGTGCTTACACTATGTCCATGAAATAGAATCTAAATAGTTCCTACCTAATAGTATTTATTTAGTGACTATCAGTCACCATCACTCAACTGAAACAGCTTTAGTAACAATACACAAGGGAAATCAAATACTCAAAACCATAGAAAGTTAATACTTTATTCATTGTGTATTGTTACTAAAGCTGTTCCAGTTGAGTGATAGTGACTAATAGTCACTAAATAAAAACTATTAGTTAGTAACTATTTAGATTTTATTTCATGGACATAGTGTAAGCACTCTATTACTTTTACTTTACAAAATGTATAATAAAACAATTATTGGGTTCAGTTTTAACATGATATTGTATATTATCTAGACCTCGAGTCTGTGTTATCTGCCTCAGCCTCTGGGTTCGGCAGATAACACAGATAATTTATGATATCATGCTCAACCTCACCCAATAATTGCTTATAATACTTTCATCATCATCACTGTCATCATTTGTAATTTAACATCACCATCATATTAGGGACAGACCATTTGATATCTGATAGGAGGTTGGCCAATTCTAAGTTTGCACAAGTCTTTTTGCTTTCAAGTGCTGCACAATATTATTGCCCTGGGGGGTGGACTCCCTTATAAAAGGGGGCGGGGTCCTTTTTCGTCCCTTTTAGGGTTTGAAATTAGTGTTTTGGTCCCGTTAAGGATGATAATGACGAGAATGCCCACCAGCTGAGTTTTGTGGTCCCTTTTAGGGTATAAGATCAACAACAATGCTTCTTTTCCAAGATTGATTTTAATTTCAAACCCCTTTCCAGTCCCTCTTAGGGGTGAAACTTCATCACGTCCACACCCATCACCTCAAAATACAGGTCCCTTTTAGGGGTCATTTTCAGAATTTCCGACGAGGAAATTTATGAGGGAGCCCCCCCCCCCCGGATTCTTGCTCACTTGATATGTTTTGCTGTATTTGACATAGCACAACATTTGTTTAAGGTTCAAGGCCTTGCTTGATGTTTTTTTTATTATTAAACCCCCACCTTGTAAAATATCTGTAACGGTTTGGGTTCCCTGTGGAATCCCCCGGCCCGCAAGGGTTTGCTGGGAAAAGACATTCTTCGTTGTGAAACACGTTTTGTTGTTCTCGAATTAAAATGCAATTTATGCACCAGAATCTGGCGTAGTTCATCTGAATTCACATTGGTGACCCCGACGTGAGAGCAAGCAACGGCACAGCGAAGTCAGCTGCTTCACAACGCTTGGAAACGTACTCATTTTGACGAATTTTCGCCGCTCACCGCTTCGACAAGATGCCTGATCAAGAGGAAAACAAACCCGAAGTTTCCTGTCACGCTGTTGCCTTAAAGCTACCTCAATTCTGGTCAACTAATCCTCAAATATGGTTCGCTCAAGTGGAAGCACAGTTCGCTACTCGGAAAATAACAAATCAAGACACGAAATTTCATTATGTCGTAGCATCTCTTTCACCCGAAGTCGCCGTCGATATTCGTGACCTTCTTATCCAAAAGCCGGAAGAAAATGCTTATGATGAGCTGAAAAAGAAACTCCTAGAGAGAACAACAACAACAAAGGCTCAAAAACTGCAGCAATTATTAGCGACAGAGGAGTTGGGCGACCGTAAACCTTCCCAACTCTTGAGGCGATTCCAACAGCTATTGGATGACAGCCCCACCGACCATCCATTAGTTCGTGAGTTATTTTTACAGCGTTTACCACAGCACGTACGTCAGCTACTTGCCGTAACGTCCAATGCTACAACACCTCTAGAGGAGCTGGCGAAGCTCGCCGACAAAGCCATGGAGGTGCAAGGTAACAATATAAACGCCGTTCAGCGTCCATCTGAGTTAGCAGCTTTCGACAACTGGCAAGCCCAGTTGAACAAGATAAACAACCTCTTAGCCACACTGACCCAAAAGCGAACAAAGCCTGCTGGACAACCAACAGTGAGCTTGCAAACTGGCAAACAACCCCTGTGTTGGTATCACCAGCGATTTGGAGGCAAGGCCCGTAAGTGTCAGCCACCGTGTTGCCAGGGAAACGACACAGTCAGCACGTAAAAGCGACCAACATGCTGACAGAAACAAAGAGTCGCTTATTTTTCGTTACAGACAGTAATTCAGGAAAACAGTTTTTAGTTGACACTGGGGCAGAAGTTAGTGTTTTACCGTTCAACAAACAGGGACCGCCCCTCCCACCAAGTTCGATTTATCTTGAAGCTGCAAACCACAGCAGAATTAAAACGTATGGTACACGTTCAGTTAACTTAAACCTTGGCTTACACCGAAAGTTTCAGTGGAAATTTATTGTTGCAGACGTTAAATTTCCAATTCTTGGAACAGACTTTCTGCGCCACTATGGTTTACTTGTTGATGTTAGTAAAAGCAGGCTGCTAGATGCTATAACTTACCTAAGTACTCAAGGCTTAACAACCCAAGTATTCTCAGTCAGCCCTATAACGGTGGGATCACACTCAAAGTATCACAGAATACTCAACGATTTTCCGTCGCTAACCAGGGTTACCCAGGACATGCATGTTAAACACAACGTAACTCATCATATCATTACAAGAGGACAACCAGTGTATGCCAGACCTAGGCGACTAGCTCCAGAGAAGATGAAAATAGCACGTACCGAATTTAGCAATCTCATGGACCTGGGTATCATTCAACCCTCGAAAAGCAACTGGTCTTCACCTTTGCACATGGTGCCTAAGAAAAAGCCCGGAGAATGGAGACCGTGTGGCGATTACTGAGCTCTTAATGACATAACAGTACCAGACCGGTATCCAATTCCACACATTCAGGATTTCACATCAAGTCTACACGGCACAACCGTTTATTCAAAGGTGGATTTAGTTCGTGCATATCACCAGATTCCTGTAGAACCCAGCGATGTGCACAAAACGGCACTGACCACACCTTTTGGAATGTTTGAATTCACTCGAATGCCATTTGGCTTGCGTAACGCAGCTCAAACATTTCAGAGGTTCATTGATCAGGTCATTCATGGACTAGACTTTTGCTATGGTTACATTGATGACATTCTTATAGCTAGCACAACACCACAAGAACACGAACAACATCTGCGAATGTTATTCCATAGATTGGATCAATATGGACTCATCATCAACCCAGATAAGTGCGAGTTCGGAAAATCCGAGTTAACCTTCTTGGGCCATCATATCAGCAAGGAAGGCATACGACCACTGCAAGAGAAAGTCCAGGCAGTTCTGGATTTTCCTCTTCCTGAATCTACCAAGAAGCTTAGAGAATTCCTTGGTTTGGTAAACTTTTACCACAGATTTATACCTGAGTGTGCTACACTACAGGCCCCACTCCTTAGTTGTCTAACGGAGGCAGACCGACGCAGAAGGTCAGCGCATTGGACAGATCAACTCGTCGAACATTTTAACAAACTAAAAAAAGCCTTAGCAGCAGCAGCACACCTCTCTCATTGGCATCCAACAGCCGAAACATGTCTGATTGTAGATGCGTCAGACGTCGCTGTAGGTGCAGTAATACAACAGAAGGTCAACGGTGATTGGCAACCACATGGTTTTTTCTCTAAAAAACTTAAGCCAGCAGAAACTCGATACAGCACATTCAGAAGAGAGTTGTTGGGGATTCATCTAGCAATCAAACACTTTCGACACCTTCTAGAAGGCAGGAACTTTTATGTTCGTACTGATCATAAACCACTGACATACATCTTCAATAGCAATTCGGATAAATATACACCCAGAGAAGTCCGACAAATGTCCTACATCTCAGAGTTTACTACAGACATCCGTCATATCAAAGGTAGTTCTAATGCAGCAGCCGATGCACTCTCTCGATTGACCATAAATTCTGTAGAGGAAAGCCCAAGTTTAGATTATGACTTGCTCGCTGAAGTTCAGGCCGACGATCCTGAGATACAAGGCATCATACACAACAGCAACACAGTACAGTTCAAGGAAGTACTCTTCACAGGTGCAACAAAACCTGTATTGTGCGCCATTTCTACTGGTACTCCAAGACCATTTTTACCTAAAGAATTTAGAAGACCAATGTTCAATTTGTTACATGGACTGTCACACCCTGGAATACGTACTTCACAGAGACTTGTTACATCTCGTTTCATCTGGCCCAGAATAAATACCGATGTGCGGAAATGGTCTAAGGAATGTGTGGCATGCCAGCGATCAAAGGTTTACCGTCACACAGTTACACCTCTTGGTAATTTTGACCTTCCAAAGCGCAGATTTGACAATTTACATATTGATCTGGTGGGTCCCCTACCGTCAGCAGAAGGATACAGATATGTACTTACGTGTATCGATCGTTACACACGTTGGCCGGAAGCTATACCAATAAGTGGTATTACAGCAGAAACTGTGGCTAAAGCTTTTGTCTCCGGATGGATAGCACGATTCGGAGTTCCGTCAACAGTAACTACAGATAGAGGAAGGCAGTTTGAATCACAACTGTGGAAGGAACTTAGCAAACTTCTAGGAACCAAACAAGTTCGTACAACCGCCTACCATCCAATCTCAAATGGAATCATTGAACGGTTTCATTGACAACTCAAAAGTTCTCTCAAAGCTAAAACAGGCGGAACCTGGGTGGATGCTCTGCCCTTAATCCTTCTAGGAGTGAGAAGTGCTTTCAAAGAAGAACTGCAAGCTTGCACTGCTGAACTTGTTTATGGAACTGTTTTGTGTTTACCTGGGCAATTGCTCAACTATGAGTCGCAAGACTTAGTGGTTCCAACCTCGGAATTTGTTAACAAGCTCAAGAGCTGTATGCAGTCACTCAAAGCAACACCTACAAAACATCGCTCTCGACCGGTCTACATCCACAAAGCATTGGACACTTGTACACATGTTTTTGTCAGGCAGGATCATGTCAAAAAGCCATTGGAGCGACCTTACAAGGGGCTGTATCGTATACTGCAGCGTTACCCAAAGTGTTTCAAGCTTGATCTTGATGGGCGTCAAGACACAGTATCCTTAGATCGTCTCGAACCTGCATTTATCGAGACGTCCGCTGACAACGAGCTACAAAGCAACACAGAGGCTTTAAGACAGTCCGTTCAGCAAACCGCAGTAAATCAATCTAAACCACAAGCAACCAAGGATATCCAACCCCTTCCTGCATCCTACCAAACACGTAGTGGAAGACTCGTCAAAGCACCACAACGTTACATGTTGTAACTAGAGGGGGAGTACTGTAACGGTTTGGGTTCCCTGTGGAATCCCCCGGCCCGCAAGGGTTTGCTGGGAAAAGACATTCTTCGTTGTGAAACACGTTTTGTTGTTCTCGAATTAAAATGCAATTTATGCACCAGAATCTGGCGTAGTTCATCTGAATTCACATATCAAATGGTCCATCCCTTATTATCGTCATGGCAATTATCACCACCATCATAATATCATAATCATTATAATTATGTCTGAGAGCTGTTTCAGTTTGAATTCTTTTCCTAAGAAATGACTTTTTGGTCAAGGGTTTGGAGGGATGGTTGGATATTGGGTATTATAAAACTTGATGCTATATGCAACCAAACCAAACTAATGGTAATAAATCATTGCATGGTAATCATAGGTTCAATATCCACTGCTGAAGGATCTGCTCTCATAAAACTTGGAAACACAACTGTTGTTTGTGGAGTCAAAGCTGTAAGTTAACCTTCACAATTATACAGACCTTGTCCATACAAGATGGCCAAACAATGTAGTCATGCAAAAAATATTGTGTTTTAGACACAGACAGTCCAACTATTCGATTGGAGGATTTAAGCCAATAAAATAATTTTTAACCACGCACCTCGTGCGCCATATTAATTGAACAAAAGTTTTTTGTTATTCTTTTATTGCGCAGGCAGGCTTTCTGTAGTGTATTTGTTTGAATGCGTGCAGATGGGATTCCTGTGGCTTTTCATCAAAATTGTCAAAGAGGGAAGGATACAACTTTCTCAACTCTCTTCAAGTCCTGAAAGTCGCTTGAAATCCTGCACAACAAACCAATCAACACAGGGAGCCCAACCGCACGCTCAAGCAAAAACAAAATCCTTTTTTTAATCAGCACTTTCAACTTGGCACGCAGTAAAAAAATATTTTATCCTCTTTGAAAAAATTCCTCAGATCAACTCGTTGGGCTGCCTGTGTTTTAGACTTTTTCTTCTCTGTGGATCCTAGTGAAAAACAATGTGTGTATTGAAAATAGTGTGTGCATGGAAGAAACAGATATGTGTACCAATGAAAATCATGAATAAAAACCTCCCCAAGCTATTATATTTATATACACCGTATAAAGCCATTTTAATATTAATACAATGTCCAACCTCCTCCTCCCCAAAAAAGCAAATAAAAAAGCAAATAAACTTTAAAAAGGGCTGTTTGCAGGAAGACTGAAGCCCTGTTCATTGTGACTTACTAGGGAGGATGAGGGGACATATATTTAACAATTATTCACCCAAGACAAAGTGAATAATAACCTGAGCCTGAGGTGGATAGTTGTTTTGGTATAAATTGAGAGTGGTTATATCAAAAAGTACAAAATAACCAGCCTTTTTTAAGAAAACTGCTATTTGATATTTCTAAAAGCATGCAAAATGCAAAATGCAAAATGCTGTTGTTGATTATTGAGAAATAGTGTGATTTTATTGACCTATCACCACATTTAATTATAATCACTTGTGTATTTATACTTATAGCTCAAAACCATTTGCATACCACTATAATGCAACTATCAATGTTAAGCCTGACATGTGGGTGTCGGGGAAGGGGTGGGGATTTTGACATTTTCTTAAAAAAATCAAATTCCCCACCCCTGGGCAAAAAGTAATGGTCAAAAGTATCAAAATTTTAAGGCTCTCCCAAAATCAAAGATGCCAAACATGTCAAAAATCCCCACCCTAGGAATATTATGTATGATCAAAATCCCCACCCTGGGGACGGACATCACAGTCAAAATCCTGTGGTTAGCCCGACCCATCCCCCCTCTGGCATAACATTGATAGGTGCATAGTAACAGCTATTACCATAATGTTTGTGAAGATTATCAGCCCTTTCTGTCAAAGAACATTAATTGACAATAGGTATTTTCTTTTCAATAAATGTAGGAACTTGCAGAACCCAAAGTAGAAAGCCCAAAACAAGGATATATAGGTATAGAGTCATATTTTTTCAATTTTTTTTTACTCAAACAAATGATTATCATAGTTATTGGAAGTTTGATATAATGATTATTGTATTTTAGCAGCAAAAGCTGTCCATTTTTTATTAAATATTTGATAAATAAAATCTGATTATTGTAAAGGCAAAATGTAAAATGTATTTACAGCTATTTCAAAAAACTTTGAATACTGAATACTATTTTTTACCACCTACCGATTAGCTCAGTGGATAGAGCTTCAGATTACTGTGTGGAAGGCCACCGTCGCTGTTTGATCGCAAAGTACGTCGCGCGTAGAAAAATAATTTCAAATTATTTTCCATGGCGAGTTCAGGCATAGACTGAAGTTTGTTCTAATGTTTCAAATATTGCAATCGGAACTAGCAATAATTTTTTATGATAGAAA
Organism: Metridium senile; assembly: GCA_949775045.1. Taxonomy (NCBI): domain Eukaryota; kingdom Metazoa; phylum Cnidaria; class Anthozoa; order Actiniaria; family Metridiidae; genus Metridium; species Metridium senile. The sequence continues at coordinate 47,203,072 of OX459095.1, forward strand.
AGTAGTTTTGACAAATACGACAATTTTAGGCGAAATAGAGTTTTTTATAAAACCGCATTGATTGTTTCACAAACTTCAGATCAAGGTCTTCGTTGTTGCTGAAAATAAAAGATTTATATGGAGGCATTTTTGAATAAAACGCTTTTAAACATTTACACAACAAATAAATTAAATTAATCAAGCATCCATTTCACTTGATCAAAAACATCCCTACAAAAGCTCAGAAAAAGTTGCTTTTGGTTTCATTTGGTCAACAAATGTCTTAATTGTCACCTCCGAGCAGCTCCGAATGTGATCATTTGAATATTAGATTATATTGACAAATAAAGGACGGTTACGATGGGTGATTGTAACGCAATTCCAGCTGATATGCAGTACTTCGAATAACATGCCTCTAACTAAACTTGATAAAAAGCGAAAAATCACAGGGCAAAGATTCGAAGTACAGCATATCAGCTGGAATTGCGTTACCGTCCTTTGTCATTATAATATCATATTCAAACGATCACATTCGGAGCTGCTCGGCTATAAACGAACGGTAGTCAAGTGTTGTTTGTGAGGTGACAATGCATATCGGAATTCACAACTTGAGTAAAAAATATAGACAATAGCGATCTCGGACAACCAAAACAATTCGAGCCTTGAGTGAGCGGTCGAAAAGTTTACCTATTTTGAAAATTATTTTCGATATCTTCCAATCTATCAATGGTCATAAAACTGCAGAGATCGATGAGTAACTATTTCAAAAAGCCAATGCTGCGGTAAGAAAAAAATTCATCAAGGAAATTTTAATTTTTGAAATATTTTGTAAAAATGTGTGCAATATTATACAAAAGAAGAAAAAGCGCAGTTATATCTCACCAAACGAAAAATCATGTATGTCCTAATAGCCTGAAGTGATTTCGTTCATGTTCGCCAGACGGATAACTAAGACATTTGTTGACCAAATGAGATCAAAAGCAACTTTTTCTGAGCTTTTGTAGTGATGTTTTTGATCAAGTGAAATGGATGCTTGATTAATTTAATTTATTTGTTGTGTAAATGTTTAAAAGCGTTTTATTCAAAAATGCCTCCATATAAATCTTTTATTTTCAGCAACAACGAAGACCTTGATCTGAAGTTTGTGAAACAACCAATGCGGTTTTATAGAAAACTCTATTTGGCCTATAAAATTGTCATATTTGTCAAAACTACTTTTCTATCATAAAAAATTATTGCTAGTTCCGATTGCAATATTTGAAACATTAGAACAAACTTCAGTCTATGCCTGAACTCGCCATGGAAAATAATTTGAAATTAATTTTCTACGCGCGACGTACTTTGCGATCAAACAGCGACGGTGGCCCTTCAAAAATACTCAGTCGAGCCACCTTAAATAATTGAGAAGAAGTTGCTGTTTCTTAAAAATCTACTAATGGTTAGAACTTCCTCTCGGATAGCCACGTAGAATGGAGGTCCCGTCTCTCAAAACTTTACAACATTGGGGGACATAAAAGAACTCTGTGTTCAGACATGGGTTGTATGGTGGCAGCTTAATGCGCCTTGATATACCTTCAACTCGAAAACGTTGAGTAAGCGCATTGAGCAGTTCTGGAAATGTGCCACATGTATAGAAGAACTTGCCATATATAAGAACTTGCTATATATGCACTCACTATTCAGTATTCAACATTTTTTGAAATACCTCAGTGTATACTGATTGAAAACTGTGTTTTAGTTCCCAATATAGATTTACCACCTCTATGCTCACCTCACTTCAGGCCTGGACCACCAGGTGAACAGGCCCAGGTTCTTAATCAGTTCTTTGCAGATGTTATTTCTAAGTAAGTGTTTTGTTCCTGCTGATAGTGGTTCCATTTTGGCTTGTACCTCTTCTCATTAATTATTATTTGTAAGACCAATTAGTCTGGGACTTGAAGCCATCACCTCCCACATTCATAGTCTGGCACTTAACCAACTAAACCAATCATTCAGCAGTTAAAAAAAGAAGTCTATCTGTCAGCAGTGAACATATAATGAATTTTATGGCTACAAATATTATGATAATCAGTTGTAAATGGATTTTTGCATTATATAAAATATTATTTTTTTAATATATGTTTCAGTTCTGGGTTGGTAGACTTAACAGATCTGTGTATAGTGGAGTCAAAGGTTTGTACAATAACATAAAAACACAATGAGTTTTATTTTATTTTATGCTGACAAAATTAGGCGTATATATTAAGTGTAGGTGATAGAATGAAATTTGTAACACCGCAAAAAATGTTAACTAATAGTTATAACTTAAGTAATTATAGTAAAGTTAATTTAACATTTTTTACAGTGTTATAAATTTTATTCTATTATATACCTATCGTTTATATCCATGCAGCCTATACTAGTTTACTCTCTAGTTTCCAGTAAGAAATTTCTCTTGAAATTGTTTGCTACTAGTATACAATTGCAATACGCTATACAATGGTTTTGAGTGGCATACCATGGAATACCACACAAGTCACTTGTATTTTCTAGAGGTATATTTTCTTTGTTTTCAAAGAAAATACAAGTGACAAGTGGGATATTCATGGTACATCAAAAGAAAACTGCCAAAAGAAAACATGTCTGATGGGAAGAGGCAGTATATACAATGGCTTTCAACCATTCTCATTGGCTGTATTTTATATGATGTAGGATACAATGTAATATCAGTGTTTTTTTTATTTCAGCTAGTTTGGGTCTTGTATGTGGATATGGTCTGTCTGGACTATGATGGCAATGTTACCGATGCATGTATGATTGCAATAATTGCTGCGTTAAAAAACAGTATGTATCATCCTCTGTAATATTATCTCTCTACTCTCCTATTACAGTGTGAATCAAAAAACTGTGGGCATCCAGTAATATTTCAGAAATCGTGTATCATTTATTAGTTTATGGGGGGGGGGGGGAGGGGGGGGGCAAATTCACCTGTTGTATTTTCCAAATATTACTCATATTATTCTTTAGGTTCATTTGTTTACAAAAGCGAGTAATTAAGGCATTCACACTGACAAACCATATTACTTAGCCTTTGATCTGTCAATGGGTGTTTACTGTTAATCTTATTGCGGATTAGGAAGTATAGGACCTACAGTATAGGAAATCGTACTTCGGCTTCTTTGAAGAGGTGAAATAACCATAACAACAAAGTATATTACTTGAGATGGCCAGAGACCGTTCACTCTACAAGTATAACCAAAGTATACTTTATATTACTTTATGTAGACCTACTTTAGATCGCTAGTGTGAACCCACCTATTGTTCAATGAACAATAAACGGTTACTGACTGTTTCTAGGTGCCCACAGTTTTTCGATTCTCACTGTAATTATAATAAACTCAACAAATCAGCAATGAAACATGCAACAAAGATCAGTCAGCCTGTAGAGTTTGCACGGCTGTGTTCTCTGTAATATTTTTAATTGTTAAATTAAGCAACATTTTGACATTAAAATGCTAGCATATTTTAAAGCTAATTGTCTTCAACTTTTCCAATGTAGCTAGACTATATGAAATTACTATAAATGAAGAAACAGAAACTCCTGAACCATCCAAAACAAGGGAAGTTGCATTAACTTTGAAATCAGAGCCTGTTGCAGCCACTTTTGGTATTTTTGATGAGTAAGTATTAAAGCAAAATGCTAAAACGCCACTTCTAACCTCACAAGTAACCACAGACTTCCAAAACACTGATATCATCAGACACAACCAACAACACTATAATTCCACCACCACCACCACCACCACCACCACCACCACTAGCTAACACCACCACTAACACCACCATCACATCACCAAAACAACTACAACTATAAATTATACAACTACCAATACCTCTTCAATATTTCAATATATGCCTGTTTTAAAAAGTATGTTCATTATGTTCTAATTGTGCATAAACCAATGTTGACTAGAAGTATGTTCTTATTGTGATTTACATTGGTTGTAGTACTCATCTGTATGCTGATCCTACTGATGAAGAAGAAGCCCTGTCCACAGGAACAGTAACTGTTGTAGTAACAAAAGATAAAAAACTTGTTTCTGTACTTAAACCAGGTAATATTATGTTACTGGAATCTATGTTACTACCTGTTGTCTCAGAAGAGGCAAGGGGAGAGGGGGTGGCATAATTCCATATATAAAGGGATAGGATGCACATTGGAAACTTCAAAAATTTATCCTAAAATATACCAGCCTTGACCATGTAGACATGTGAGTAACAAATGATATTTATTTCCGCTAAAATGTTCTATTTAATAAATAGATGGTATGATGCTAGGAAGAAATGATAGAAGAGTTATTCAGTAGTCACTAGATCTCCAGGTGTGCGGAAAAATCAGAGTTTACCTGACAGGAATCAATCTGTGATCTTCTGGTTACTGGTCATATCAACCCAGTAGCTTAGTGGTAAAAGCATCCGTCCGGTAATCAGACTTTTCAGACTATAAGATTTATAAATTTACTATAAATTTTTTTTTTATTCTAGGTGGCTCAATAATGAGTGAAGAAAAAATCCAAGAATGTTTTAAACAAGCCATGGCACGATCAAGAGAGGTGTGTGCTTTGATAGAAACAGCATGTACACAGATAGACAGGTAACAGCATAATTATGACTAGGTTAGATAACAACACAGATAGACAGTTAACAGTACAAAGTATGCGAGTGCACACATTGAGATACGGTACATGTAGGTTGTTAAAATATGACTTACATGTATATAATTATGTCTAATAAAACAAATAATATTGGTGTACTGGATAATAGAGGATATTATATGATCAGCTGTTTAAATGTATCTTATAAGCCAGCAAAAGAAAATGATGTAACAAGGGACAAGGTCTATAGCGAGTGTTTGATACTACTTTTCCATTATGTATGTAAAAATGAAATTATAGATAATTCTGCTTACCGGTACTTTTGATTTATAAAATTAATCTTACTTTATCACTCTGGATATAATAATACTGTTTATAGAGGAAGTTTACTCTACTTTGTGAAGCTCTCACTTTTGTCACTCCTAATTTTCACAAGTGAAGACATAGTTAACTATTAACTATGGTGAAGCTAAGCAATATTTGTTTACCATTCTAAGTTTGCATGATCATATCGCTTGATTGATTGCTCGATGCAACTATTATTGGATGTACGATGTATTTTAAAATTGTTATAGCTGGTAAAATAATGAAATAAAATAAACTTGCTATTGTGTAATCAATGACAAGTAAAGTTGTAATGAGGTATAATTATTTCTTTTTGTAGAGTGATTTTCATTTGACCGTGAAAGAAAAACGACTATTTAGTTCGTACTTGTTGATGAAAAACAAAAGAAAACAATAGATTCAGAGTGTGTAGTAACAACTATTAGTTTGCCAATTCTTTCACGGTTATAATAATAATAATAATGATCTTTATTGGGTATAACAGATAAAGTTTACACACTTTTTTCCAATCTGGCCCGTAGTAAATAAAATGCATGGAATTAATTGTTCTTGAGTGTAGTGATGTTTTAGTATAGTCTAGTGTTTTCAAGTGTAACGTTGCTCTGTAATTTTTGATATGCGAGGTCTTTTATTGCTTTTGTAAATTGTTTAATGTTTTTCAAGTTGGTGATACTGTCGTCCAGAGAGTTCCACAGTCTTGGTGCCAGGAACGAGAAGCTTCGCTTACCAAAGTTGGTCTTTACTTTATATGAAAATCAATCTATCTGATGTTTCTGGTTGATATTAGTAGCTATTTTCTTTTTTTTCATGGTTTTCATAATGCTTTTGCTCTAACAGTTTTTATTTTGTAAAAAACCTTTTGGGGGTATGTCCATACATCTTTTGACCAGAACAGAATTTCATAACAAATAGAAATTGTTCATATAACTCTAAAAGTATTTAGTTTGTTTACTAGTAACCAAACAACACAGATTTATAGAGTTGTAGAATAATTTAATATTTCAATATTCATTGCTACATTTTGTTAAAAAATGTTCATACATTTAATTCATACATTTAAATATATGTATTTACAAATACATCATATATTATTTAGCCTGCATGCAGCCAAACACAAAACCCTAGTTAAGTTTGTTGAACATATAACCAGGGACTTGTGTTTGGCTGCACACAGGGTAATATTATGTACCTTGAACAGGTTCCCATTTAAATCTGTACTTATGCAAATTTTGTTGAGGTGTGCTAAACACACAGATCAACCAATCAGAGAAATTCACTTCAGAAATAATATACTCTGATTGGTTGATCAGTGTGTTTAGCACACATCAACACAATTTGCATAAGTACAGATTTAAATGGGAAAGTACAGATTTAAATGGGAACCTGTTCTTGATTGATAGCAAATAAACCATACTTGAACACTTTAAAGTTCTAACTACCTACTACACTCTAACTACTACACCTAATTATTAGCTTTTAGCGAGCTTTTAGATAATAAAAATATTTGAATGTCGTTATTGTCAATAGTTTCCTTTCATATAATTACTAGATAATAAAAACAAGCACCCAACTAATTGGATAAATATAGAGAATTGTATTTTCAAAAAAAACTTTCTAAAAGTGACATTAGTGCTACAAATGAAGTATTTTTTTGAAGTTAGTTGTGAATTTGTTTGGTTTTCTTAAAAGACAACCAAATTCAAAACAACTCAAAAATAATAATAGAAATAATGAAAACGATATGTCTTGTGACAAACTCTTCAATCAATTGGATTTTAATGTATAATTTGTATTGTTTTGTTTTTTTCTAGTTAAAAATTACAGTCTGACTAGTAACTAAAACTGGGGCCAATTACAAACAAATTTCAAAATAAATAGTTTTTGAGATCAAACAAAAAAAAATTGTAGAGGGTTCTCACAGGCTAAGATGTTTCTTATTCAATCTTGATCTATTCCGTTAATGGCACTGAGGGATAGTAGTGATTAAATGTCCCCAAAGCAGAATAGAGTTTAGTGGAAGTCCAGAGGCCTCAAGATTAGCTTTAATTTTCCCTTATTCCTATTCATGGAGAGGGATGTCAGTGATATAACGTCCCTCTTAAACAATGGATCCCAAGGCAATCATGGTATGAAAATTATTAGCATTTTAAGCAAAAAAAGTCACATATTTGTAGAGATTCTATTGTTTATATTCTCGATCCTGTTTGGATTATGTTTTGGTGGTCCCAGTTTCAGTAGTTGCACTACAAGCAATTTGAAAGATTATAGCAAGACTGTCCTAGTGAAATCTTATATGAGTGAATGCATGCTGATAGAACTATGTTCTTGCAAAAGTAATCTATTTAATAATATTTTGTAATCCTCATTGCTGGTCTGATGTTTACCTAATTAGTATCTACAATGGACAATCCCTAGACTTGCTACAAGTCGTCCTCTCTTGAATTTACAGCTTTTCAAATGAACACTGAGTACACAGGAAGCCCAACCAAAGGGTGTACATATATTGCTCTGTGGATGGATGAGTTGAAGCCGGAGAGCAAGTCTAGACAACCCCTTGTTTGACTAAGTTTTTACTTATTTTGTGATCTTCGTCTCTGGCCTGGTGATTTACTGGGTGTCTTGCCTGCTGAATGGCCATGCGGCACATTCCCTGGTTTAACATGGACATGTTGTAGAACTTGTTGTTGAGTTACAGTCTGTGCCTGGACTTGAATGGTTTGGCTTGGTAATTGTGACTGGACGATAGTCTGTTGTGAGCTTTTCAACTGAGCTTGTCCTGTAAGAAAGATAAAAGTTGTTAGTTGTTATTTCTTACTCAATATATAAGGCGTCTTTTATTTATTAGTGTATGGGGGGTCGGCAATATTGAGGGCTCACACTATTTTCAGAAGCTATATATGGGGGTTGTTACAAACTGAATGCTGTTTTATAGGAGTTTAGAAAAAACTGGACAAAATCTAGGGGATGGGTATGATATTTTTGCCAACCAGGAAGGGGGCTTGGGTACTATTTGAAAAAAAAAACGGTGATTTTGCCGACATAACCCCCCCTCCCCCCATACACTAATAAATGAAAGCCCCTAGAATGAAGTTTAATTGTACCATCAAGATTTTCTGATGGTACAAACTGATAGAAGCTGAACAGTATTATGAATAAATTGATAACAGGTTCCCATTTAAATCTGTACTTTTCCATTTAAATCTGTACTTTCCCATTTAAATCTGTACTTATGCAAATTGTGTTGATGTGTGCTAAACACACAGATCAACCAATCAGAGTATATTATTTCTGAAGTGAACTTCTCTGATTGGTTGATCTGTGTGTTTAGCACACATCAACAAAATTTGCATAAGTACAGATTTAAATGGGAAAGTACACTCAGATTTAAATGGGAACCTGTTAGATGTAAATATCATATAATATTTAGAATTTGACTCTGGATCTCCCATGGAATTTTTAAGTGTATCAATTGTTTGATAATGTGTACATTCCCTAAATTACCACAAGCTGTAGTCAATTTCTAAAGAATATATTACACACTATCAAGGCTGATTAATGAAAACTGTGTAAAGGTCTATAATTTGAAGCATATCCTTCTGTTGTAATCAATTCTCTCACCTGTTTGCTGTATCTGTGCAGCCTGTTGTGAAAACTGTACTGGTATGCGCACCTGAAACTGCTGCTGTCCAGGAGGGAGCTGGACAAGTGGCTGGATATTCTGGGTATTACGGTTCACATTGGTACCAAGAGCTGATCAAAACCAGACACAAAAAATGGTTATATCATAATGATTGTTTTATTAGGTCTTTTTTAAATTAAGACTTCAACTTCCCCACCCCTGTCCCTCAAAAGTAGAAGAGGTTACTGAACATCCCTCCAATACAAAATACTTAGAATATATATGAATGACCATGAAAATGAATAGATACATAAATATATAAAGAAACAGATAAATAAATATATCTTATTAGACAGTTTGATGTGTAATATGGCTGGATATTTTACGAGTGAAACGCTATATTTTGACAAGCCTCCGGGCGAGTCAAAATGCAAGTAAACAAGTAAAATATTCAGCCATATTACACATCAAACTGTTTAATAAGTTATTTATTATCCAATCGAAAGGTTTTTGTTCTTTTATAATGCAAAATATTGTTTTACTTGAGGGCTAGATAGACAAGTAAAAATATCGCTGGATATTTTTACTCGATCCAGTCCTACTCCTGAGATATTTTTACTCGTCTATGACTAGTTGGATAATAAATGTAATTATTTGAGGAAAAATAATGTTTTATGCTGCAAAAGAAATAATTATATTTTATTGTAAATTTTATATTGTTAATGCTTTGGTGAGAATGGGAAACCAGTGGTCAGTGATTGCAGTGATATTTATTTGGGTTCCCTGTGCAATTCCTGTTGCTACAAATAGTCAAGAATGGTGTTAAAATTGTATAGAATTCAATATATAAATAAATGTATAAATAAAACGATATAAAAAATAAACATATAAATAAATTTACCCAAAGTCCTTCCAGCTGTAGTGATAGTTCTTTGTTGTTGTCCTTGTGGGTGTTGAGGTAGTATTGGTCTTGCATTGATAGCAACTGCAGCTAGCCCTGATGGTGACAAGGGGGTGTTTGGTAGGATAGGTGTTGGCTGCCCTGCTAGGGTGGTTTGGGGAGATGTTTTGGCTTGCAGCTGTGCATTGATAGTTGCCACACCACCTACTGTAGCTATTTGTGACATGGGAACTGGAAGCTGCAGCAAAGAAAATTGATTTATATTAAAAATTAGTATTAATACAAAGGTGATTATACAAAATCGCACGCTCTAATTGGTTTGCTATCTCGGATTATCAGCCAATAATCACCTTTTCAATATTCACTCAACTTCGGAGAATAATCTATTATTATAAGGATTATCTCCTTATAAGGAGAAGAGAACTCGAAAAATATGAAGCCGTATTTATCGAGTTCTGTCCTGGTTAAACCGGTTTTGAACTGGACAAAATACGGGCTGCAGGCCAGTTTTCACACAAAATGTTTCCAAACAATTGCTTACCAAAAAAAAAACATTTTTATCATAGAGTCGTATAATAAATAACTTATTTGTGATTTTTCCCGTAATATGGGCAGACATTTTACTCGTTATTCGCATTCACAACTCGGTTTTTTGATTCGCACTGTAATAATTATATAACTTCCATTGATAACTATTATTGATAAAATTTCAGAATTTGATATCATGATACTTGTTACCAGTAGTTAGATTGCAAAACAGTCCCTACTTTCATGTGAGGACTTCAAGTGAAGTTTTGGCCTAGAGAGAATGAGGATAGACATGACATATTACTCATTCTCTCTCAACCAAAACATCACTCATTTCAACAGAGTTTCTGCATACAAGTAGGAACTGTTTTGCAATCTACTTGTTAGTTTGAAAAAACATACTGTGAATGTTGTAGTTACTTGTCTAGGTTGAGCCAGTTGACCTTGCTGTGCCTGTAAAATATTCATATATTTAAAGTATTATATATTATCTATTTTATATTTGAAGTATTATATTAAGAGGTTATTAACCGAGCCTGAGGTCTGTACAACTTTAAATTGCAAATCATGATTTTATCGCCAAATCTCTCATTATTGAATGAATGAAATCCAATAAACGCACATTAAACTGGCTAAAAACACTGTGCAGATATGACAAGACAAAACTTAAGCAAAATATTTATTGCACATTTCCGGGAACCCAGGGGTAATCTTCTGTCGCTCGTTTCTTGCTCCCAGAATAAATACTCCTGGGAACGTAGTCTGTTGGAGCCTGTTCCGGAAGTCAAAATTCAAACTTATTTAATGACTTTCTTTGAATGGCTATCTTGATTTTCATTGGTCGACCTAATAAGGTCAACCAATCAGGAAAGAGCTGAATTTTGACTTTCCGGAACAAGCTCTAACAGACTACGTTCCCAGGGGTATTTATTCTGGGAGCGAGAAACAAGCAACAGAAGATCACTCCTGGGTTCCCGAGGATGTTTATTGCAATACTTCACAAGTTGTTTTGAATTTTCCTGAAAAAATAATACAAAAAAATAATACAAAAGTTGGATTGTTGACATAGAAACGATCCAATACCCCTTTGGATGGACATGGCCACACGTCAAACAATCTAAAAAACTGAGGTAGTAACTATTTTGATTTCATTTCATGGTTTTAATGTTTATGCTCTATCTCTTGGTAGTTGGCAACTTATATTTCTGCTTAGCTCCTGTTTGCAAGTTAGTATACAAAATGTTGTCTTTTGGTATCTCTGTTAATCTAACTCTTTCACTCTGACAAAGGGCTAAAGCTTGAAACATCAGTAAAGTTATCATTTTTTACGGTGTTAAATTTTATTACCTGCAGTAAAGTCAGTGGTGTTGGTGGTGCTGGTTGGATGGGTTGTCCTGTTGATTTGATACCAGTAGCTATAAACTGTCCAGGTAGATTACCAGGTGCTATTGTTGGTGTACCACTGGCCACAGCTACAGTCACTCCGGTGGGGAGGGTCACATTGACTCCAGTATTTCCAACTGGCTGTAATGAGGAGAAAGTTTTACTTTTTAAAGTGAAAATGTTGAAATGTCTTTACATGACTTGTAAAGTTGTTGTTTGTTCATTTAATATTATTATTATTAATAATAATAATAATAATAATAATAATAATAATAATAATAATAATAATAATAATAATAATAATAATAATAACTTTATTATAGCCCTTTACACAAGTTTCAAAGTGCTTTACAAAATTACATGATCAAAAATTCCTAAAAATTACATATGATAAATATATATAAAATGATAACTATTTACTAATAAAACTATCTACAAATAAGCATTTAAAAGGAAAACTACAGATCTAATATATATTATAAATATGCTTCTTTAAATAAATACGTTTTAAGTTTCTTCTTAAAAATATTTACACTATCACATAATCTTATATCCTGAGGAAGATTATTCCATAAAATGGGACCACAGACGGAAAAAGCTCGTGATCCATACGTCTGTAATTTAAACTTAGGTATAGCTAGTAAACCTTTATTAGATGACCTAAGAACACGAGACGGTTGATAATTATGTATTAACTCACTAATATAAATTGGTGAAATACCATTTAGTGCTTTATATACAAAAAGAAGAATCTTATATTTTATTCTTTGCTCTACCGGGAGCCAATGTAACTCCATCAATACCGGTGTAATATGATCGTATTTCTTAGACTGACTTATAACTCTGGCTGCACTATTCAGAACATATTGCAAACGTTGTATAAGATGTTTGGGTAAACCAAACAACAAAGAATTACAAAAATCTATCTTAGACGTTACGAAAGCATGTACTAGGACTTTAGTAGTATCATAGCTTAAATATTTTCTAACACGTGATAGATTTCTAAGATGGTAAAAAGCTGACTGACAAACTGTGGTTATCTGTTTTTCAAAACATAGAGTCCTATCAAAAACTACCCCAATGTTTCTTGCATTATCAGAGACTTTAATGAGTTCATTAGCAGCATAAATAGAGTCTAGTGGTGGTGTTGGACGATGCTGTGCATGAAGTAGCAGGAATTCTGTCTTATCGTTATTTAGTTTCAAGTTGTTACTCAGCATCCAGCTATCAATATCACGTATGCATGCTTCAACTTTGTGCTTACACGATACCATATCATTTCCAACGGAGCAATTAAATGTGTAATAGACCTGTGTGTCATCTGCATAGAAATGGAAAGAAACGCCATGATGTCGCATTATGTCACCTAGTGGAGACGTGTACAACGTAAACAAGACAGGGCCCAAAACAGATCCCTGAGGTACACCAAACTCCAGGTTGATTGAGTCAGATGATTCATTTTCGACATGGATGACTTGTGTACGATCATTTAGATAGGATTGAAACCATGACAAAGCTTTTCCACGAACCCCAAAACGAGAAGACAGTCTTGATAGTAGAATATGGTGAGCAACCGTGTCAAAGGCTGATGACAAGTCTAGAAGTAACAAAACGACACATCTGTCATCATCAATGGCTCGAAGAATGTCATTTTGTACTCTTAGAAGGGCGGTTTCCGTACCATGACACACTTTATAAGCAGATTGAAAACATTCGGTCAAATTATTGCCATTCAAATAGTCATTTAGTTGAGACCCAACCACCTTCTCACAGCATTTGGAGACAAAAGGAAGATTTGATATTGGTCTGTAGTTAAGTAGTACTTCATGGTCAAGCGATGGCTTTTTGAGTAGAGGATACACAGCAGCTTCCTTTAGAGATTTAGGCAGTTCAGAAAATTCCAGAGATAGATTGACAATACGGGTGATTATAGGATACAATACATCAGTACACTCTTTCATGATGGACGATGGAATGGGATCCAGAACACAAGACTTGATAGTTGACACACCAACAAGAGATGTTAGATCCTCAACAGTGATTTGCTGGAACTTGCACAATTCTGATCACTTGCACAATTCTGATCAATAATAATAATAATAATAATAATAATAATAATAATAATAATAATAATAATAATAATAATAATAATAATAATAATAATAATAATAATAATAATAATAATAATAATAATAAATCTTGGCGTCTGGTTCGATAGTAACTTTCAATTTAAATACCACATAAATAAGACATGTCAGTCTGCTTTTTATTCAATATTTAATATTAGACGCATACGTAAGTTCCTATCCGTTGATGCTGCTAAGACGCTAGTACATGCTCTCGTAATTAGTCGATTAGACTATTGTAATTCGCTTTTGTATGGTCTACCAGCAATTCACATAAACACACTTCAGCGCGCACAAAATGCAGCAGCAAGACTTATCACATTACTCCAGTAATGATAGAATTACATTGGCTTCCTGTGAAATTTAGAATTATTTACAAAGTTATTTTATTTATTTTTAAGGCTATGCATGGTACCGCACCTACATATTTAAATAATCTGATATATTTTAAACATTCTCGGTATAACCTTAGATCCATAAGTAACAACTTTTTAGCTAGACCTGAAATCAAATCAGGCAAGACAACGGGAGACCGGGCCTTCAAGGTCGCAGCTCCAATATTATGGAATGAACTCCCTCTTAGTGTAAGGTCTGCAAACAGCATTACAACATTCAAGAAGCTATTAAAGACTCATTTGTTTAAGAAAGCATATTTTTAGATTTAGTTTTATTATTTATTATTCTGCTTTTTCTGGAACTTTTTGTTTTGTTTGACAACTATTTCTATTTTGTCCTATTATATATTTAAACTAATTTTTATTCAAACAATGTAAATATTTAAAATGTAAAGTAGAGCTTGAATATCTTATAAATATTGTAGTATAGTTTAGCTTAGTTAGGATTTTTCATGTTGTAAATTGTAAATTTTATAAAGCGCATTAGATCATATAATTTATAATGAATTTTTGCGCTATAGAAACATTAAAATTATTATTATTATTATTATTAATTATATAATAATAATAATATAATAATAATAATAATAACAACAACAACAACTATAATAATAATAATAATAATAATAATAATAATAATAATAATAATATTAGTAGGTTCTTGTATACTTTTACGCATCCTACCAGGTGGCATCGAAGCACCAAATCCTAACCTTATCAGAATCATCTTGCTTAAACGTATCAGAATTCTAGCCACAGGAGTTAATAACAATTATAATTACTTGTTTGAATACCCTTATATTTACCATACCTGTATATAAGTACCCATTACTCCTGCATATTGACCTGTGGCTGATGTCTGAGATACACTAGTATCTGTTGTCTGGGAATGCCGTCTTGATGTTGATGAATGCTGCATCTTTGTAGAGCTTGTGTTGCTAGCTGTTTTCCCACCAGGTCCTGAACAGTTTTAAAACAAGTATGTTATGGGCTGACAAAAGTGTAACTGTTAGTTAAGGGAACAGAGAATGAGACTAAAGTAAGGTCATCCCAATCTAATTCCCAGGTTCAATCAGTTGGCAATCAATTCCACAATAATTTATACAAATATAAATGGAAACTAATGAGTAAACTAGTATAGGATGTGTCGGTGTTTGATATACAGTAATTTGAAAAAACATTGTCGCCGACCGATTCCGCGACTACGAGACAAGTCCAAGCGGGAGTATGGGTAAAAATCACTGAAGCAAAATATTTCTATAGAATTATGCTGAAATATGTAGAGAGTACATGAATGAATGTGTGCCTTCGCGTTCTGTGCAAAGAAATAAACCGTTGTATAGAGCGTGGAGATATTGACAAGTAAATAGCTTCTTCTTCAGTTTCATGCAGAGGATTTATGTCATCCAAATCGATCGTCAGTGCATACGTAAATAGTTCTAATCAAAATAGAAACAAGGCACTGAGAGCTCAAGATGTTGATAATATATGCAGCTAACTGCTTCAGTAATTTCTACCCATACTCCTTTTAGGTCTAATTGCGTAGTCACGAAGCTGGTCGGTGACAACGTTTTTTCAAATGACTGTATATGGTGATGAAGTTTGTAACACCGTAAAAAATGTTGACTTAACTTTACTGATGTTTTGAGCTTTAGCCCTTCGTCAGAGTTTAAAAATAGATAAATATTTTATAAGGCTGTGAACTGCTTTAAATCTGTGACATTAAAAAATAATTCTAAATAAAAATAAAAATAAAATGGTACTAACCTTTTTTGCCTGATGTAGAAATAATTTTTGTGTTAACAGTAGTATTTGAAGGTCCTACACTCACGGTCATAGCAGTCCCACCAACTGAACCTTGCTGCTGTTGCTGTTGAAAAGCAGCTAGTTTTTGTCCATACGTCTGAAGAGAGGAGAGATTGGAGCTGACTGCAACAGTTGCTGTAGTTGTCTGTAAAGCAGTATTAGTACTATTCCCACTTGTATTAGCCTCTGATTCATTGGCTTCATTAGAATTAGGATCAATGTGGAGTGTATTTTGGGTAGTTTGTGTTTGATTTGCTATAGCATTGTGATGTGCTGAGTTTTGTACACATTGCTGGCTTGGTATGTAATTACAGATTTTGACAGATTTGCGTCCTTCCTCAGTGTACAAGTCCTTGAATTGCTGTAAATATCTACAAATACAAATGATGATAGTTATTCATTACATTGTACAATATCTATCAGACATTTAATCCATAAAATAATCAAAAATTAAATGTGCATCCTCATGTTGCATGTAGCATTCAACAGGTGTGAGGGTGTTAACATGGACATTGAGAGTGGTCATCTAGTGCCAGGGTTTGTTGTGAACTTGTTCCCCCCCCCCCCCCCCCCCCCCCCCCCCCCACCCCTGTGCATTAATACAAGACCTACAATCAATGTTGAAAAAAGTACATCTGATGTTCTTTTTACTATTAACTTTTTAAGTCGTACTTTAACAGATCGTCTCGAATATGGAACACACTTGTTTCTAGTACAGGAATCTTTACCACTAATAATTTATTGTGTTTCTGAAAATCACTACTAAATTACTATTTTAATGCATTGTCCACATCATATGACCTTGAAGATCCACATAGCTGGAAAACTATCTGTTTATCATGTAACATTTCACGTAGTTTAATGTCACCTCATGCTGTTTCTAATGTTTTTGTAATCATTTTAAGATACAAGGGCCCACAATAATTGGCCTTGCTGTTGCGGGTTCCCTGCCCACCCTAGTTTAAGTATATAATATGTAATCTTCCTTTGTGTTTTTGGGCAAAGCTAATAAAATAAAATAAAATAAAGATCTAATGTATTTTGTCTATTACTTATCATTTTCTCTCTCACAAACATCAGATTCACGTTGAAAGATTTGATAGAATCAAAATGGTTCAATGTATTACTTACTTTTGTGCATTTAGTTTACTTCCCAGAAAGAACTGACATGCTCTCCCACTACCATTCTCTCTTCTGTTTGAATTGTTAGTCCCAGTATTTGACGAATCTTCTTCAAGATAAAGTTCTCCTAAGTACTGTAGGTCAGTTGGTCTTCGTTGTATGGTGACTTTACAGTAGTAGTTTCGATTGTTAGTCTTTTCTCCTTCTAGTGTGATCTCTTGTACTTTTTCTGGTGCATTGTCATTACTGAGCTTAGGACGCTCTATCATTTTAGCATACAAATCAACCTGAAAACAACAAAGATAACTCTTACAATATAAATAGTGATGATAATGAAAAAGGAAAATAATGACAACCATGACGATAATGAGGTGATCAAGGTCTATGAAAATGGTAGGTGTCTGTCTATCGGGTGTGTTTGCTTGTGTAGGTATCTAAAGTATCTTCCTATAGGGTTGTCTCTCTACCTATGAGAGGTGTTAATGTCTGCAAGAGATGTCTGTCTATCAAAGGTGTACTGTGATCAGGGTCTATGAAAATGGGAGGTGACAGTCTGTCTATCGGGTGTGTTTGCTTATGTAAAGTATCTTCCGGCTATATAAGGGGTGTCTCTCTACCTATGAGAGTGCCTGTCTACAAGAGATATCTGTCTAATGAAAGTGTGCGGTGATGAAGTTCTATGAAAATTGAAGGTGTCTGTCTATTGGGTGTGTTTGCTTATGTAAAGTATCTTCCTTTATAAGGGGTGTCTCTCTACCTATGAGAGTGCCTGTCTACAAGAGATGTCTGTCTATCAAAGGTGTGCTGTGAATTGATCAAGGTCTATGAAAATTGGAGGTGTCTGTCTATTGGGTGTGTTTGCTTATACAGGTATGTAAAGTATCTTCCTATAGGGAGTCTCTCTACCTATAAGAGTGCCTGTCTACAAGAGATGTCTGTCTATCAAAGGTATGTGGTGATCAAGGTCTATGAGAGGTGTCTGTCTATCAGGTGTGTTTGCTTATACAGGTATGTAAAGTATCTTCCTATAGTGGGGGCCCCCCTACCTATAAGAGTGCCTGTCTACAAGAGATGTCTGTCTATCAAAGGTATGTGGTGATCAAGGTCTATGAGAGGTGTCTGTCTATCGGGTGTGTTTGCTTATACAGATATGTAAAGTATCTTCCTATAGGGGTGTCTCTCTACCTATAAGGATGCCTGTCTACAAGAGATGTCTGTCTATCAAAGGTATGTGGTGATCAAGGTCTTTGAGAGGTGTCTGTCTAAGAGGTTTCTATGAAAATTGGAGGTGTCTGGGTGTGTTTGCTTATGTAGGTATGTAAAGTATCTTCCTATAGGGGTGTATCTCTACCTATGAGAGTGCCTGTCTACAAGAGGTGTCCGTAAACCCTTAAGATATCTGTCTATGGCAGGTGTACATGTCTCTTTATATAGGAGGTGTCTGTCTATTGGAGATGTCTGTATTTGGGATGTATCTGTCCATGAATGGTGTCTGTTTCCTTTTGAAATTGGTTTGCTTATGAAGATTTTGTGAAGAAAAAGGTTTTGTGCTTATGTAAGGTGTCTGCTGAGGTTTTTATGCCAATTACAACATACATGTATACTGTCACCATGCAGTCTGGTTTGCACAGTGATTTTTCAATCATTTTAGGCACATTCAAAGTATAATATGGATTGTACTCAGACCCAATTAGTCCAACATGGCATCATATAAACTGTCAAGCAAAAACTTACATCTAATCTTGAAGGCACAGGCAAAGCTAAAGGTTTCTGTCTCCACGTATCCGTTGTTTGTGGTGTTTTAGTCAGTCGTAGATTAACTGGAGGCTGGGGTTTCTTATAATGACCAAGAAAGTCAATTAACTTTAGGCTGGATGGAGATGGGTTGGTTGATGCTACAGCTGTCCTTTTATGGAATGCTTGACTGTAGCTCTTTAGACTACTGCAAGAGTAAGAATAATACTTTATTGAATATTTGCAGAGTTATATTATCAACTATGTTAATTGTAACTTTGAGAGTCTGTTTGGTATTCTTGTTGAGTAATATACAATAATTGTATTTATGACTAGATAAAATGAAACTCATGCAAACTCAATCAAAGTTATAAGATTAAATTTGTATAATTTTCATTTCTTTATTATACTAGCACTGATGTCAAATATTAAAGATATATATTATTAGCCAGGTCACCCAGGGTATCTTCAGCTGAGGACACTAGTGTTTTCATGTAGCTAAAAAAAGTTCCCTGAAATGTTCAACTTACCTTCTCAGTCCATGACAGTTAAACTTCTTTTTGTTAAATTGCAGTTGGTTTGTGACCAGACCAACTTGGGGTGAAGGATCAAGACACAGAGGTCCTTCTGTTGCCAATAACAGTTGAGCTTCTAGAGCAAGCTTATCATCTTGTGTCCAGTTAGAATCAGACATGAGAGCATTTACATCACTTACTAGTGTCTAAATAGAGAATCAAAATAGACCTATTTAGTTTACAGTGCAACTACTCGAACCAAGCTAGGCCTCCCAAACAAATTTTTCACAAATTATTCAAAGATAAGAGATAATCCAAGATAATTCTGGTGTTTTTCGTTGACACTTTGATATTGTATTTCGACAGTAAAATTTTCTGAATCATAAATTTCCCGTAATTCTATTGTTTAGATACTTGGACGTGATTGGATGATTTGTGAAAAATTTGTTTGGGTGGCCTTGGTCTGAGTAGTCGCACTGTAACAGACTTCAAGAGAACATTTGTCATTCATTCAAATTCCATTCAGATTTGATTTTTTATTCATTTTCATTCCCATTTTCATGTTTTTATATACCTGGAAGGTTGGTTTAAGAAGAACATAACTACTTTCAAAGCTGGATGGAGAGACTGTCTGCCTGTAGTCTCTCACTTCAACAATGACACAACCACTATAAAATAGATTGACCTAAAAAATAATGAGACCATCCCAATAGCTGTTATTACAATTTATATGATTTGTTTATGTATATTGGATTCAAATAGCTAGGCTTTCAGGCCAAGTCTTTGTTTTTGTGAGAACCTTAACACAGGAAGCCCAAACCATGAGAACCTTAACACGTCCGAACACATGTCAAAAATAATGAACACATTTCAAAATTACTGTATAGATTTTAACTCCTTGTTTGGCAAATTTTTTTCTGCCACGGTATTGCCAAAGATGTTTTTAGGTATCGTTTTCCAAATGGCAGCAGTCTAACAGACTCTGGATGGTTGCTTACAAGAGAGGGAAAAATAAAAAAGTCCACAACTTGAATCCTAAAGGCCGCGGTTCCTTACAAGAGTGGTCACTCATGAGGGAGATTTATTACATAGCTTATAATTATGGGAAACAAAACGAGAAATTACAAAAGTAGTCAATTACGGGAGATAGTTGCTTACAAGAGTGGTCTTTCAGAGAGAGTCAACCATATCACTACTCATCAAGTTTCTTCTGTTCTATTTTAATACAACCATCATTCCTAACTTGAGTGCATCTGCCTCAACACTCTTTCATGTGGTTCACCTACAAGCACTACCACTACAATCAATATTAACAACCAACACCACCCATGACAGCTCTTCTATGAAGTCCAACCACATGCATGCACTATATTCCCAAACAGGGCTTTCTATGTTGTTTCTTCATGAAAAAAGACAATTTGTATTAAATATTAAAAACAATATTAAATTATAAAACTTACATTGGATTTTTCTAAAACATCGATAAGAATTGGTGGTAGCTGGAGAAGAGTAATGAACAAATAAGTACATAAAAATAATTGAAAAAAGTAAACAAACTAGCAAAAAAATGACGCCTAGAAATATAATAAATTAATAATATTTAATATTTTTGCAATATCATCAACAATCAATACTTTGAAAGATAGCACCTTCATTTTTTTCATTTTTAAAACCATACTTTTTAAATTTGCAACGAAAATGCACCTACCCCTCCCCTCACATGTTTTCCCTTCACAGTCACCCTCTCAATTTTCTCTTTAATGAAGGATTTTTGTTTTTAAGGGATTTCACCTCTCTAATTCCACAAACACCTGATTATCCTAGTTTAGCCTTCTTAGCATCTATTAACCATGATAAGATGTTCTTAAATAATTGTTCAATTAAAAAATGGTTTTTAATACCTCTTGAGTATCCAGATAATCCAGAAATTCTGACTCCTAAGTCATCAAAGTAATAAAACATTAATTGATTAGAACAGAATTTCTGACTCCTTCTAAACTAATTAAAACATCAAATTAGAGATGTCAAATTACACATAAACCATGCATATTTATCTACTTAAAAGATGGGTGTGATAAATAGCTGACTTTTGAGATACTTGTATGTGTGATTTGTCATATTTAAACAGGAATAAAAATGAGGCTCTATGCTTAAAACAATAGATAATCACAAACTACTAAGTATTATGGACAGAGCCTTGTTTTGGCCTTATTCTGTGCATTACAAATCAATCATATCTTGTATTAAAGTCTGCTATCCAAGATAGATGTGATTTTTTAAGCTGTTGATTTACCTCGTAAGAAAGTTTGACCGTTTCTGATTCTGTAAGAAATAAAATTTCACAGCATTACAATCTGGAATGGTTATATTTGTCATTTTGCAGAATAATGAATAAAATAAAGAATCTATTATATAGTAAACCTTTGTAAATAGGCCCTGAAGGCATACACCTGTTTTAATAATCATTGTCACAATCAAATTAAAGCTACAATCCACACTCTGAATCCTGCAAAGGATGTCAGTATTACTTCTCTTGAAAGTGTTATAGATTTATTCATAGCATATTTTGGTTGTACATGCTTGTGTTTGCAACCACAACAAGTTGTTGCAATGGTAGATGATATAACAAATATGTATGGGGGAAAAATGTTATGAATAACATTACAGTTTACTATGTTCATATTACTGACATTACTTGCAGATTTGTGGACTCTAGATTTGGCTGCAATGTACTTGACAATGGTTACTATTGAATGCTAATGTTACAAGAGCAATGAAACCATGCGACAAGGCATTACTGCTTGGTGGCTTATAAGCAAAAATAATAGAAAATAAAAATAAATAGAAAATTTAAGAAAAGACACAAAAATAGAAGTAAAAAAAAATAATAATAATAAATATATAATTTAAAATATAATATTAAATTAAAAAAAGTGAAAAGACTCAAAATAAAGTTTAAATTAAAGTGAAATTTAGTCATAATCAAAGTGAAAACACTTTTGATGTTACTTTTTATTATTGATGTCCATACCAGTTCCATTTTTGCCTTTAAGCATCAAGGAATACCCTTCATGATTAGCATACAGGTTGACAACCAGAGTAGAGAGGTTATCCTGAAGAACAACCTTTTCTAACAAATTTACACCATGACAAAACCTCTAAAAACACACACAAAAAAAACGATCAGAAATTAAAATCTTCAAGTAAATACTCAACATTATATTTTAAATATTCAACAACTTAAATGTGAAACGATATTGAACTTGTCTCCATTTTGTAGATATCACAGTAGTTAGTAGACATGTTTCTGTGTTTATCTTAACCATTTACTATTTAACATTCATAATTTAATACCTACAAATTGGTTTTACACTATTCAGTTAATGACTAGTCATTCTACTGTTTATTTTTTGCATGTCCCTAAAGCTAACACAATAAAGCTTATCTGTACATAGAAAGAATGTTGTCTAATAGGTGGAGACTGATGGTACTTGTCTTAAGGGGCATTAATCTTCAACATATATCCACACGCTATTTACTAGGCTATATTTTTTTGGAGTTAATTAGATGTCACACACAAACACATCATGAAACACCAAAAAATAACAGATTGAAATAAATTGGTTTCAATTGATACTTTTGACTATTATAATTTCTGTGGACCTGTTAGAGTCTAAAAAAGTAATAACCAGATGGTGTTTATTTACATTTGTTTGTCAAAAAACAGTGTACATTTGGATTTACACCAGCTATATAACAAAGTGCAAAAATGGTAGTTATAGTAATATACAATGCTTTTTTGAACTACTTCAATGAACATTTGTCCACTACATAATAATTAAGATTTCAAACTGAATTTTCATATTAGTTAATCCCAATTGAAAGTCCATACTAGTTATCACATGTGCATTTTCATTGCTTTTGTGAGCTATATATACCAGCTTGTAAAACAATTTCTCTTTGAAAATTTATACCTTATCCCGTGGTGCTCCTTCGTAGGATTCTATGTAGCAGTCAAGAAGTCTGTTGTCAAGTGATTGCCTTTAAAATAATCATACAAATAATCATAAGGAGACAGATGTATGGCTGTATTGGTGAAGCTAATCTTAAGGGTGCAAGGGAGACTGTGTGGAGATTAACAATCATTAACTCATCCTGGTCATGCGATCATTTTTCAGTGGAATATTCTTGATAGATTTACTGACTTTCTACTTTTTTTTCTTTTTTTTTATATTTTCATGTTTTTTTTTTCTTGTTTGTTTGTTTTTATTGATAATTAACAAAGGAAATACACACTTTCTACTTTCTACTATCATGTAGGAGTATAAGAACAGATATTTAATATAAAATATATACAAAAATGTGATAAACAATACAGTACACTTGTAAAAACAAAATATTTCCAAAACAAATATCACCAAGGTGTCCGCATTATGTTATCAAATAATGAATTAATTGTCACAGTATTAATTTTAGTAAACATGTAATGACAAGTATTTTAATATACTTGCATAATTCAATTTTATGTAAATGGTGATTAAACTAGTTTAGGTAATGTCGGTGTTTGATATAAATTATAGGTAATAGAATGAAATTTGTAACAACGTAAAAATTGTTAACTTAACTTTACTAACGCTTCAAGCTTTAGCCCTTTGTTTACTGATATTTTAGAGCTTTAGCCCTCCATCGAAGCACTAAAGTTTGAAATGTCACAATGTTACAAATTTCCTTTTATTACCTATCATATACTACATGTAAATCATGAGTCTGATCAATGAATTATTATTGAATGGGAATACACTATAGATCTATATATTTGAGGTCTCTAAAATTTCTCTCAAATTTATATGATCATCATTATTTCAACGACATAATGATTATAACACCAACCATTTTCCAGAGCTTGGCCTTTTTCTTTTTAGTGCTTTCTTACAGGCTAAATTAATGACATCCTGGAAAGAAATTATCCATAATAATAATTATAATAATAACAATAGTATTTATTTGACACAATATATTTTTACAGCTTTGCTGATTTGGTCTTGTTTTGAATTCACTTTCTCACTAAACATACATAAAACATTTTATAATGCACACATCATAATATACTTATTTTTGTCATGCTGCCATGTAGCATATTCAGAAACTTTTATGCATGAAAACCATTTATTTCTTCTTATGTTTTATCAAAGCAACACACTTGATTAATTCTACCAAAATATCCATATATTTACTCTATTTATTTACGTGGCCTTTGTCGTCTTTATATGTTGACCAATATTGTATTCAGTATTCTTATCATTTGAACCTATTTCTTCTCTTCACTTTTTATTTTCATTTCTCTTGCATTGTCCTTCCTCCTTCCAAATTCCCTTCATCCTCTCCTCTTCCTTCTCATTCATACACCATCTTCCCTCCACTTTTATTTCTCTTTTATTTTATCTCTACTATTTTTTATCTCTACTATAGACCAGTGGGTGGCGTAGTGGCTTACCAAACACCTCTCATCGCTGTGGTCCAGGTTCAAGTCCTAACTCTGGCATAAATTAAATGTGAGTTGAGTTTGTTTGATGTGTTCTATACTTCTATGCCACTAGGGATTTTTTACTGACCAATTTAAAACCAAGCCTCATTTGTTTCAGCATGAAAAAGAAGTTAGTTGGTCAAGAACAGAAGTTGGCTGCCAATTTTCAAGCAATACAACGAATTAAAGGCAATGCAAGCTTAACTAACCAGGTGACAGTAAACATGATTGTTGGTCAATTAATAAATTACTACTAAAAATGTCATTCTATATATCATTTTCAAAGCCTCTATGTTATGTTCGCACTTTTGTTGATTGACAAAAAAATCCGCATGAATCAATTCAAATCAGTTTATAAAAGACCAGTTGACATCGAAAGCTCTTCAAGTATAAGAGAGGTTTTTGCGATTTCTCGCTATATAGGCTAAGTTTGAAATTGACAACATGGACATGTCACAAGTTTGAAGCTTTTGGAGTTTGCATTGCATTAATGAACAGTTTGCTATTTAATATTTTATGATTATTTAAAACAATTAATAGGAGTAAGCAATCAAAATGTGTTTCAAGCTTTCAAAGGGCGCAAATGTTGATCAGCTTATTTGTTTGTCACAGTGGATCAATGAAGCAGCATAATTAAATAAATTCGCTCAAATCTTCTGTTTTTAAGATCACAAACTATTACACTGATTATTCTTATCTTTTTACCTGGATATTATTATCAGTCTCGACCCCCAACATCTGAGAAAGGTAAAAAAATAAGAGAGAAATGTACTAATAGAACGCCGCCATTGACGGCGAACAACAACATATAAAGCACTCAGGTTCTCTCGGAAATGAAACCCACAGGGACCCCATCCTAGATTGTCTTACATTTTTGTTTGGATTTAGTTCTGCCTATCTGCCTATCTGCCTTCTATTTTTGGTTTGGACACATACGGCACAGTAACATACGTTTTAACTTTAACGTTTATAATGGTTTTAATTTTACTCAAATGCAATTGTTAATATCTAGTTTTTGGCTCGCTGGACTACATGTCGCCCCACCCCACATAAAGCCGCTCTTTCGCAATGAAAATGTTGTAATTGTTGCGTTATTTTGCTGAGTTATTTTAAAAAGTGGTTAATGCAAGGCGTCATTAAACTAGAAATATGTCTTGTCTCAAAAATGGGAAAAATTAATCCAGTACAAAGAGTAGTTGTATTTGGTCAATGTGCGCAAAGAAAGTATCCGGAGATCTAGGCAGATAGAAGAGTTGAAAATTGTCCATTTTCAGAATAGCTTCTAGTTTTAACTACCTTGAAAACTAAATATAGCCTACATTATAAAAATTACACCGAATAATTTTACACAAATTTGCGAAATTTACAACGTACGTTTTCGGTATTAGATCTGACGAACAAAAGTTGTTGTTGTTGTGGTTGTTGGTGGTGGTGGTTAATTGTCGCCGTCGTCGTCGTTGTTGATGCTGTTGTTGTTGGTGCTGTTGTTGCTGTTTTGGTTGCTGTTGCTGTTGCTGTTGCTATAAGGGAAAAAACGAAAAACAATCATAAAAAGTTTTTTTATTTTGCGCAAATACATGCATATGAAATTTATTTTGAATAATACTGATTGTCAGTACTTGCTAGTATTATGATGTCTCTATAGCTCATCTTGTTTTGTGTGTAGTTCTTCTCAACATCGAAAACGTTGCAACTTTCTAATCGTTAGAAATTAAAAAAAGTCATATAAAAAAAATCCAAAAAATACTATTTGTGCAGAAACATATCACATGAAAGTCATTTCGAATGCTAATTCACCACTAATTTTTGTTAATACCACTATACCAGCGTCGTTACCGTTTATTTATTTTTATCATATATTAGTTTTAACTGCTCTAGGAAAACACTGTCATAAATTTCAATCGAAAACGGAATGATCCTCTTGAGAATTCAAAGCCGTGGATCTTTACGCCCGCCATTTTCGTCGCCATCATTTCCTCTTTGGTGAAGATCTCCTACTAATTGCTCACTGATCCGGCCATTTTTATCATGAAACGTAATGTATTCGCCATTCTCTTTTCAAAGAAATATATCATTTTGATTTATAGTTTTTAACACTGAATTGAGTTTGAAAACTTACTCTCCATTGAAAGTAATAAGATGCTCAAAAGATTGAAAGAGGTGTTGCGCTTACAACTCAGTAATGAAAAAATAATCTGTCAGACGTTTAATTGAGGACTTGGTGCCACACTTTCTGATGTTCCATTTCACTTATTCAGGCAGATTTTAATTTAAACTATTGGAAAAGGCAATATATTTTCAGCAAAAAAGTTCGCTTTTGTTACGTGTGAGGGTCGGTAGTTTTAAGCCAGAAGTGCTTGAATGGATAAGGTTCGGTGCTAAAGCCTTTCATTTTTATTTTGAAAGCGCAGCCGTTTCCGGATGAAATGAGAGTGAAAGAGACAGTCGTCGGCAATCTTTGGATACTCTTCAAACAACTTCATGCTGGGTGAAGGAGTACTTGAAAAGAAAACTTATTACACATACGGAAAGGGACGATCAGCCATTGGAAACAATACACTAGGTTGTGCCACTATACAACGACGGTCTCTTTCGTTTCTATAATACTTCCACAAATTTGGCGCCAAAGTTCATGCTCCCAAGATGTCTGCCGACTTATTGTGAGTCATCGTGCCAGTTTCAGTAATTTTGATCAAATTTGGCAAACGGGGCCAAGAAGATGATGTTCATTATTAAGAAGAAGTTTTACCGCACCTAGATGTCACCAGCGATATACAAAAGATACAAGACTAATTACGATACAAGGGGCTTCAACATCTATGTACCCCAAAACCACATTTTAATTAATGAGCCTTTCGGAACTTAAAATTATACCATCGTCTTTTATAGCTTTTCAGAACTGTTGACGCTACAAAGAGCAAAACTAAAATTGATTTGAAGTGAGCCGGCATTGCAGCTGTGCGTTTGGGCTCCCTGTGTTACATCACAGGTGTAATGTCAGCGCTATGAAAAAAGTTCTTTTTTGCTATATCGGTTAGTATAACCTAATAATAAATCGCAAATGTATCATTAATAAACATAATTTTATTTAGTAGTGATTTTCTATGATTCTTGGTTTTCAATGGTCCTGATAAATGAAAAAAAACCCGGATCCATTCAAAGGCTCAGTTCTGTGGCATCAATTTTGCCTTTATCAAAGCTACGCATAATTTTGTAAAATTCACAATAGACAAACATTTTTTTTTTCTTATCTAGGTTTAAATATTCAATAAAAGGTTTTTTTAATTATTTTCTGTAAAATGATGTAAAGACGAAAACGAAAGCTACTAAAAGTCTTGCGGGATTTTTCCCCACAATATACATTAAGAATAAATGTATGAATTAATTATAAGGCCTAAACAAAAAATTCCCAAATCAGTGAGCTATCCGTAATTCTCTTGCGGCAAGACGTTTTGGTTTGATCTAGAAGACAATTAAAAAAACGAAAAAGTTTACCAAATCTGGTCCATTTAAAAGTTCCATGCAGTGAAATTCATCTAAGTGAAGAAAAGAAAAGTTTCCAGTGGTGTTTTGGGCAACTGTAGACACAACTAAAGCACATTGACTAGTAAATATCAGGCATACGGATACACACGTTATACAATAAAGGAATACTTCAAACTACATAGCGTGTTATCCTATCATATATCGAACAAAAAGAACTGGATTTGCCCTGCTGAGTTTAGCGCACTGTATGTCAGTTTATGTGAAAATCAAATGGCAAGCCATGGAAGCGCATCATTGGGGCATCATTTCTTCTCGTACTTTTTAGCCATTTTTTAAACGCCTGAAAACAATGACTTTCAGGGTTATTTTAACCTTACAGAAATTCGCTTTCTACTAAAACTAGGATTTAATCTTTTATATAAATTTTTCGGCCTTGACCGAATAAGTTCGACTGGCCCGCTCCAGTGCAGTATCGGCAGAAAGTCAGCAGAGAACATTATTTTTTTTACAGAAATATAAAAACATGTACAATTTCATCATTTGTTATCTTTATCGACCGAAAAATAACACCAAATCAAAAAAATATTATTGTGGCTTATAAGTTTTATGACTGAGCCGAATTATACAAATTATTCTGATAGTTTCAGTTACGAATAAAATTCTGGCAACGAAGGATCGCCAGACTTTTCGTCCAAATCATCTGTAAGTATCACTCTTTTCCACCACAGTGTATTTAAAAGGTTTCCATTTTAAGTACAGACACTATATATAGATCAATATAGAATTGATACCTCTCAACACATTTCAAAAATTCCATTTTTATCGATACTTTTGATGTTTTCTATTTTTACATATATTTATTTACCATGCCATGCCAAGTCGGACAAGCGCGCGCTGCTATATATAGACCTTGTATGGCTGAAATGAGTATTTTTAATATCAAAAGTGTTTTGCCAAGTAGGCACCAGTATCCTTCATATACAATTAATGATAATTTGATAGTGTAAACCATATGCAGAGATATCAAAATGAAACTAAGAACGATGAAACGGGCTAACCGCTGCCAGACCTGTGGCGTTGTCGACTAGTAAGCAAAACTGACGGTTTCGCCAGCACTCATGTGATCACTATTACTCTTGACTCATAATTGCTCACGTAAACCACCTATGATGGCATGAAAGTTTTGTTTTTCATTTAAAAGGGGTTTAAGGATAATTAGTCAGCGATGTGAGTCAGTAATCTGTAATTGTTTTCGAGTAATTCTCTCAGAAGCTAATCCTTGCGCTATCTGCAAACGTGCGAAAATGTCCGTGATATGCTATCGAATGACTAGGGGCTTTTTTCAGTGAAAACAACAACTGCAGACTTCTTGTTTTTGATAACGTTTAATTTAACAACTGGAATATTTACACGACGAATTTGCAACAGGAACACACAATTTTTTGGCTGATAAACTATCGCGCGCGCGTCATTTCCCAAAACGCCAAGCTCGCCACCCTTCACCTTACTTCCTGTACAGATCGTGAGGGAAATACAAGAACCCGGAGGAAATAAAACTCGTTGAATTTGATGAAATGACAACTGTAGTATTTGAAGAGCTCAGATAACTTGGCGCCGGAGAAAGAATAGCTAATCGACCTCTTAGATCTAAAAGAGGTCTTCGCATACCCCGCTTTTGGTCCCCTCAGTACCGAAACGGTCTCCAATTAGTGAATTATTTTGCTCTTTATAAGTAAGTTTACATTGAGAATGTAAACTAGAAGACATGCATACAAAAGAATTAAAGTGCTGAATGCTTGAAGCGTCAATTGTCAAGAGTAGAGTTTTCAGTAGGAACTGATAGAAAATTACGTCCAATTAGGCACCATTTAAACGCTATGGCTCGCGTCACCATGCTACAAAGATCGGCTTATCAAAAATAGCATCTTTCATTTTCAGCATATTTTAGGTAGACCGTCAAGTCAACAAGCATTAGATAAATCCTGGTAGGACCTTTTGTTTGCTTGCCTATCGTATAACCTCGGGTGCCCATGTTAAACAACATTTTCAACGAGCGAATCAACGGGAAGCTGGGTTTTAGCGAAACAAAGAGACATAAACTTCTTTTAGGGAGGGGACCCACGGGAACTTTGAGTCAATTTGTCTCCCTGAAGATTTCGTTATATCTTAGCAAATCGATACCAGGTTTTCACAAAATCAAAAATATTCAAGTGAAAAATGAAAAGTTTGTGTTTTTGGCCGTTTGAAAAAGAAAAAAAACTCTCAATTTTTTAGGTAAAGTACAAAATAAATGTACCCTCCCCCCCCAGAGTGTCATGAAAACAGGAGGAACGCCAAGAGAATCGTATAGTAAAGTCGTTGCCCGTAAGTCTAGACAGAGCGCCCTACGATGGCGTTTGAGTTAGGATGAAGTCTTTATATTTTGGCCATATCTCTGCTGCTTAAGCATGGGAAATTATCCGGGAACGAAGCGAGAACAAGTAGAAGTAAGCCCAGAAATGCTTGTGTGCCGTCTTAAGCGAGCTGCGTACAAAGGATCGAAGAAAGATCTACGTGAATTGATAAAAGCGGGCGCCCCAATTGATGGCTGTCACAAATACGGTAAAACTGCTTTGCATGAAGCTGTACGACATGGACAGTATAGATGTGTGGAAATACTGTTAAAGCATAATGCTAACGTTAATATTGCTACGTACGACGGACTGACTCCGATTCACGAAGCTGCCGAGCAAGGATATGTTGATTGTTTGGCTGCTTTGCTCGAACAAGGAGCTCACGTAAATGCTTCAACAAGAAGCAACTGGACTGCTTTACATTACGCCGCTCGAAATGGCCATATAGAATGCTTAGAATTACTTTTGAAACATGGAGCCGACGTAAATGCGACCGCAAATGGCGGTTGGAGACCTCTACATGTTGCTGTACGACACGGACATATAACTTGTGTCCAACTTCTACTTGAGTATAAAGCAGAAGTCGACCCTCCGCCTGTCCCTGCTTGGAGGGTAAGTAATACCAACTTACTAATACTCTATTTATTGTTCGAAGCAAGATTTTTACTCTTTTTTTAGTGTGACTTCAAAACAAATGGTGTCATACACAGTCGTTTGCTGTGTTTTGACCGAAGTTGTGTGTATTTGTTTAGTATTGGCATGCTGATTTTGTATGTGCTGCTACTCTCAGTTGGGGGGAACTGCTAGAGCCTAAAAGAACTACTATCATTCTCGCAGTGAAAACCTTGATACCGAAAAAAAAACTATCGAAATAATATGGTGGCCCTCAAATGTGTTTTGATTTAACTTGAACATTAATCGAAGTTTGTTTTGGCGAGAAAAGAAAGGGCTTTCGCTTGAGATCACGGAACACTTTTCAAGCAAGGGAACCTTTGACTTGTATCTTCTTCTCCTAATCTAGTAATCCCATAATATCAATTGTAGTTTTTCCCGAGCAATGTTTACGTTATAAAAGCTTGTTGGCACACTGGGAGACCCTAGTTTTCTTACATTTTAGCTACCACAACACGCCAGGGCAAAGCCACGAGGCGAAGTGCAAGATAGATCGAAGATTGGAAAATACCGTGTGACTTTGTCAAAATACTCACAGTTACCCCACTGTGTTTCTCGATTAATTCTTGATCTTTCCTTAGAGTTTCGTTACAGGGATATTCTAATATCAACGGGTTTCGAAAGCTTTTAAGGTTTTCAATAATATTTCGATCGTCTAGACTTTCGATCTGGAGCTCGCTTCATCTAGAGCTTTCGAGGCCATAGGCCGCTCAGATATTCGAACATCAAAGACACTCAAACATATTATCGCACATCGAAAGGAACGTCTGATTATTTCAACTATCATCTTATAATATGTCTCAGATTTATTCAAAGCGAAAAAAATAATTTCTATGGAAGAGTTACAAGTGCCTTCGCTACATACATTAGGGGGTTTACAAATGTAAATTTCTTTGGCCAGTGTAGACATCGTGATAACGTATCACAACAAGCGAATAAAATTCAATATTTAGTGTTTGTTGAGCATCTTAGTATTCTCTTTGAAGGTCTGCGTAGCTCAAGTATCTCTATTCGTACTTTTCTTATTTTTTTCGTTCGCTTATTCCAGCTGTCAAGACGATGATTAATGACTTCAAAGCGGTCAGAGTCTGACTATAGTGCGAGCCAGTTGATGAAGTTCTTATAAGCTAACTCGATTAACGTAGTTGTTCAATATCGCATCATCAAAATTCCCAAATGAGAACTCAAAACGATCGGATCTTTTCTGTCATCAAATAGATGCTCTATTATTATTCTAAACAATTCAAGGCTTTTCGGTATTAAATTTTGTCATCACTATCGAGGCAAATCAAATTAGATAGTTTTAGTTGTTTCTTGAGGTATTTGTGTCTACTTAGTAAGCTTCTAAGCCCCTATAAAACGCCATCAACAAGCAAGGTAAAGAAAATATGGGTGGTATCACTGTTCTAGATGACTATCTTGACTATCCATTGTAAAGTCGTTTGGACTTTCATATCATATGATTCGGTTGTTATCATTCACACTCACGCTATCCTAGACATGTAATACTATGCCCGCTTCTTTATCCCATCTACACTACTAACAACAATGCTAAAACGTCTTGATGGATTTTTGATACCACTGGATGCTCCATGCCTTACCAAGCATGGCTTGTAGCATTGTGTAAAGCGGGTTCACTAAACTTGAGGGTTTATGCATGGGTAATAGTAGATGTCTTCTTGCCAAGTTATTTGCCCTTAGGTGATATTATATGTTGAAATGAACTTGGCCATGATTGCATCAGTTTAAATGAAAAACTATTCCACATTAGTGGAGTCACTGTTCACTTTATGTGCTAATAAAAGTGGATTGATTCATTTTAATGATCTCACAATTCAAACCCTTGTCGTGAAGTTCTTTTTGGAGTGAATCTATATCTACATATGTGATTTGTATTGTAGTGTAGATGGTATGATTTAAGAGCCATCTGTCTAGAGAACAAGCAGTGGTACAGTTTTATGTACAATGCTTTGCTTTGAAAAAAACATTTAGCTTTAAAAGTTGTAACTTGTAGAATGTTGCAATTTCCTTCTCATGACTAGTGCCAAAGTTATTATATAATAACTAGAAATCTAAATTCCATCTGACCAATAAAGTTACTTAACTATTGTAGGCAGCATTAAAAATCATATTTTAAAACCTTAGTTTTGAAGACTGTAACTTTTACAAAAATCTTTTTACAACTAATGGAAATCATTTTATTGTAGGCTATGCTATATCCTATTTATAAGAATCATTAAAACATTACAAGTCATTTTGATAACTCCAAAATCCACTCTGACTTAGAGAAATCTCAAGCTTTAAAAATTGAAAGGGTGTTCTAATAGCTAGATAGTTTATTGAGTACAAGCAATAGCAACCTGAAGGCTGAATTAAAGCAATATTTACAATATGAAAACATAGAACAGAGCATATAATATTGAACAGAGCATAACTATAAATGATCTGCATCTTTGTCCTAAATTATATCATTGTTCTCACTAATTTGCCTAACCATCGTTAGTTTGCTTGACATGTAACACATTACCCTTAAAGAAACCTTAATCCTTGCAAATTATCATCATGCTTAACAGGCTAATAGAAGCACTATAAATATTATAATATTTTTCTAAGAACAAAAATCTGAACCCAAACCTCAGTCAGTTGCCCAACTATTGCAAATCAGTTTGACAAAAAAGATATTATTGCTATTAAATATGTTTATATTTCCTTGGTTATAATGTATGTTAAGCAAGTAATTTTCCTTGGTGATTAGTTATTGTGTTCAGTAGCTTGTAGTTGTTCCCTCTGGGGACCACAACATCACCTGCTGATAAAGTCATTGTAGATACAAAATGAAGTTTGTTTGGACATATTTCTCACACTGTGAAGTCACCTATGTTACTTGATTATCCCTGTAGCTCTACACAGTCTTATGTGATTCTAAGTTAGTTAGATCTTGTGGTGAGGGTATTAGCTGGAGTTGAAGTTTTTTATTGCCAATTGATGTCACTACCAGTTTTTGTTTTTATAAATTTATATTTTTCAAACAAAATATGGCTTACAAATAGATTATATAGTCACTACCACCAGTTGTGTTTGAATATACCTTGATAGAATTCATATAAGCTGTTTTATCATTTTAGTTTTTCTTTATTTTAACATATATTTTACTTTGTGTTTTCTTTTAGTTTTAATTCATAAGAGTATTCACTATGTTCAATGACGTTCACAGCAGTTTGGAGTCAGACATATTCCGTATTTGTTTGTAGTGGAATAACCAATAACATAGCTCATTTTTTTCCATTCTTTTTTTTTTCTATCATTAAATGTTGTATTTTTCTTTCAAAAACAAAAGCATAAAGGGGGGGAAATAATCCTCACACCACTTTGGAGTCACAAATTTCTTGCTTTATGACTATATGATTAATACAGTATATCAAGAATAATTTATAAAGAAAATAGATATATTTAGAATAATCCCACAGAAAAATATGTTATTTTCACAATGGTTTCAATAGGTTTTGATTATCGACACACCAAAAAAAAAATTCTACTTTCAAATATTTTATGTTTCCAATCACTTCTCAAAAAAAAAAAACACTTTACAGCACTACAAAAACTCTTTTCATCCCATAGCAGTTAACAGTTACAAGTCATAAATCCTTGCTGATCTTAATGAAATCATAGATATAAGTGTTGTATTTGATGGATTATTTTTTATCATTTGGTAGGATATTTCTTTATTTCACAGCAGTTTAGGGTAACATATTATATTCTTTGCTTTACCATAACAGCAAAATCTTCTCATCTCACAGTAGTTTACAGCCACACATTTTTTTTAGCTTCATCACATTTCCTCAATCTTAATCTCAAAGGGGGTTTTACTATTTAACATATTATATTCCTGTGACCACAAGAAAGTACATTATCATTACACAGCAAAATAATTTCATCTAATTCTAGTACCAAAATAAAGCAAAGTAGTTATTTAAATTATTGTTTCAACTGCCTACAATATAATGAACCTCTGTAAGTATAGATAATAACAGCACCTTTTTAGTTTCCTTTTAAAGTTTTCTTATTCATCATTTCATGGTGACGGTTACCAAGAGAATATTTAGAAAATAAGAAAAATCTGAACTATTGATTAAGATTATCTTTTAGAAAGTACTTGGATGAGAGTTACCAAATTATTTAAAAGATTATTTTTTTTCTACATTATTGTTTATTCCTTGTCATTGCTGTCATAAATAAAATGTTTTTTGGCATATAGCTGTGTTCATCTACTTCACATATATTAAAGTTACATTTAGTTTTTTTTTATATTCAAAGACTTAACGTTTTGCTGGTTTGAAAGTGAAACAACGTTTTTTAGGTAGACAGTTGTCTTCGTATTTGTGTTGTTAATTGTCAAAACTTTACATACACAAAAGAGAAAATGAATCTTATTTATGTTACCATTTGTCTTTCTTATTGAAACTATTTCTCTTTCATTTTACTCAGGTGAAAAGTTTTATTTCCAACTTCCTTTTCATTGTAAATATGATATCAAATTAATGTATAACTTCCCTTGCTTTGGTAGCTACAAACTACGACTGTTACATAACTTTATGTGTTATCAATACAGTTTCTCCAAGGTGATCATTCCAAGATGGATTGAGCTCTGGGTATTCATCTATAAACACAATTAACTCACATTTTCCTCATTACAATATTCTTAATAAGAAAATCTATTAAATTGAGGTATTTTGAAGAAACCTTTTATACAGCTTGAAACAGAGTTTCAGTTTGGTAACAAATATATTAAAATTGTTTAGCATTTGAGATTTTTTTTTAATTTCAATTATAATTTGTGATCATGTTTAGTAGTAGCACCCTACTGTGCGAACCTTGTGATTATGAAATTACATGTACCTGAAAAAAGTTATTAGTCAAGGTAGCTGGTACTTAAACACTATTACTACTTCCTACATGGATGTTAATTCTTTATCACATAACTTTGAATTCTTTGTTTAATAAATGTCTTGTGTTGATAGTTTGGCATGCTTTGGTTTGCTTCATGTTTCCATTAGGGTTACGTTTTATTAGTATTATTCTTGTCAATAAATATAGTTATATAGAGGAAAAGCAACTCCTTTACAGCAGAAATATTTGTCTATACAAGTCTATTCTGAATAAATATTTGTTACTAAATATAGACTGTAGAAATTGGTATTTCCTATTAGAGATTAGCACATTTTTATTAATTTCACAGACTGTAAGACATATATAATTGTTAAATTGGGCTCATGAAATGACAATAGTTTTTGCAATGCCTTTTGTTGATGCCCAAATACATCTTATTATTATGGTAAATAAAAAATCTTAATTCATATTTGTATATTAAATGATTTTGGTTTGATTATGTGACTGTAGCGTATACAGTCCATCTGTCACATATAGCACACACACACTGAAGGCCTAGCTTGCCACATGAGTCCCAGTTGCTCAGAGGTAGCACATCTGACAAGCAAACAGAATCTTGAGTCCAAATCCAATCTGGATTCCAATTGTATTTCAAATCTGAATCTGTTATTTTATAAATGGTAAGGTTTGTCCATTTATTTGATTGAATAATGCTTGCAATCAAAAACTGCATGTGTTATCAATGATATTCCCCATATTAAAGTACATTAAATAAAAGGAATAGGGAATTATTATGGCAAGACATTTCCAAAACAAACTTTTGAAATATTTCAAGTACTTAATTGATGTTGGCATTTTTCTTGGTTAAGTTTCCATTAAGTGTTTAATTGTAACATTAATTGTCATATAGATTACAGTCTCATCGTGTTTATGAATTAGAATCATGTCTGTGTAGGATACAAATAAAGGAGTTTACCTGCTGGCAATAAATTTCCTTGTCATAAAGTGTACCCATTATTGTAAATAAGGAAGTTCAACATAAGGAATATACAATGTACTCTGTTATTAATAATATTAATACATATTAACTACCAGTCTAGTCAAAAAATATGTAACAAGGTGTTCCTCTATGCCATTATTTTTGAATCAAACCTGATGATATTTTAAACTGCACATATTTAAAGCCGTAAACCTCACAGAATTTTGATATACAGTAGTTCAAATTAACATAAAGTTGTCAAAATTGTGGTCATATTTTAAACTTTTTTCATGTTTTTTGAATGAATAACTGTATTAATAAATTTATGAAAGAGCGAATGGGTGGATGGATGAAGGAAGGAATGAATGGATGGATGAATGGATGGGTGGATGAATGGATAGAAAAATGAATGAAAGGGTTGATAACTGAATGAAAGAATGAATAGATGGATAAATTACTGAATTAATGAAAAATATGAATTAACAAGAAATTCTTTTCATTTGCCTTCAAGAATGTCATTGATAGTGATATGCCAATTTGCGCAAATTTTGATTTTTCTAGTAAAAACTATTAATAATTTAACAGTTGTCTGCTTTTCTACTTTGATTATATGTTATATCTGTTGTCACAATTAATCTTTACAAATTTTAATGTCACCAAAATTATTTACTGCGGTTCTCAGTCACACGCAACCGACCAAACAAAACAAAAAGAGAGCTTTGGTGGACATCAATCAACTGTATTTCCATGGCAACACATACTAAAATGTCTGTTGCAGATCAGCGATAAACGTGCTACACAGAGTTTCTGCAAGTAAAAATGATTAAAGCAGTAATTGAGGTCAAGATATGCTAGGAAGAATAGATTTGGCAAAAGACAAATATAAGTTTCAATTCTATCAAAAGGAGATCTACTTGAAACTGTTTAGTGAATATATTCTATATATTCACTAAACAGTTTCAAGTAGATCTCCTTTGATTGAATAATGCTTGCAATCAAAAACTGCATCCAAATATGGCGTACTCTTATTGTTCTTGACTGTCTAGCCTCGTGTTCACGTTGGAAAACAATAGAGTTTACACATGTATGCAAGGCTGGGCAGTCAAGAAGAATTGTTATTCAAATTGGCCGCCATATTTCGATTCGGTGTATTGGCTATCGTGAATGAAAACTCTATTTTTTGTTTTTGTTTGAAGGTTTATTTGGTCGCATATGACTGAGAACCCCATTAACCTTTATTTTTGATAGAAGACTTTGTTGTTCTCGTCCTAACATAGAGAATTACTACCTTACTAATGTTATTTTTATTCAGTGAACATAGTACCTGCAGCGATATAGCTTGTTCTACACATGCAGCCATTTTGTTATGTCTAGGAACTATATAATTAATAAATGTGTTTTTGTTAAGGCTTTTAGCCTTGATACAGATTGTTTTTAGATAACAACATATATAGTTTTTCTCAATAAACTTAAAAGCTAAATTTTTAAGCACATATTTTACAAGTGCAGCTCTTTCAAGAGGCAGACACACAAGCACTATACACTGGATATTTCCAACAATATGCAACATTTAACTTGTAAATTGATTGAGGAAAACCAGAGAACTGTAAAACTCTTAGCAAAGAAGAGAATATTACATTAAATAAACTCAACCTACAAAACATTATCAATTATGCCCAAACCGGGATTCAAATTTTGGACCACACCAGTGAGAGCTTTGTGGTAAACCACTACGCCACTCTTCAGTGTTGATAAAAAAATTTTAAATATTAAAAAAAAAAAAAACATTTTAAATTCTAACATTTATTTTTGCAAAAAAACATAACTTGTACATGTGTATAATTATAATAAAGAAAGATATTTTTTCTTACATTATTATCAGTTAACAACACTTATTTTTACACTTGATTTATTTTTTAATAACTACTTTACTCCTGTAAATTTAAGGAGTTAATGTCTGAAACATTAGTAAGTAATACTTCCTATCGTGTGAGTTGCCATTATTACTATAATGGTTGTTTCTCCATAAGTGCTCAGACCAGGAAATAACTTAGACATGAGTTATATTCAAGTCAGAACATGTATAAAACATGCTAGAAATGAATATGATGGCCAATAATGATATAATATTATAGTATGATGGTTTGTCTCCTCATGTGGTTATTCATAACTTATACAATGTAGATGCTTTAAAAAAACAATATTGCTTATTTCAATTTTTTGTTTATTTGAATAAATAGTAAAGAGAAAAACATATCCTATTTTTTCTTTTAATATTGCTTATTTCAATTTTTTGTTTATTTGAATAAATAGGAAAGAGAAAATTATATCCTTATTTTTTTGTGCACAAATTGTTGCAATACATTATATATAAATACAATTAAAATAAAAATGATATGCTGTTTAGAAAAGAGTGTCACCGATAATGAGTTTCTTTTAAAAAGTCAAATTTCAAGAAAATCTCTCGAAAATGTTGTTGAAAAGATATCAAATCATTTCAGTCAGCGGTATCAATTATTAATAGAATATCTTTAGAAAGGTTTCCTTATTATTATAACTTAAATGCTGATTGATATGTATATACCTTGGTTTTTTGTTGTAGCTCCTTCAGAAACTTCTAATAGTTAATGACCTTTCATAACTATTATTACAAGTTCTAAAGCATATTGGTTTTGTATTGGCAAGCCAATATATTTCATGACTTAAAATGATAAAGTTGCACTACAAATTGATTTGTTTTTCTAGTCTCTCTGTCTGGACTTAGAAGATCTCTGTTCGTTTAATCATTCATGTCTAGGCTTGATGTGAAAATCATTTAAACCTTAATTTAGTATCACTTTGATTGTTGCGTTTCTTAGAGTGTTTTTGTCTGGGTTTTGATAATTATCATTAATATTATACAGCTGATGTTGCAGGGATACACGCTCAGAAAAAAGTGCTTATATCGCGTATTTCTGACCTCAATGGGCCATGGTACTGTATATGCAAATATTCAAGTACTGAACACTGTTTAAATTCAAGCATTTCTCAGAATTCTTTTGTATGGCGTTTATTACGATAATATTACCATTATGGTAAAATCTGGTTAAGGCAGAAAACTGAGTATTATGAATCAAGATGGGTCTTAAGCTAGTGATTTACCTCCTACTGCACTAAAACACAGGATATATCCTTTGTTTATCAACCTTTTGACCTTTCCTTACTACCACCCACTATCATAATCACCAACATCTTGTGTTTGTACATCGTTTCATTAATTACAAATATGATCAGCTTAAGCACAGTGGTGTTGTCCAATAGACCACTTTCATAAATACCATAATATGTACTGGAAAATGTTTTTTCAAGTAAACAGATATTTTAATATTTTAGCACTGTCATATGAAAGAACCACCTAAAATAGGCATGTTTGGAAGGTTTTGATGCTCTGGCTTCAATACTAAAGAAGTTATGCTCAATGAAAAATGTAGAGATTTGTATGTAATTTTCTGCTGAGGCCTTTGATGCCTCATGTTTTTCTAATTTTTCAAACTTTTATAGCTTCTTGAAAATTTAATCGTTTTTTCTCAAACTTTCATAAGTTATTGTTATGGTGAATGTCTATCATATGATAGCTTTCTTTTTCTTAAAAGATCAATTTTAAAAATTATGATAATTAGTGGCGGCCATTTATGAAAGTCGTCTATTATGGTTTAGGATGAGGTTTATGTACATTGATAGTTTCTTTGGTTGGCTGTTGGATCATGTGTGGGTTTGATGTTCTACCAGACAAAGAGAATATTACATTGGAGAGATACCACTAGAGATAATTAATTACTTTATGTTAATACCCCTTTTGGTTAAAAGGCAGCAGGAATATTTCACAGAATATGATATTTCATAACTTGATAGGTGATATAATGAAATTTGCAACACCGTAAAAACTTGACTGACGTTTTGAGCTTTAGCCCTTCGTCAGAGTAAAAGGTTCCACAACTTGTATCACTTTTGAATATACTTGGTCAGAATTGGTGCTTGGTTTTAGTTTTCATGTGATGCAGTTTGTTAATTTTCATGAGCAGTTGAATAAAAAGTATTTAGTTTTAGGGATTAGACGAGGAAGAACGTAGTTCATTACATAATGAGACAGAAAGATTGTACATATTAGAATACTAACTCTTCTCATTTCTTTGTGTGTGTGTGGTGCCATGTTTGAAGCACTTGCTGTAGTTCTAGAAGGTTGTTTAGTCTTCACCATCTGACTCCAACCTTGTGTAGACAGCACTTGCAACAGTTACATAAAGATACATGATTTAATGTTGACAGTTAGTTAGCATGTGCGAATATTTGTATGCATCACCACATGATCATTGTAGTAATCACCACTACCACCATCATAATCAACATGATTCTCATTATTCTAATCACAAAACCATCAGGATTATCAACATGATTCTCATTATTCTAATCACAAAACCATCATCATTATCAACATGATTCTCATTATAGTAATCACCATTACCACCATTATTATCAATATGATTCTCATTATAGTAATCATCATTAACAAACACCACCAATACCAACATCAAAACCATCTTCATTATTAACATCATTATCATTAGAGTAATTAACAAAAACCACCAATACCAACATCAAAACCAACAACACTTCCCAAACCAAGACTACCAAGCTTATCATCACCTTCATCATATTTGTGGTGTATCTGTCCTGT
This sequence comes from Metridium senile, assembly GCA_949775045.1. Taxonomy (NCBI): domain Eukaryota; kingdom Metazoa; phylum Cnidaria; class Anthozoa; order Actiniaria; family Metridiidae; genus Metridium; species Metridium senile. The sequence continues at coordinate 47,244,814 of OX459095.1, forward strand.
TTACCGACATGTGACTATATACTGGGTGTCTCATTTAGATGGTGTCTAGTTTACTGTGTGTGTCTGCTATACTTCTAATTTATATAAGTGTCTTATTTATTGGCTACCTTTATCAACTGTCTGACTGCCCCTTAAGATGTTAGATATTAAAAACTATAATGTCATAAATATTTTTTTATATTGATAGTACAATTCCCCTCTCCAGAAACCAGTAAGGCGAGTTGGACGCACAGTGACTGGGCAGCTTGTTTGGGCAGACAGAAACTACTTCATGTCGGCAGTCACATAATGTTATTCAAATATATCACGGTAAAGGTATTATGAAGAGTAATTTACCGGTACTTGAATAGACATTATGTGACCTCCAACACAAAGCAGTTACCATCTACCCAAACAAGCTGCCCAGTGCTTATGTGTCCAACTAGATCCAATCTCCTGCCAGTTTCTGGAGAGGGCAATTCTAAGTAATAAAATCAACAATGAGTAAGATTATAAATATTCAAAGAATTCTTGTTTAATTTCAAGGTTCTTCAAGTTCCTCTTCACCATGCTGCAGAGTATGGTCATCTGGCTTGTCTAGAAGCATTATTAAGACAAGGTGCTGATGTTAATTCTGCTACATCTGAAGGATGGACTGCTTTACATTCAGCAGCTGTGTATGGTCATACACCATGTGTAGAAGCGTTAATCAGGTACATGTGTAACAATTAACAGACATGCAACATAAATCACTTTTTAACAATATTGATCTTCTAGTCAACCATGTATTCTCGGCTTGCATGTGACGTCATCAAAACGCTAAAATCTAAACTCGCAAAAGGCTGGTCCTCTGATATTTTGTATATGTGTTTGAAAGATATTATTTGTGAAAGTTTGGTTGGTTTTTGTTTCGTTCTTAAGATATTGTAATCGAATTGTCACACGTTTTCTAGAGCCGTAAAAAGATGTAAATTAGCCACAAATGTCACCTTTTTTTGCTGGTACATAAATGAAATTGTTTGTTGTTTAAACGTTTCACCTCTAAAGCGTTTTGGTTTGAGTTAAATTGTATCATATCTTGGGATTAAAAACTTGGTTTGACTTGAACTTTTGCAAAATTAAATAGTTTTACCCACTCTTTCACGTGAAAGTACTTTTATTATGTTGAGGTCTCCGAAACTGCCTGAAATATTTTTGATGACGTAAATGCAAACCGAGAATAGACAAGTGTCCTAATTTTTGGGAAGACACAGAATCACATTCACTACCCCTACATTAAATATTTTAGCAAACAACTCTGCACAAATGTATTACTCTATCTGTAAGTTACAATTTACAGTAGGTGATATACACCTATTTCAATTAACGTTGTCCATCTGGAATGGTTGATCTGAGACCGATAGGAATTGTGGGAGCTCGTTAAACTGCAAATGCACTATTATAATCACGCTTGAATATTAATGTTTACTTCTGAAATACTGTTATCTGTAATTCAGCATCATTCAAGTGTGATTAAAACAATGTATTTGAAATGTAATGAACTCCCACAATTCCTATCGGTCTCAGATCAACCATTCCAGATGGACAACGTTAATTGAAATTGGTGTATGCACTAATAATTTCATTTAAAGATAGGACAAAAGTATTTTAAAGTTAATAAAAGTACAATTAAAATCAATATGCTATAGTGACAATGACTTAATGATTATAAAAAAAAAACCACAAGGACAACATCATTGTTACAATCAGCAATAGATGGAATGATGTTACAATTAGCAATAGATGGAATGATGTAACAATTAACAATAGATGGAATGATGTAACAATCAGCAATAGATGGAATGTTACAATTAGCAATAGATGGAATGATGTAACAATTAGCAATAGATGGAATGATGTAACAATCAGCAATAGATGGAATGTTACAATTAGCAATAGATGGAATGATGTTACAATTAGCAATAGATGGAATGATGTTACAATCAGTAATAGATGGAATGTTACAATTAGCAATAGATGGAATGATGTAACAATCAGTAATAGATGGAATGTTACAATTAGCAATAGATGGAATGATGTTACAATCAGTAATAGATGGAATGTTAGAAATTAGCAATAGATGGAATGTTTCAATCAGTAATGGAATGTTACAATTAGCAATAGATTGAATGATGTTACAATTAGCAATGAATGGAATAATGTTACAATTATTAGCAATAAATGGAATAATGTCCCATTATCTAAAATATAATGGGGAAAATAATATACCGTGAAATAATAGTCTGAATATTTAGTGCAAGTTTATGTTAATTCTTTTGTTTTATATTGTTTAATGAGCACCAATTATTATTAATGAGTATTAGTATAAATACGCAGGTGATTATAGAAAATCGCGCGCGCTGATTGGTTTGCTATCTCGGATTATCAGCCGATAATCACCTTTTCGGACAAAATGGCTGCCAGTAGTCCTTTTGTCACTGTTAGCAAAGATGAAATTGAAAACTTTAAAGAAAATGCTGTCCCAAAATCGACTAAAGAAGCTACAAAGTTTCGTGTCAAGCTATTTAAAGGTATCATAGTAAATTTTCACGTTGTTTTTTGTCATTAAGCGAGACAATGCGAGCCAGACACTTTCGCGTGACGGTCGCGCTTTTAAAAAATAAAATATTTTCACTTTCAATGCTGTTTCCTTCTTTCTTTTTTGACATAATCACCTTTGTATTTATACTAAAACGATTATTCACCTCAGGCGAATAATTGTTAACTATATGTTTCACAGTATATTTTCTGCATTCTATAATACAGAATAAGTAAATAGGCATTTAATGTTAAATGTGTACAATGAACAATATACACCTACTTGCAAGAACGTTGTCATACAACATTTGAACATTTGTAGTTTAGTGGATTAGGAATAAATTAAAAGTTCAAAAGAAGATCATTGAATCAGAACTCTTTCTTTTGTACTTTTAATTTATTCCTAATCTTGAAACTACAAATGTTCAGATGTTGTATGACAACGTTTTTGCAAGTAGGTGTAAATAACATACAAAGTAATTCAATTGTGCATTGGCTAATACCCATGTGTTTTCTAGATATGGTGCTGATGTCAATGCTAAAACTATATGCATAACACAAGGGACTTCATACAATGATACTCCATTGCATTTAGCAGCATGGCATCATCATTTCTATATCATTAAAAGACTTGTTCAGGCAAATGCCAACTTATGGATTAAAAACTGTCTTGGACTTACACCAGAGAGGTTTATCACAAGGGACATACGGTTGCGAGAATGGCTTGAAAATGTCCAGAAGCAACCCCGTTCATTACAGCTGCAGTGTTCGGCAAAAGTTAGAACTTTACTCCTTCCAGACAAGACAAAAAATGCATTAAAACTTCCTCTTCCTGCACACTTACTAAGACTTGTGTTATTTGAGCAAGACATGAAAGTCCTATAGCAGCTGTTCAATTGCAATATCAATCAAGTTTACTATTTTTGGATGGTATTTCTTATCAGTTCCTGGAAGTTACTATCATGGCATTACATGGGATATATATCTATCTATCTATCTAGAATGTTATTTATGCACCAAATCCAAATATGGCAACCAATTTGAATAACTATTGTTCTTGAATGGCTAGCCTCTCACACATGAAATCTCTATTATGTTCAATGTGAACACAAGGCTAGCCAGTCAAGAACAATATGTGGCCACCATAGTCCGATTTGGTCTATTAACTTTTAGCAGTATAAATGTTCTTGATGGTAAGAATAATGTTCATTATATTATATATACTACGGAAGTCTTTAACTTAAGGTGATTTTAGTTTTACCAAACTAAAGAAGTTCACTTCAGTTTATAAGTATTTTAACCTTTTATTTCCAACTAACAATATCTATGATAGGAGGCTTTTACTAAACCCAAGAAACAAATAGAGAACAAACACTAAAAGCATGAAGCATAGTTAGAGGAGGCTTTTACTAAACCCACAAAACAAATAGAGTACAAACACTAAAAGCATTCAGCATAGTTACTATAAATAAAAAGTACAACATTGTGCCCAGTTTGAGCACTTACCTGGCCAGCAAGCAGGTGCTGGTTACCTGTTTGTGCAAATTATTCTGTCATTACACACTCTTTGATACAATAACTATCATACTGTTTATATCTAAACCAAAAGATTAGATGCAGCCTGGGCAGGTCAAGTTATGCAAAGGTGTTTTGAATAGACCTCTTTACCTCTGTATGCAAATTGCCCATCTCAGACCATGTGTCATTCCCTTTAGAATTGTTCTTTTATGATGAACTTGTTATATCATTTACATGTGAAAGAAACAATTCCCAAGGGTAACGTCACGTGATCTGAAATGGGACAACAAACAAGGAAGGTAAAGAGGTCTATTGTTTCATGGGACTTGACATCACTGTCCCATTTAACAATCCCAAGTGCCTTTGCAGGACTTATCAAGCCCCATGCCTCATTTTAATTCTGCATCAGGGAATAATGATAATTCAGTACCAAACATTGTTATCTACATTGTTTCTTATGTCTATTTAGTGCCATGAAGTACTTCTTAGTGCAAAATATTTGTATGCTTTTAGTGTTTGTATTTCTGGAGGCACATATTACAACCAGGGAAAATGACGTATTTGATTTGGTATATAGCCAGTGTTAACCTGTACGATTTGTAAGGAATATAATCCATCTTCCTCCAGACCAGATCTAAAAATGGTTTTAGTAGGTATTTTGTGTTTACTTCAAGCACTTTACACTAACTTAAGCTGGTTCTTTTTGCTAGTTGGTTTAAAATGGTTAGATTTTGCATCAACTTCAACACCAACTTGGTCAAACTAACACCATTTTTGATTTCATTTTTTACCAAGAGGACATCTCTTTTTGTCCCTTATTTTTACTAGAAGATACATAACTGCTTTATTTGATGGGGTTCTGAAATAGGGCATCTTTGAATTCTCAATATTTTCAGTGGACGACAGTTCACCTATTTCAAAAAGGTTGTCAGAAATTGGGAGGTAATTCTCATGGATTGGAATTGAATACATAAGTGGTGATAGGTCATTCTAAAACAGAAAGGACATGTGGGCATTATATCAAAGTAAATAAGCATACAGCAAATGCAGTTAAACCATGAAATAATATCCAAGTAAATTCTAACAAATAGTCACTATTTAGTTGCTACTATTCACCCAGAATAAATAATAAAACAAAGGATAATGAGGTTCCTTGTGTATTACTCTTTTGTAATGTTCTGGTTGAGTGATAGTGACAAAATAGTCACTATTTGTTAGTACTTTCTTAGATTGCATTTCATGGTTTAACTGCATTTGCTCTATAGAATATTGCCAACTACGACTAACATTGTCAAAAACATGGAAATTATTATTGAGCTGTTTATTGTTGCTCCTTCAACATTTTTGATGTTATATTCTTTTCCAATTAGAATGACCTATCACCTTAGACAACCTTTTGGAAATAGCTGTATACAACAATAATCCATAGGAAATTTAAAAATGTTGAACTTGAAAAACTTTAAAATGACCAACATATTTTCCGGTTAATTTTTGAATCAGTTCAATGATTGAGCCTGACCTTATAAGGTGCTCCATCTCATATCAATACTCCTCCTTTAAATAAAAGGTTTTAAAATAATGTATATTAGATTTTCACAGTGAACTTGAACATCTTGAGTTTTAATTCGTATCCAGCCAAACATATTATTTCTAAATAACAAAATAATTAGTATAAAATGCAAGTATTTGGTACCAAAGATGTAATTATTGTATTTCATACTTAACAATGTTTCAAGTACATTTATAGAATTTAACAGAATATTATAGCCAAATCATTTGAAGCATGTATGTGTTTATATTACTTGTATTATAGCAAGAATGGCAAAGAACGTTGACGCTATAGAATTAGAAGATTGTATTTTACACTATGTAAATAGACTTGAGTGGATGGCTTACACTCACAGAACACTATCAGAATAATAACTGCATAAAAATACTTGTGTCTTGTTGTTACTTTTATATTTATCTACATCAGTAAGGATGCCGAAGTATAACACACAAAAAATCTTAGTCATAATCCCAGGGGGGGACTCCCTTAAAAAATGGATAGGGGTGCTCGACGGACCTTTTAGGGTCAAAAATAAGACTATCGCGTACCTTTTAGGGACTCAAACCGGCACCATTAATTACTCTATTCCGCCCATCGAGTAAACATTCGTCGTTAAAACCCTTCCCCTCCCCTACTGAAAAGAAGTTTCACAGAATAGTGAAAGGTATATTAAAAAGCAAGATATGATTAAAATATTGAATGTTATTTAAGAAATGAAAATCATGTACAATTTTTAGATAGTCTAGAATTTTATTTTTTTTTAGCAGTGGAAAAGTGGAAAATTTGTGAAAGGAATTGTACATTTATAAACACCAAAGCTTTTAGTCGTCTTACATCTAAACAAATCAACTGACAATTTCTTTAATTATATAGACGCAACAATGGATTAAACTCCGGATAAGAACTGCCAGAAGCAAATTACCAACATAATAAGTGACTGCACTACAACTCTCACTGCTTTCAAAACTGTTCTACTTTTAGACTCGCTCGCTAGTTTCAAAGTATGATGAGTCATTTAACATGTTTTGAAGCACGTTCCACTTTATATTGAAGTGCTTAACAAATTGGAAACACAGCCATAACATCAATCTCTAAACAGTCATGTTCGACACGAGCGATCAATCATAAAAGAACCATCAACAGCTAGTCAGACACAGCGCCAAGATGGCGGCCGCGTGGTTATCAGATATCTGCGTCATCGTCTTCGCTTCGTTGAAACAACACTATCAAACATCGAAAACAAAAAAGGAACTTCTGTTAAATGTTTTATATAATTGAAAAACATGTTTATTAGTAGGAATAAAGTGATTGTTGTTTATTCATTGAAGTATTCGTGTACCAGAGATTATTCAGTCTACACTTGCCACTTTGGCATTTGTAAATAGAAATGACTAAACTGACAAACATTATATAACAATGGTTTTAAAAATATACAAAGTAATTAATCAACATGTCAGAAGTGATGTGTGCTAAAATATTTAGCATGATTTATTATGATTATTATTTATATTATTCATTTAATCCAAAACAACATTTTCAGTACAACGTCAGTGACAACGTCGTAGTTTTGCTTCAAGGAAATAACCCACCATCAAACTAGAAGAAAAATGCTTCTTGCTAATACACCGTAAAAAAAAAAAGACTGTTGCTTACGGACTGTTCGGACTGTTTCTTTCATTTTTACTCAAACTTATTCTTATTACAGACTTATAACAGACTTCTATAAGCGCTATACAAGCTATATTGTTATTATATTATTATATTAGCATTTCAAGATAAATTTACAACGTGTGTAGTATTCTAGTTATACAATGAAAATAATAGTTTCCTCTTTCGATTCAGCTATAGATATATCCATGCATTAGGGACTTTGTAAACGGGACCAACATGTTAGACCAACATTGTTGGATGATGTTGCGATACGGTTTGTTGAACGCAAGAACAAAAGAAATGTTGGATGATGTTTCATCCAACATCATCCAACAGGTTGTTTAAACGGGCCCAACATGTTGGCCTAACATGTTTAAAGGGGCCCTTAAATCTATATATATAGCGACACCTCAGCGTTTTTATAAAGCATCAAAAAGGTGTAGACTTTGAACTTTAAAACCAACAATAGCATAAACGAACAACGAGACGGGAAATATATAATGACCATCGTTTAAGGTGCTCCATCACAGTGTACTGTTTATCACAAGACACCTAGCCACAATATCCGGCCATTTTCTCCCATTAGGCTGCTGGCTATTTTGATAAAGGCCTCTTATCGTAGCTATATATGTATAGTGGTTAATGGAAGCGCCTAAATGGGTATTCACTTCACTGTATTTATAGATGATAGTAAATGGTATTTAGGGATTAAAAGCCACAGTCATTTTATGAATCCTGTTATGATAAACCTACTAGCCCTACCGCCTTGAATTCAATGTGAATCAGTAGGTTACAGTGCGACTACTGAAACCGGGGCCACGCAAACAAATGTCAAAATAAATAGTTTTTGAGATCTGAAACGAAAAACTTGTAGAGAGTTCTCACAAGCTAAGATGTTTCTTATTCAATCTTTATCTATTCCGTTCACAAATAATTAATATAACAAATAGTATTTGTAAATATTCTATTGTTTATATTCTCGATCGTGATTGGATAATCATGTTTTGGTGGCCCCGGTTTCAGTAATCGCAATGTAAGGGGAACGTCGTAAATACTGTAACATTTATATTGAAATCAATGGTAATTTCGCCGCTATGACCACCGACTATGATCAAAGATCTATAAACTTAATCTGAAAAATATCGTAACAATTGTTGGAAAAGCTACTCTTTATATATATGAAGATAACTTGAACTCCACACTGATTTGATTGTAATGAATTGACTTGACTCACTGCTTTATAAATTACAATATTAGGTAATCCACAAAAAAAGGTTTTCTTAGAAATTAAAAACTTGAACAAATGACGGAAGTGTGCTCAAGGGGGGAGGGGTCGTGTCTGTCTTGCATGGTGACTGCATGGTCACCATTTCAACCATTTTCTGTACAGCCAAGTCTTAGTGCAGTCTGTTTTAGATGAATTCTGCAGGTGATTATGACTATAGGACATAACAAAGAAACCCCTTCCACTCCTGGCCGTTCCCAAATGTAAGGTTTGCCAGCCTCTTCTCTCAATCGCACTAGGCCTCAAACAATACCAACCACTGTTTTAAAAGCCTATCATGAAATATTTAATTTAGACATTGCTCTTCATCTATCAAGATTTGGTTCACGCTGAAATATTGAGCTATATACTACCGGATCGTCATCGAACTGTTCTCATCTACTTTGCATGGGTGTGAGGACTCGATGATAATCTTATCGAAAGCAAACTCAGGAAATAACAGCAGACAACGCGCGCTTTGCTAGACATGGGTGTGGCAACACGTGGCTAGTATACCACGATAGCGTATGCGTTATTACTAATTGTCGAACTGACTTTCACTTTAACTTAATATTCTCTTACTAAACATTCAATAGTAGCAATGTTTGGAGAGACTGCAATATGGATTCTATATCGAAGAAAAACACAGGGGCTCGACTATCGAGAGGTTCGATTTACCAGGGGTTCGACTATCAAGAGGTTCGATTTACCAGGGGTTCGACTATCAAGAGATTCGATTTACCAGGGGTTCGACTATCGAGAGGTTCGATTTACCAGGGGTTCGACTATCAAGAGGTTCGATTTACCAGGGGTTCGACTATCAAGAGATTCGATTTACCAGGGGTTCGACTATTGACTATCGAGAGGTTCGCTTTACCAGGGGTTCGACTATCGAGAGGTTCGATTTACCAGGGGTTCGACTATCGAGAGGTTCGATTTACCAGGGGTTCGGCTATCAAAAGGTTCGATTTACCAGGGGTTTAAGAGATTCGATTTACCTGCAGGGGTTCGACTATGAAGTTGTTCGATTTACCAGGGGTTCGACTATCGAGAGGTTCGCTTTACCAGAGGTTCGACTATTAAGAGATTCGATTTACCAGGGGTTCGAGCTAGCTATCGTGCATTAGTCAGCTATATATCCTTCCTTGGTGGCTCCATAGCTATCAAATATCGTCTAATGGTCATGACTATAGTAGTTTCGAGTCTCTACCAGTATCGATTATTGAGTCAATGTGTCGCTTAAGCTGAGACCATCGAGATTGTAGCGATAAACTATAAATGAGGTTACGGTTGTTTGAGAGCCACTTGAATAAATATTGGAATAGATGATTGAGAAACCCAAAATAGAAACAAATAAATTCATAAACAATTTACAAAAATAGCACTGCAACAACCGCAAACACATTGATTTAGATACTAGCTAAAATATGACTAACTCCAAGGGAAAATACAGTGCGAATCACAAAACCGTGGGCACATATAGAAATATTTTAGAAATCGTTTATTATTCGTTGAACAACTCAGAAACAACTATATCACCGCAAGAAGTTTGACTGATGTGTAGTATGATAAACCTTTTGTAGTTAGAGTTGTTTGTGAGTTGTGAGAAACGATTTTTTAAATATTTCTGGGTACCCACGGTTTTTCGATTCGCACTGTAACTGGTAGTTCTTTTCAAGTTATGCCTTCTTTACTTGCAGGGGTTCCTGTGGTAGACGATTGCGTGTCAAAAACCGTTTCCTTTCTTCGTCGTCTTTTTTCAATATTCATCAACTCTTCATTTTAATTAGATAAACTATTTGTCTATGTATTTCCAACGTCTAGTCTTCAATCACAGCCGGATCTCAATTCCCAAATACTTGTAATTTTGCTACTACCGGATACCAGAGTTTATATAGGACTCTGCGGATACTTGGCAATTTTGTGGTCAAACTCAGGTACTTTCGATCACGCTAATAATCTATAAACGAACTTCCTTTAGTGAGGACAGATAATGAACCCCCATCGATGTAAAATTCTTACAAAACTCTTTTACACATCTAAATGTAGTGATGGGTTATTTCGCGAGGGCGGTCTGTGGTTCCGTTATATACTATTTACAATGAATAGTGGCGACTGCATGTCTACAGCGTGCTTTGTAAAAGGATCTTGATTTTTTTGAATAGTCACGCTTGTCTTAGCCGATTATTGTATGTTATATCAACTATTTAAAGTCCTGCTGCTTGTTCTTTTTGTGGTGAATTAATTTGATTTAATGTCATCACGCTGCTAAAACGACTGATGTTTAGCGCGGCGAATGGGTAAGAAAATGGATAAGATTATCTTCAAGATATTTCTCATTCAAATAAGCTACACGCTCGGTTTTTTGGCATCATTATTTTTACAAATAAGAATATATATTATACTGAGTTCATAAGCAATAATATTAAGATAATACTAATAGAAATAATTTTGAATGACTATAAAGATACAATAATTTAGAAAATGTAATTCTAAAGCGATGATGGCCAAGGTCAACGATGAGACACACCAATAATTGACGAGAAAGGAGAAACCAACGACACGAAGGCTAGTGTAAAACGACATGTATGTCTTATCTAAAGACTACTGTCTACAATTCAAGCTTTTCGTATTCACCATCAACAATGATTAACTGTGTTATCTTACTATAACTTAAAAGGTGATTCATTGGCAAGATTGTCTAATGGCGTCTGTTTTCTGGCACTAGTGCTTCATTCAAGTGCTTCTTGTATTTGAGACACGCGTCTAATACCGGTGGTAGCACTTCACATTGCCATAGAAAGAGGAAAAAGGTTATTGCACATTAATCATGGCTAGAAGTAGAGACCAATTCACAATCTTACTAATGAAGACGTATAAAGCTTATTCAAAAAAGGCAACCTTGTTCCCAGGGCCCTCTCCCTTCGCGTTTTGGGTGGAAAAAGCGAAGGGAGAGGGCCCTGGGAACGAGGTTGCAAAAAAGGTTGAATTGAGAATACCTAATAATGCATTCCAAGACCGAAATGCATTGTACATCTTATGTAATTGATGAATCATACTCAGCAAAACATTTAACCAGTTATATATATAGAAATCCATCTACTTAGCATTTTTATTTTAAGTTTACAAGATCAGCAATGTATTTCAATGTATTCACAATTTTACCTTTTTCAAATAGCTGTAACTGTATTGACAAGCCGTGCTTCAATTGCAACACGCAGTTTTACCTACGTCTTTTTGTAGTAATCTTTGTGGTGATGTTTGTTAGAAGTACATGGATACAATCTTCATCCCAGTTCATAGCCTGCGTTGCCGGTGGTCTGCGGTCTTTGTTTGTTTGTTTGTTTGTTTGTTTGTTTGTTTGTTTGTTTGTTTGTTTGTTTGTTTGTTTGTTTGTTTGTTTGTTTGTTTGTTTGTTTGTTTGTTTGTTTGTTTGTTTGTTTGTTTGTTTGTTTGTTTGTTTGTTTGTTTGTTTGTTTGTTTGTTTGTTTGTTTGTTTGTTTGTTTGTTTGTTTGTTTGTTTGTCTTCTGTCTGTCGGTGGATCTGCCTGTCTGTCTGTCGGTCGGTTGGGGAGACTGCCTGTCTTTCGGTCGGTTTGTCAGTCTACTTTTATGTCGGCCGGTTGGTCAGTCTGCTTGTCTGTCGGTCGTTTGTTTAGTCTGTCTGTCTGTCTGTCTGTCTGTCTGTCAGTCGGTTGGTCAGTCTGCCTGTCTATCTGTCGGTAACCCTGCTTGTCTGTTAGTCTGTCGGTCAGTATGGCAGACTGACTTCTCTCAATATTGTCAAAAATATGGAAACGACAGCTTCCTTTTCTACTCAAGACCTATTCTGCATTCCACTATCTTCAAATGAGTGGTCCTTCTTAGCCAACAGAACCCAGAGATGTACAGTTCAAAATTTAATTTCTGAGATTAAATTAATTTTCTTGCGGTGTTCCACAGAGCTCGATTGTAGGACCACTATTGTTTATTATCTACATCAATGATATTTCTTGTTGTCTCACGCTATTCTTGGTTCTTGGTTCTTGGTTTATTACTCTTCTTAGTAGTTCACACTAATACAAGAAGGATTTTAAAAGGAAAAAATACATACATATATATAAATAAATGTTCTACAATAGTTTTAAATGTAAGATAACTTTTCAGGTTTGAAAGGGCCTTTATTGTACTGTTTTTAAAGGAATCGAAAGAGAGGGCGTCAACTGCTTCTGATGGCAATAAGCTTCAAATTGTTATTGCACTAGGAAAAAAAGAGTGTGTATATAGCTTAAAACAAGTAAGTTGCATTGTTGGTTCGTTTTCTTCTGTTGGAGAGGACGAATTCTGGCGGAATTTTAGGGCCTATTAAATTATTATGAAATTTATAAAACATTAATATTTGGTTCAAAAGTTTTCTCCGTTCAAGGGTACTCCAACCCAGTGAGTTGACGAGTCCTGAAGAGCTTATGATCAGATGTCACAGAGCGAGCGGCATTTTTCTGGACCTGTTCTAGCTTATTGACAGCATTGTCATGATAAGGACTCCATACCGAGGACGAATATTCCAGTGGTCTGATTAAGGCATGGTATGCCTTTGCTCTTACATTGGCATCACAGGGCTTTATATATGCGTCGGACAATTCCTAGGGTTCTGTTTGCCTTGTTAACAATAGTATTAATATATGTTCCGTCCATTGTAAATGGACGTTACATGTGACCCCAAGATAACCGTGGGATTTGACATGCTCGAGGTTGTCGTTACCCAATTTGTAAGGAAAGTGAACATGATTAGATTTGTTCGTTACACTCAGAATTTTGCATTTTGTGGTGCTAAAACTCATTTGCCATGTATTAGACCAAGTGTGGAGTTTAGTTAGATCTGATTCTAAGGCTATGTGGTCATCTGGGGTCTCGATTCTACGATAAAGAATGCAGGCATCAGCAAACAGTCTCAAAGGGGAATCAGTGTGGTGAACAATGTTATTAATGAATAGCAAAAACAAGGTTGGACCCATGACGGACCCCTGGGGAACTCTTGAGGTTACTGGAACAGTATCAGAATGATGACCATTTACTGAGACGAACTGATGACGGTCCTGGAGGAAGGCTTTTATCCAGTCCAATGTTTTGCCTTGAATGCCATAGGATTGAAGCTTTAAGAGTAGTTTTGGATGTGACACCTTGTCGAAAGCCTTAGAGAAGTCTAAGAGGACTTCGTCGACTTCCCCTCGGAATTAAGTAATGAAGCCCAGTCATGCATTGTAGGAACCAGTTGAGTTTCACAAGAAAAAACACGCCTGAAGCCATGTTGAAGCTCAGATAGAATGTTTTAGCTGAAAGATAACGATTTAGTTGGCAGAGAATAACATGTTCCATTATTTTGCAACAAATGCAAGAAAGCGAGACTGGCCTGTAGTTGCATGTTTTAGATTTGTTGCCTGATTTAAAGATAGGAACTACGTACCATGTCTTTGGGGACGATTCCTTCATCAAATCTGTGCTGGTAAATAAATGTTAGTATTGGAGCAATTTCAACTGACATATCATGAAGAACTCTAGTGGGTATTCCATCTGGCCCGCCAGATATATCCACATATATCCATCTTTTAGTTTAAATAACATGCAGAAATGTCTGCAATTTCTATAGTACCACTGCCAGTTTGTTTTTCTGCTGTGACCATACCATCATGCTCGTAACATGGTATATGGGACCAGGGATCAAGCCCAAAAATTAGGCTCGGATCAGGTATTAGAGGCCAGGGCTCAGGGATCGAAGGGCTGGGATCGAGGATCAAAAAATGCGATAGGATCAAATTTTCAAAACGGGGATCAAGGATCAAAAGGAGTGGAAAAAATTGGGCTCAGGGATCAAAAATTCCGAATTGATCCGGGATCAATAGGTTCAAAATATACCATGTTACGAGCCTGATACCATACCATAACGCAATTATGAAAACCGATGGAAGATGACTATCATCTAGCGTAAACACAGACTGAAAATAATTGATCAATGCATCGCCCTTGCTTTTATCTGAGATATGCAGAGAGTCATCACTCATCAGGATAGGTATAGCAGATCCATCAGATCTAGATTGTTTAACGTATTTCCAGAACTTCTTGGGATTTGATTCCAAACTACCTCCAATAGAATTATTAAGGTAATCATTATGTACGGACTTCAGAGCTTTGACAGCTTTATTCCTTTTCTTTGGCTCTAGATCTATAATTACGAATATATGAGCAACTTTTCTCCCATTGAAATTATTGGTTCAAATATTGAGAGAGTAACTTCTATGAACTGGCAACTTGGGGTACATATTGACCAGAATTTAAACTGGAATGATTAACTTTATATGTAAAAAAGAAGGGAAAACAAATTATTTAGTAACAAGATCAGATCTGCATAAAATTAGTTCAAGTCCTGGGTGGATGGATCTTGAAACTCGAAAACACAACCGTTTTGATGTATAAAATAATTAACGAGCTCCACAGTTACGATCTGACTTAAAATTACAGCTACTCCATTCTGAGTTCCTAAAGCGTAGCCTATCATATAGTGGCGCAGTGACGGGCTGTATTATAATGTAATGCTAAAAGAAAGCTGATAATAATCTCAAACCTCATATACTAAAAAGTTACAGTTCTA
Source organism: Metridium senile (assembly GCA_949775045.1). Classification (NCBI taxonomy): domain Eukaryota; kingdom Metazoa; phylum Cnidaria; class Anthozoa; order Actiniaria; family Metridiidae; genus Metridium; species Metridium senile. The sequence goes on from OX459095.1 coordinate 47,259,976, forward strand.
TAAAGTAATAAGATGTTATTCAACCAGATTGACTACCCGTTTTAACTCCACAAATCGTCGCCATATTTACCACAGGAAACCCATTTCTCAAAAAAAAAAAAAAAACTTCTTAGAAACATATCTCAACAAAATCTCAGTTTTCTTTAATGCAGTTTCGTTTATATCTTGAATAATGAAGTATTTGTGAGAAGGTCAGCCTCACCGAATGCACAATGTATATGTGTGATATCACAACATGCGATGCCATATGCACAACTGAATGTGCGTCACGACAAACTAAGCGCGCATATTTAAAGTGCACCTGACGCCCTTCATGATATTTTGCAAATCTGTTGTACATGAGGTGTATAATAAGTGTACTTAATATTTCTTGATGTCGACCTCTCCTTTTTGAGATATGAACATTTTAAATCTGAAAATGCAAATGAGGTGACGTCATCCCAGTTTTGTTTCAAAGCCGACAGCAAGCTTGTTTTTGTTAAGTAGTAAAAATGTTAATGGTAGTGTGAATATTAGTAATACAGATATCGAGCTTTAAAAAATCGCTATAATTATTTCCAGATAACTTTTGTATATTTAATAAGGCCTGGGATGACGTCACTTCATTTGCATTTTCAGATTTCAAATGTTTGTATCTCAGAAAGGAAAGGTCGACATCAAGAAAGATTAAGTACACATATTATACACCTCATGTACAACAGATTCACAAAATATCATGAAAGGTGCACTTTAAAGATTGCTTGTCAGGCACCAGTCTGACCGCTGAACAAAGGGAGTGGGCTCATAGCCCAATGAAATGCACAATAATCCAATAAGATGAATTGCATGTTAGGTAATAAAACAAGTAATCTTAGTGATATAAAAGAGAGCCAAATGAAATGAAAGATACAGTAAAACCCCGCGTATAAGAACCTAAAATTTAAGAACCTGACAGGCTGAAATTTTCATTTTTTTTGGTAAACAAGAGCCATGTGCAAAAGCATTAACCTGTATGTAAATAAAATAGGAAAAAAGGTATTGTAATGATGAAGTGAGTGATGCTAATATAACCTAGATAGCCTGATTTCAAGTTAAGCACCATATATATACCTATTTCAAAAATCGTTGTCGCAGCCAAAGCCACAGTCCACACTCTGAACCTTGCAAGGGATGTCGGTATTTCTTCTTTGATTTGTTGTATTCATAGCATATTTTGGATGGACGTATTAGTGTTATAGCACTGTTACATGGGTAGATAATAAAACAATGATATTTCTTTAAAAAACGTGTAATATATCACAAATCATGTTCAAATTACCGACAACCTTTGCAGGGTTCAGTGTGTGGACTGTGGCTTTGTTTGCGACAACGATTTTTGAAATAGGTGTATAAGAACCTGTTCAGGCTGACTTGAAAAAATCTAGGTTCTTATACGCGGGGTTTTACTGTAGCCCATGGAAATAGAATGACATAGATGGCCCAATAAATTAAGAAATAGACCAATGACATGATTAAAAGCCCAATGAATGACATGAAAAATTGTCCAATGGATTAAAGAGGATAGTCCAATAAACTATTACCCAATAGCAGGCATTTTTGACATTATTTACATTTCATTTCAGTGCAGCATAAAGTCAATTGGCCGTGTGAATAGTCAGCAGGTGGAGCAGACTGGTGGCTGCAAAACAATAACAAAAATATCTGACAAATGATTTCATATCTTGGAAAGGTCACGAATCAAAACTCTACAGCTAAGTTGTAGAGTTGCTTATAGCGGTATTTTGCTGAATCTAAATCACTTTTATCTGGATACAGTTTGGGTTCTTTGTGATCAGGAATCATTGTGGTTTGATTTGTGTGGAAAAGGTTACGGAAGTATTCTTGTTTTACAAATCAAAATAATGGAGGAGTACCTGAAAATAAGAGCATTTGCAAGGTCCCATCAAAGAGAGGTTAGTATAGTATTATGGAGCTGAAACTAGAACTTTGAATATATAACTAAACATGAGCAAAATGAAAGAAAGATATGCCGGGATACAATAGAATGCATTTTTGATTGATTAGTCGACAAGCTTTTCGATTCGCGCTTTAGACATGTGGCCACTTCGCGATGTAAATGCACAATATGTATACAATATAGCGCAAAATTAATACCATATTATGTTTTTTAAAGCTTGTTTTGTGCATCCATCTTTTAGTTTAAATTACAAGCAGAGATGTCTGCAATGTCTATAGTACCACTGCCAGTTTGTTTGTCTGCTGTGAACATACCATAACGCAATTTTACGATGAAGTTAACAGCATAAAATGTTTCCGATAAGAACTTTCAAAGTTCGCTATTCAAAATTGAGAGTGCTTGTTTTATGGTATTATATATATTGCTTTTATGAGTTTTAAGCTGTTTTAAATATTGCTATCTGATCAAGTTGCCGATGAAGTTCATGCATTTGTTTTGTCCGTTTAACCAGACAGGACCGAGTTGATTCTAGATAGCCGTACATAAGTTTCGAAGCGTGCAATATTTGTAATTGTGCAAACCTTCTACAGGGAGCTAGTTTTTCTTTGTTTAGTTGCGGTAAAATTACATTGACGAAAATAAAGTTATAGCAAAGAATAGGAGTCACAACTGTGACGCTCTATTCATTACTGTAACTATAAGTTGAAAGGAAATAGTGATCTAGTACATCCCATTTGGACAGACCCTGCTGTGTACCTACTACCTAATCATTTATTCAATCGTGAATATGTAAATATCAATTAAACTCACTGAACAATATATGCTGTCAGGAAAGTTGACTTGAAGTCTTCAACCAACTAAAAGCCACACAGAGTAGTTGTCAGCTTCAAACTGGTCGACTCCAAACTATATTGCTTGATACTAAACTGGATTTTAGCCAAACAGTTTTGTCAAGGTGTTTATATTTTCGTTGTAAACGATTAACTACACAGTTTAGGGCCAAATTCAAGTGGGCCGCTTACAATTGCAAACACAAGTTACTAGTTGGTTTAGAGACGACGCTAAAGAGTTCCAAGGAGGCCGCTGTTTAGGAATTCTAATTACAAGAACTGCATTCAGATTATTTCGTATATTCTATCTTAGTGTGAATGTCACTGGTTTTTGTTCTAACCTTGGGAAGAAAGAGCGGCGATTATTTTACGGAAATAGCCACAGTGGCATTTGAAAACAAGATTACAGATGGTAGTATATTTTGCAAGTTATTTATATCGCCGCAGCTTGGTATAATGAACATCATTAATGCTACGAAGTTAACCGTGAAATGCTAACTAACAATCGACTCGTTTGCTAAACTTATCGTGTGCTTATTCTCCTGGTTTTAATTTCATTATTTTGTTTGTACATTTGAGTTTTTTATTTGTACGTTTTGGTATCAAAAAATTCAACATCCCGTCGAACTTTTCATGTGGAGTCATTTTGCATGGTTGTATTTTTGGTTTGGAAGGGAAGACGTTTTATTCAAGGAGGTATGACATTTTGATCACCAATTATTCTGTCGACACAAGTTCTTTTACCAAGTTAATATGCCAATATCTTCGACTTATAAGCAGACGGGCCATATATCCAGCCAACCATGGAACACAACCAAATCACGTCGACTCTCGACAACGCTGCCTCCATTAGACTCCAACAAAAGCGATGATTCTGGAAGAAAAAGGCCTCGCTCAGCAACAGGGAACCGGTCGAATAATGCTAATTCTTCTAAGGAATTCCATGCCAAACCTGCTTGGGTAGCTGGTAGCTTTGAAAAGCCATTGTCTGAGAAGCAAAACGCTTCACTAACTAGCAAAACTGCTTCAAGAAAGACTTTGAAAAGACGAGAAACTTTGCCTGAATTTGGTGAGAATTCGTTCACTCCTTTACCAAAGTTTAAGCGTTCTAATAGTGATTCTTTACTGGAGCCGTGCGAATCAGGCAGTAAAAGGAAAGTGCGAAGAGCCACAGCCACAATGTCTAAAAGTGTTAGGAAATATCGAAAACGCTTCAGTGAAAAGTCAGCCTCAAGCCGAATTCGTCCGAAAAAGGTAAAACTATCAACAAGTGAATTTGATAAGATTTTTTTCAGTTTTTTTGTTCAAATCAAGTGGAAATTAAATTGTTTATCATTTTGTTTAATTTGTTGACGTGAAGTTAGCTTTTACCTTCAAGTACTAGATGAAATAATAATAGGTTTATAAGTGACTTCTCTGGTACTATTATTTGTTTACAATGTTAGCCAGGACATTATCTGTTATAAGACAAAAGCAACGTTCTGTTAGTTTATAATGGACGTCTTTTTGTTTTACAAAGATTAAGTCAGATTAACTATAATAACTCCATAAAAAAATCTAAAATTATAAACATGGAAAAAACGTTTTCCGGAGATTTAGGATATAATGATTTAGGATATCGGTTTTAAGATAACTGGTTAGAAAATCGGGTATATAATCTATGTGGTTTATTATCGTGCGAGATGATTATATCAATGATATAACTATTATCTTAAACCACGATGAAAAAAAAATGTATAGTTAATTTGAGATTTTGCTTACTAAGCAGGTGCAACAGAATCTCTAGCTGTAAATATGAATTTTTCAACTTGTTCTATTTGAAATATCCCATTATCACCAGCATCAACAACACACACACACTCAACAAGAACTACTTGCGGAGCCCGCGATACCAAGACTTCACGCGGCGTTCTTAAACTATAACCATTTATCATAATATATTTTGATATCATTTTTCAAAAAACATCATTAACAAATGCTGGCTTTACAGATTTACGGAACCAGTTAGATATTCATAGAATTTTCAAAGAAAACTTTTAAATTTCCTTGGATTGCATGATTCACTAATATTGAAAAAGTGATGATACGGTATAGTTTCACAGTAGTTCCATGTCAAACTTTGACAACCTAAAAAAAAAAAAAATAAACATAATATTAATTTTTTAAACTCTTGTAGTAAATTTAGACACAGACACAGATCAATATTAAAATACTAACGTTTCTTCCGTATATGGAGTAAAAGTTGGCATGCATGCATTGCGCGTTTTAAGGTTTGCACAATTTTGTCTGCATCATTAAACAACTGACTCAATTAATCATAAATTAAAACCACCAATAGTTAATTTGCTGGTTGAAAATACACCATGTCAGAAGCTCGTGACAATGTATGTCTTTTAGGGGGATGGAAGGGTTTGGATGGGTGGGGTGGGGTGGGGATTTAAGTGGGGGTGGGGTGGAAAGATAGGTGGTCAACACTATATATTATGTTATCCGCAGTAATTATATCGTCGCGAAAAGAACACAAACGGCCATAGGCGTGCGTCATAGCACGACGTTCATATAAGCTGATAATTTGACTATTTTTGCAAAGGAATTTATCCATTCTGTGAACCTTTTAAAAAGATTATCTCCTTTAAGAACATATACGTAACGATGAAATACAGGCGAATTGCTAGACTACTTTGAATGATTGATCTGATAACAGTGTCGCTACATGCACAAGACATTTAGAAATGATTATTAGAAATGATTAATGTCTTCAACAATTGTCATTCTGTGTAAACGAATTCCAATACAACTGAGTGACATTTGTAACATTTAGACGTATAAAAACAAGTACTACAATTTGAGCTGGTATAATTAAGTTGGATCTAATTTTTCCTCCAAGCAGCCGAGAGTATATCTCTCGTTGCGAATTCTGACAAGAAAATGAGAGACTCTGCTATAGCAGGGAAGAATTTGATATATGTCAGACGTGGTACTAAGAATAAAGAAGAAAATTGAATATGACCGTATACGTATACAACATTTTGGAGAGAATATTGTTTTATCGAAAATTTGCTTATCTACGACATATTTGATGTTCTTATTCGTTCTTGTCGATCAATTGTCACATTAATGGTTGCTTTCTTGACAACTACATTAAACGCATAAAACATGTTTCTTGACATGGTCTAATCAGTCGGACATATGATACCGATCTTTCAATTCATTTCACTTTACCATCCATTAGCGAACGATAAACATGACAAACAATTAACATAGTTTGTATCAAGAAAAGATTTCCAAGGAAAAAAATGCCCCAAGGGTCGGAAAACACAGGAAAACAGATACCCCAAAACGTTCATTTTTAATGAGAATTGAAAATCATTTGAGACGGCAACTCAAAGCAGAAGCGTATTCGACAAGAAAAACAAACTACCTTGGGGGAATTTCATTTCAGACATCACCCAATGCAAAATTTGAAATCATACTAAACTCCGACGTTTTTCTATATTGAAAATTCATCTTTCGCAACAAGATATTAGCATATGAGTAAAAGGTACGTCCTGATTGGCTAATCTCAATAGCCAGTAGACCATTTTCGGCAGAACAGCCTTAAAATGAATTTATTGATTTCTCCCAACAACATACCAAGATCCAGTCTAAATTCCTCAACCAAATAACACTGGTTCAGCACTGAATTAAGGTATGAGATGGTGTTTTGAAGTGTTTCTTGTACAGTAGATGTTTGTTCGATGTTTTAAGGTGTTAGTAAGTAAGAATATTCTCGCTCTTTGGGTGTTATTTAATGAAATATTGGAGTAACTTGTAACATCTAAAGTTAATGAGTATTGTCTAATGTCTAAATATTATTTTTACAATTCTCGTGTTTTGAGCTACTCTTTCTTGTCTGAATACTCCTAAATGTACTAATGAAAATGGTTTAAGTTTTTGGCGAGCTTAATGTCGAGGGAGAATGCATGATTAAGCCAAAGTATCAAAGGGAAGCCGATATCAAAAACATTGTCAGTAAGTTCTCGATTATATATATCCTGAACATAGTCATTTTCTTTCTTCCTTCTACAATTTTCCATTTTAGTCTTTACTTGAGTTATCCTAAAGACTTTATCAGATACAATCTTTGAACATAAATTTTTCAAATATATCTTAAAAAACCCGGAACGTTTTTTCCTTTAAATATTACTATTTGTTTTGATAACCTTGTTGCTGTACTGCGCATGTTCAGTGGCAGGTGCAAAAGCGAGATGTGTTCAGTTTATTTGATTGGTTGCCTGCTGCATGCTTGACGCGAGCTCCATCAAAAGCTCTATTTTTCGCGCCAAATCATTACATTATAAACAAGCCAAGACGGTTGCCATAACAATGACATTAATTCAGTCATTGAATTATTAAACGCTGTGTTTTTGTATGTTTTGAGCAAGGGCCAACATGGGTTCGTCTTGTCTCACGCTGTTTCATCGTCTGTTTTTGCTTTACATTTAATGTTTCTTTTAATTTTTGCTCAATTTTTAGTATCCACCTACCCCTCCCTGGTGAAAGAAATTTCTTCGCATTTTGATTGGCTAACACTTCGAGTGCCCTAGTAGCAAACCAAATCGAGTCAAATGACTCAAAACAAAATTGATCAGTGCGATCACTTCTAAATTGTACATGTTTTTCTCACTCTCTCAATGATGGTAAGCTAATTATTGTATGTAACAGATAACCTTTTTCGTTTGGAATGAGTATTTGATTTGAATTTAAAAGAACAAAGTTGGAAAAAATCGTTCCTTTAGCGTAGTAGCTACACGTAATGCAAGAGAAAATTTGAGCTCAAATCAGCTCCTTATTATACCGATTACGTTTCTTTTCGTATTCATTATTCATACTATATACAGATTTTGTCACTTGATAGGGCTGATATGCAGTTTTACGTTGTATTTCATTTTATATGCAATTCCAAAAGTGCTAAAATTCGTTCTAAGAGTCCAGTCGCGTGCCTCTTCGAGGCTTCTTGCTGTTCTGTAAATACGTCGTCTTTATTGTCTTTATTGCTCGCATTAGGAATTTATTTGTTCTTTTGTAATGTATATAAACTCGCTTTAAAGTTTATCTCTGTAGGGTATTTGAAGTTTTTGTTTGATTCTTTTATTTGCATAACTTTTATTTGTATAACTTAATCTACTGCATATGCAAATTCAACACGAAAAACACCAAAATATTATTCTTAATTTTCGACTAATTCAGTGTGTTCCTAAATATTTAATGCTGGTTAAATTGTTTAAATGTTTTAGCATTAGAATTCTAATCCCATTGGGGTTTCATAAATATGCTTTTGTAGTTCGAACAGATAAGATATTTGATAAAGATCCACATATATTATCTTTGAAGTAGAATAATTTCGAAAATATAAACTAAACGTTAATACATTAAGGCCACGTATATTTTCAATCACCTAATCCATCCGTTCGATTTGTAAATTTGCATTAATTGATCATTAAGAAAATAATCTAGTGTGAATGATTTGGTAAACTGTACATATATATTTTGTATATATCTGTGTGTTAAAGGTCACTTTTATAAGTTTATGGTGTTAATAAACATATACCATATGATAACTATTTGACTTATGATAGCCATATAAATAAACAATATATTATTGCTTTGTAGGTTGAACCGGAAAGTAAACTCACTGTGAACAACAGCAAGATATGCTTCAATAAATCCAATCAAACACCAAATTCACTAGGACAAAGGGTTTTATGTGTCTTAAACAAGCAGATTAAAAGCGGAGTTGTGCAGTACCTTGGTGCTACACACTTTAGTACTGGACAGTGGTGTGGTATTGTTCTGGACGAACCATGTGGAAAGAATGATGGTTGTGTGAAGGGTGTACGTTACTTCACATGTGCAGAGAACTATGGTATATTTGTACATCCACACAAAGTGAAGATAACCAACAGACCAAACCACCAAACTAATGGGCTGGAATTTAGAGAATCTGATGAAAATCTAGCCACTAGAACAGGACCTAAAGACACTCATTACAATAATAGAACCTCAATGGATTGTACTAAAGTGGAAAGATTTGGAGTGAATAATTCTTCAGATGACAAATTAACAAAAAAGAGGTCCAAGTCATTATCAGATGGGACAGCCTTTCAGACAAATATCTCAAAGTCTACTGATAATGATTGTAATGATCAGGCCACATGGTCAGAGTTAACTAGATCAAGTTCACTTCCTAGAATACCAGACCAAGTGTGTAATAATGATGATTATATTGGAAATGACTCTGAATTTAATTGTAATTATCAACTACAAAGTAATTCAAGCAATGACTGTAATGGGATGGATGATAACTCCGATTTTAGCGAGAAACAAGAGGATTCATCAAGTGACAATAGCCACAAAGAACCATATCCTGAAGAAAAAGTTTTAAAATGTGGAGATCTTTTTACTACTACAAGTAATATATTAAATGATGGCACTAATATGATGACAGAGAAAAGATCTTATTCATCAGATTATATTACAAGTATAAACTTAAAGACAAAACATGATTTGAATAGCCCTGGACCACATGCAGCTTTAGAAAGAAATTCAACAATAGATGCTTTTGTTCAAGATAAGTACTGTAGCTGCCCTAATCTTGTCCCATCTCAGCACTTATCAAGTGCTCTTGAGGCTTGTATAGACTTAGGAAGACAAGAACTAGAGTCTCATTCAGAGAAGAATTCTCCTATTAAAGAAGAACAGAGTGTACTCTTCACTGAATTGAATGAAGAAAGTGAACTGGATGATGTAATCGATAGAAATGAACCTGAACAGAACAGCTACAAACTACCACACTATGGACGCTCAAAGTCACTACCTTTGGTGCTAGTACAAATTAGGGATATAAGTGAGACAGAATCTTTATTCTGGTCAACTGATAAACTGGCAGGTCTTGTGTTAAATGAGGAAAGATCTGCTAGCTGGCCTGTCTTATCAACATCAGCTTGTAGGCTTGATTTAAGACCTGATAATAAAATTACTGAAACTGATGTTGTGAATACTGACCAAGCAAAAGACACTCAGGATACCTTATCTTGTGAAACTGAGACTGTTGTTGATGGTGGTGAGCAAGAGAAAAGTAAAACGTTTTCACTTAAGAAACAAAGTGCCGTGGAAAATCTTGCACAAAGTGATAACGAAAGCTTGTCCCAGTCAGGCTCACAAGTATCGTTATCATCTGTCGAAACAAATGCAAGTAAAAAGGCCAGAAAAGTTAGCGCAAGTTCTGCATCAAGTACAAAGTCACAGAGTAGAAGATTGCCATCAAAATCACAGAAAACCTCTAAGGTCAACCAGAGAAAAGAGAGTAAAGATGCTGCAAATAGAACTGGTAAATTAGCCCCTGCTCCTGGTAGGTTAGTAAAGAGGCATACAGTATCTAGTTTACAGTATCAACCAGCTACCACACCTGGTACCACACGACCATCAATGAACAAACGTCCAACAAGTACAATATCACAGCCAGTAAACAATACCTCTGCAGTGTCTCCCAGCTGCGGCAAGTCTAAATTACCAACAATGAAGAAGACACCAACAGCAGCATCTGACAAACCACTTACCAGCAAGCCACCAATCAAGAAGGCAGCAGTTAGACCAACTAGCATAGAGTTACAAGGTGTAAAGAAAGTTCCTGGACCACCATCAAAGAAAACACCAGCAAGAAAACCATCTGCTGCAAGCACAACTTCAACACAAAGGAAAGCATCTACATTTGCTTCATCAAAGAAGACAAGTATCAAGACTGAGAGCACTGTGCAGAAGAGAACAAAGATTGGCAGTAAACCAGAACAACAAGCTGCATCAGGTATGTTCTTTTATGGGTTGTTGACTTTGTAATAAAATGGTTTTACTTTAGTAAATCCAAGCTGAAATGCTATTTATGATATAATGAAATTTGTAACACCGTAAAAAATGTTGACTTAACAGCCTATACTAGTTTACTAGCTAGTTCCCATTGCGATTTATAATAGGTAACTTTTCTAAATTACCAGCCATATAAGGCAGCACAATTTAAAAAAAAACAATAGGTGGTGTTAGGTTTGTTCTTTTCTGGGTTGTTGACTTTGTAATAAATTATTTTTACTTTAGTAAATCCAGGCTGAAATAATATTTATAAAAGGTAACTATTGTAAATTACAAGCCATAAAGACACTAGAACCAGATGGGAAATTGAATTCACAGAGTAAAGTCTCTCCAAATCCTATTAATCAGAAACTGTTTACATGAGTTCCTTTACTGTTATGCTGGTCGAGTTGAATGCAACATAATTATTGCAGATATCCAAAGCATGCTTGTGTCCTGGGATATAATAGGAGAAGGGAAGAGAGGGAGAAGGGAAGATCCTCCAATCTTACAATCTCTTTATTTCGCCATCTCATCATTTCTCCAACCCTGTCCTTTCCCTATTTTTGTCTTCTTCCAGTTCCCTTCACTCTTCCATTTCAAGAAAATACCTTTCCATCAATATTTACAATATTGTTTTCAATCTTGTACAGCCATTATAAGTAGGCTTACATATGCTTAAATATTATAAAACAAATTATTATAAGGATTTAGATTTCTATATTTTGCTATATAGATTTAATATTACCGGTAAAGTATATATATAGCAACCGTCCAATCAAGGCTAACAGTTATCATATATTAAATCAACACCAACCACATATGTTATAATTATAACGGTGTCATAAATATTTGATTATACACAAACTACACAGACGGCCAAACTGATTCGATTTTCCCAACAAAATCTTATTCCATGGATTAAAATGGTGATTTAAAAGTAGTTTGGGGATAAAGTTGTTGCTCAGCAATGGACCAAGATGTGGATAATGTCATTGGCTGCATAATATGCAGTTTTTTACCATTGTTTCTGCATCCGGCGTTTTTGAAGTTAATGAGAGGTAACATTTAATTCATTTAAGTACACTCCGATTTTTCGTTCTAGAACTGTTGATCATAGTGATCATAAGTGTGATTCGATTTTACCATTATTAATGCAATATTCTTTGAAATACTCCCCAAATTTCAAGGCTTTTCTAATATTTCATCGGTTTGTTTTATGGTTTATCACGTGTCTAGCCAGGCAGATTTAAATTTTCACGAAGTTCATTTGTATGCCAATCGTAAGCGTTTGTTCCAGCAAACAGTAGTTTCTCTGTGAACTGTGAAATTGTTCAAACATTAATGGGAGCTTATACTATTTTCAAGTGTGTACTCAGCAAATTCAAGTCGTTTAGATTTCTGTCTTGTGTGAAGTGTTGGATTTGCCCCGGCGGCGGTATGTTCAATAGACAGACTTTTCTATTTTTCATGAAAATTTGAATTTTGAAATTTGTATATGTCGATTTTAGGGGAAATGTTTTAATTATTTTAGTGATTCGTATTTTTCTCTTTTTCTTCTCAGTTTCAAATGACTTCTCATTTACATTTCTCTTTATTATTACTGTAACTATCATATTTTTGTAATTTTTTTTTCTTCTTTAATCAGTTATTGTATAATTTTATAAATCGTATTTTTTTCTGGAAATCAAAAATTATTGATATGATGAAGTAGAGAGAAATAATTATTTTAGAAAAATATAAGCAATCTATGGAAATGTTTCGAAGTACATGTAATTTGCGTCATTAATACTAAAGCGGTTACCATGGCAGCAACAAACTCATATAGATTTCGGGGTTTTTTTGGTCTAAAATAACACTTATACCTAGAGTACAAATACTAAAAGTGTGCAACATAAATACCACTAAATACTGCTAAATTATGCAAATTCTTTTGTTCTCTATTGCAGTTAATCAACACTATTTAGTGGTAAATAGTACAAAGTATTGCACACTTTTAGTGTTTGTACTCTATTGCACACTTTTAGTGTTTGTATTCTATAGTTACTCTATACTACATTGTCCGGCTGCGTATCAAGCCTGGTTGGTCCTTGTGGTGTAGTGGTTTACACATCGGACTAGAAAGCCGAAACCGTGGATTCAAGTCCCACCAAGGGCAAATGATTTTTTTCTCACTGATGTATCTGATATACACCTATTTCAAAAATCGTTGTCGCACCTGAAGCTACAGTCCACACTCTGAAGCTTGCAAAGGATGTCGGTAATATGAACATAATTTGTTATTTATTTCACGGTTTTTCAAGAAATATTTGTTTCATCATCCACCACTGCAGCAAATTGATATGTTCATATAACACAAACACGTACAACCAAAATATGCTAGGAATAAATCGATAACAAGAGAAGAAATACCGACATCCTTTGCAGGCTTCAGAGTGTGGACTGTGGCTTTGTTTGCGACAACGATTTTTAAAAACTATTTTTCAATAATTGCCTTTAGCGTTTCGTGCGCTTTTAGAAATTTATGTTTATTTTTGAAATAGTCACCTGTATATTTATACTAAAACAATTATTCTCCTCAGGCTCGATGAATATCAGGGAATAATAAACTCGACATTTTATTATATACCTTATTCAAACGAAGAAGTTTTATCTCTTATCAGTTGCTGAACTTCTTCCTCGCTTCTCTTACAAAAACGAGTGGCCATGACTGAAAACAAGATGATTTGCAAACGCGCCACACGAACTTTCGATGGACTTTGACTTGATTACGTGGATTTATTCCCCTCTCACGTGGATTTATTATATATATATCGATTTATTTCCCTCCACGTGACGTGCTCTCGACCAATAAGAAAACGAGTTTGAATAGGATATATAATAATCCGCGATATCCACCTCGCCTTGGTCGAATTATTGTTTTTTTAAATATAAGCTTTTTTGAAATATCTGTATGAAATGTGATGATGTTTTAAGTTCTGCAATACCGACGTTTTTTCCGCAATCTTTTTTGTTGCTTAAAATACAATATTTGTTTTAATTTTGGTTAAAGTACATTTACAAGCTACACAATTGTTTTCAATTTAGTTTTGTATAATCTGAATCGTTTGAATTTCAAATTGTGCTTGTTCAAACGGTTTAGGAATATTTTTACATACAATTTTTTACTTGTCATCATTTGAATCAAGTTTTCGTTTACGGTAACATTATATAAGCTATTTTAACCTGATTTTAGTACTATAAATATAATTCGTATTTTATCTATTGATAGCCGGGTTTTCAGTAAGTGTGGTTGTCAAATGGTCGCCTATCTTGACGGGATACCTTTTTGTGGTTTTACCACAAGCCAAGTTGACGTACATAATAGTGTTTGAACTTGCGAATTATCATTGGACAACGATGAATTCAGCTTATAATTATTTTAGTTTCTCATCTTTATTCATATCTTTAATGATTTTTCCTCTCGGTACTTACTGTCATTTCATATTGTTATCGTCATTACCATCATTATCATCAATTTAAAAACAAGTATTTGTACTAGCCTCCTCCGCAGGCATCCCTTCCCAATCGGATTTTTCAATTTTTCGAATTTCTGGGCTTCCTGTGTCAACGGGCGGGCCGAGGGGGAATGAGGAGAAGAGCACTTTTGTTTTACTATATCTAGGTATTTTCTACTTCTTCGCGCTATCCGCCATGTTAAGTCAAAAGAACATGTGTATAAAGTATTCCCGAGGGGACTACCGTCGTTATTTCCGATCAACAAAACCTCCCCAGGGGACCCCCGGTCCAGTCACTGGTCCATGAGGTGAAGTCTCCGGTCCAAACACTTCGATTTTTGGCAGGCAACTCCGCTCCTTCCTAATCCTCTTATTAGCTTCCAGTCTCCTCGCGTCCTACCATATAGTTAACACAGGAAGCCCAAAACGGAAATAATCGATCGGAAAAGAGTTGCCTGCGGAGGAAGCTATATTTGTACCTATTCTAAACAATTTATTTTAATGGTAATTTTTTTAGTTTTAGCTTTTCATGCCTTTTTCTTTGTTCAGGAACGGATAGAAAAGTCTCAACAACCAAAACAACTGTCGCCAATAAACCCAAAGCAACCAAGCCCCTCACGCCACAAGACAACACAGGGAGCCCAGCTAGTAAACCAGCAAGTAGTCCTACCAAGCCATACCACTCTCGGCTGCCTACGAGAAAGATCACATCACGTGATGCAAGTATCGAGAGCTCACAGTCTCACGAGTGTGACTTCGATACAGTTTCCATAGGAACTGATGGCTCGGACTTTATCGACGGTCACCGTCTGTCCCGAGGGGAGCTCGAGAGCATACCGAATGATCATTACGATGCTGATCGATCAGACCTCGAGTCGAGTACGAAGTCGTGGCAGTACGCTAGTCACGCACCTGATATACTTACAGGGACGAGAGAGATTCATACACGGTCTGTGGAGGTCCAGGTAGAACTAGTTGACGAACAGGATGACATACGACATAAGTATGTCGCGTTAGAACGATCGTTACACACGATGAAGAAATATAACAACAATCTAGAGATCGCTGTTGCTGACAGGGACAACAACTTGATATCTTGTGCCATTCTTGTCGCTGCTTTATGCAAGAAAGTAAGTTTTGAACATTGTTTATGTTATACAAAAGATAGTTGAAAAATAACATTTGATAGAGAGATCAGGCGGACAGTAACGAGGCGGACAGTAACGAGGTATATGGGCTAGGGGATCAGCCGTCTTTTGGGGGCTCAGGGATCAGAATGTCCAGGTTTTTGTGAATCAAGGATCAGATTTTCATATGCCCTCAGGGATCATCGTTTTGAGGGGGGGCTCAGGGATCAAAATTTCCAGGTTTTTGTGGATCAAGGATCAGATCGATGGTAGTGTTTTTACTTTGTTTTTTATGTTGTCAGCTTCAGGGCAATGGTCGATTTATCATTCATCTGAAAAAGGACCTTCATATGACTGAATCAGAGCTAAAACAAGTGCAAGAGAGACTTGGTAGGTTGTGTCTATTGTACCTTTTGTATTCTTTATTATCATTATTATTTCTATAACGTTATCATCCTCGTCCTTTCCTTCCTTTCACCTTCTCCCTCTTCCTCATATTACTGTATCATCTTGACATTTTTCTCACAATACTGCATTACACAATCGTTGTCATCAACGTCACCATCATAATCATCATCATCAGTTTGGCCTGCAACACTGTTATCATTACAATCAGAAGCAGCACCACCCCAATTGCTATCATGCGTCATCAATCTCTTCGTTATCGTCAATATCACCACTACTATATCATCGGCGTGGACACCACAACCATCAGCAGTGTCATCATCATCATTATGATTATCATCATCATTACCATCATCATTACCATCATTGTTATCAGGGTTCGTGGTAGTCCTTAAACTACGTTTTTAAGGGCACTTGAAAAGACCTTGAATTTTAGAAAATCAGCAAAAACTCCTTAAAAAACCCTTCTAGCTAAAGTAGGGTAAAAATTCTAGTATTGCAAATTAAAGTTAAGTAAAAATTCTAGTATTGTATATCATTTTCGTAAAATATTGTCGTAAAACGGGCTTAAAAATTACTTTTTGGTCCTTGAAAACTCCTTAGATTTTGTTTACTGACATCAGCACGAACCCTGTGTTATCTACATTAGCTCGTCTCACACTAGACAAATCGCCCGTAAGTTTGTTGTCTAATATGAATTCAACAACATTATCAGACGTGTATTTTGTCTCAGAATTGTGTTCGTTTCGTTTTCACACAAGACGACTTGACCGTCATAAGACAATTTGTCCGTCATAAGACGATTTGTCCGTCATAAAACGATTTGTCCGTCCAGACGATTTGCCCAGTGTGAAAACGGCTATTCTCTTTATTATATTAATCGTGAAGAAAATGCCACATAGGTTTTGAAGTAGAGGGTCGTAGGCTAGAAAACTGTAAATGGTTATTGCGTCTCCCTCCTTAAATAAAGATAGAGTGAAACCCAGCCTTACGGCCACCCGCTTAATACGGCCACCCCGTTATTGCGCCCAGTTTTTTAGGTCCCGTTGAAATGCATGCCCATACATTTTCTATAAAATTTACCCGCTTTATACGGCCACCCCGTTAATACGGCCACTTTTGGCTGTTCCTTCGGTGGCCGGATAAACGGGGTTTCACTGTATTGTATTGTAGATAACATAAGTATTGTGTTTTTCTAGCTGAGGAAGAAGCAAACGCTGTGAAGGTACAGGAGGAGATGATGTACGTCAGGAGTGAGCATACTGTCGCCATACAGAACCTAAAAGCTGATCACGAGAACACCTTAGAGGCACTGCGATATTCAATGAAGAAACAGTTGGCCGAGGAGCAGGCTAAAGGTTTGTTACTATAACATTGTGATATTTAATTGTACCATTAGTTAATCCATGCACTGCGTCGCTCATTTGAATCATGTACCATTTAGAATCAAATAAGAGGGTTTTTTCGATTTATAACCTGTGAACAGCCGTCCCACCCCTACCCCCTACGTGAAAAACCAGGGAGGGGTGGTGACAAATTTATAACGAAAATGGAGAATATGATCGCAAAACTGATGAATTTCTTTTGATCCAGCAAATGAGGAACGTGTCAAAGAATTACTAGAACTGAACAAAGTGCACGCAGAGAAGGTAAGGAGACTACTGATTTTAATAATGACGGGGGTCATGATAGTGGTAGTTATGATGATTATGATAAAGATGGTTATGGCGATGGTTGTGATATTGATGATGGTGATGATTGATAATGATAATTGCGATTGTGACAGTGATGGTTGTGATATTGATTATTATTATGGTGATGATAATGGCGATTATGACTGCGATGGTTATGATAATGATGCTGATCAAGATGATGATGGCGATGGTTGTGATATTGATTATTATTATTATTATTATGATTATATATGATGATGATATAGGCGATAGCTATAATATTGATCATGATGATGATGCTGGTAATTTCAATAATGCGAACGATGACGAAAATGATGATGGCGGTTATGGTGATGATGATGATGATGATGACGATGATGTTGATGATGATAGTTATGATCATGATGATGCATTTCCGTACGAGTACAAAAATAGAAATGGTATATATTTTTAATTCTAGGAAGTGGAAATCAAAAAGCTTAACGAGAAAGCTTTAGCAGAAGAACGCGAAAAGTACAAAGATGAAATCGTCGAGATAGAAACCAAGCATTCGCAACATATTGACGGTAATTACTTTCATATATACCTATATTCGATAGGCAATTAACATGAAATGAATTTTTTAACACCGTAAAATATATAATTTGACGTTTTGAGCTTTAGACCTTTGTCGGCCTTTGACTCAAGTTTACTCTTTAGTTTACTCATTTTCTGGACTCGCTGGACGGTGAAAAATTATCCTTCAGACCATTTCACTTCCGTTTGTTTTGTTTCTGTCAAGTTTTATCTATTTAATGCGGTTGCAGTTTTCTAGCAAATGTTTGGCGGTTTTGCGGTTTTTGTCCACCCCTTACGTCCACCTCATTACTTGATCTTACAACATAACGTGTGTTTAATGTTCTCGTAGAACTGCTCGAAGAACATCAAGTTGAGATCGAGACAATCAAGGCAGACTATGACGAACAACAAGGCGGTTTTGAGGTAACCATTACTGCATTAAAAGTGTGCAGGTCATTTTGCAATAGTTTTATGTTATCTAGCACCGCTGCACAAAAGGCGTATTTGCACAGGGATAATCTCGAGTCGGAATAAATTTTAAAAATGTTTTTCTCTTGGAAGGGTGTATATTTTTACACCAAATTGAGGCTTCGCTTGTGCAAATGCGCCTTTTGTAAATTAGAACAGCGGTTCTAGATAACTTGAAACTTGATTATTTGCCTGATTATTTGCCATGTTATAAAGATTCTAAACGAGCTGGCAGTCCGAGTTGCGATCGCAAAGCAGGTATGGATTGTTTGCAAGGACAAAGGGAACCGAATCACTTCAGTCTGTCCCTGCAAACAATCCCTACATGCTTTACGATTGAAACGGCTCGAGCCCAGTCCACGGCTCGTTTCAGTAGAACATGGTGAATTCACCTATGGATCTTTGTTGGTTGTATTTCAGTCGAAATTGTTTGCTGTTACCAACGAGTGTGCAGCTCTCAACATGAAACTACTGCAGTTGCAAGAAGACACCGAGAGGGATATCGAATCTAGAATACAGGTATTTAATAGTGAGGAAACTCTAACGACGGAAGCTTTGGTAGAATGGTGGATAAATTAATGAATGAATGATTCTATGAATCAATGAATAAAGGTTTGATGGATGGACTGGAGCATGGATGATTAAAAAGGCTAATAAAATAAATGACTCCATAAATATAACAGATTGTCAAAAATATTTAGGAAGGTGTTGGTGTTTACAATGAAAGTTATTGTTAATTGCATTGATGATGATGATTATGAATGGTACCGATTATTTGCAGTGCAATTAATGATATTTTTGTGTTATAATCCCAAAGGAGGCGATCGAGAAGTACAAGGCTCTCCCAGCAGAACTGGAAAGCATGAAGGCTGTACTAGACATGAGAAACGAGGAGAACAAACAACTAAAGAAAGAAAGGATGGAAGCGCAAATGGAGGTATGACGTAGTTCCTGTGTGATAAAGACACAATGTATAATAAGAGGTTATTAACCGAGCGTGAGGTCTGTACGGGAGAATATCAGACCGGAAATCCGCCAATCAGAGCGCGCGTACTATCGTAGCCATATAATAATACTTTATATGATACATGCACGTGTGTGGCAACTTTGAGTTTGAACCTTTTTTTGTTAACGTGAAACTGCAGTATTATACTTTATTGATTCTTGAATGCCTTTAGATCTATGATGTCTCTTGATTGTGTCGATAGTCTCACAAAGAGTGCATTCACCGTATTTGTTGTTTTGGTATTAAAGTAGTGTTGGATGTTTTTATTGTTTTGGTATTAAAGTAGTGTTGGATGTTTTTATTGTTTTGGTATTAAAGTAGTGTTGGATGTTTTTATTGTTTTGGTATTAAAGTAGTGTTGGATGTTTTTATTGTTTTGGTATTAAAGTTGTTGGATGTTTTTATTGTTTTGGTATTAAAGTAGTGTTCGATGTTTTTATTGTTTTGGTATTAAAGTAGTGTGTTTTTAGGTGGATCACCTACGTAAAGTCGCGGAAAGAGTCAAGAGACTGGAGCACGACAATGAGTCATTGTCATTTGTTGTACAAAATAAGTCGAAAGTTGAACGGTACGAATCATAAATACAATAACGTATAGTCAATGTTCGCTATCATCATCACTATTATCATCATCAATAAATACAACAACATCATCATCATCTGCGGTATCTATCATCATCGCTATCATCATCAACATCATTATCATCAACAACATCATCATCAACAACATCATCATCAACAACAACATCATCATTAACAACATCATCATAATCAACAACAACATCATCATCCTCATTAACATCAACAACAACATAATGATCATCAACTGCATCATCAACTATCATCATTATCATTACCTGTTACCGTTACCATAATCATCATTTGTGGCATAAATCATTATCATCAACAATCATCTGTATCAATAAAATCACCACCTCCTCGAATTTAATTGGTTTTGCCTTTTTGATTTCATTTTTCATTATCCCATTTCATTTATTTACCGATCACTATTTTTTTGCATAATTCTTCATTAACAATCATCTTTATTGCCTTCACCACCACTGCAATTGTAAAGCGCATTGCGACGTATGTGAAATGCTCTATATAAGCACCACATTGCATTTACATTACAGACCACAGATAGACGAGCAAACAGACAGCAAATTAATTTTCCCTTTTACGTACTTATTTCATTTCACTTCATTTAATTGTTTATTTTCTCAGGCAATTGTCGGTAGAACACGAGCATCTAAAAACCTCGCTGGATAAAGAATCCAAGAAACTCAAACGCCTCTCACTCGAAAATGAAGAACTGCAATGGAAACTCTACAACACGAGCTCTAGTCCAACAGAGGAATGTGCATCTCCTGTATTTACTGTCAATAACTCGCCACCAACATCGAAACGACGCAGTTTTAGACTCTCATCAGATGTTGATACAATAAGGGAGTAAACGTGTCGTAAAGAAGAAAGTGTATCTCCATTATTTACTGTCAATGGCTCGCCACCAACATCGAAACGACGTAGTTTTAGACTCTCATCACATGTTGATACAATTAGGGAGTAAACGTGTCGTAAAGAAGAAAGTGTATCTCCATTATTTACTGTCAATGGCTCGCCACCAACATCGAAACGACGTAGTTTTAGACTCTCATCACATGTTGATACAATTAGGGAGTAAACGTGTCGTAAAGAAGAAAGTGTATCTCCATTATTTACTGTCAATGGCTCGCCACCAACATCGAAACGACTTAGTTTTAAACTCTCATCAGATGTTGATACAATAAGGGAGTAAAATGTGTCGTAAAGAGGATCTCCTGTATTTACTGTCAATGACTTGGCACCAACATCGAAACGACGTAGTTTTAGACTCTCATCACACGATTAGGGATTAAAGAATTGATCAAGTAATATAACTTGTTTCAGTAAAATTGTAATATATTGTATATATGTAGACCAGAATTGATTAGTCAAACTATTGATCAGTTAGTAACTACCTAGAATTTCAATCATTTAGTATTTCAAATGGGAATATTAGAATAAATATGAATATAGATATTCTTGCGTATAATTACGTCAAGTAATAATTTTAATTTTATTATATAAATATCGTTTAATGATAGTAATAATATTATAGTCATAACTATTTACGTACAACTAGGGGATTTAATGTACATACTGTATTTACATGCAAATGTAACTCGTGGATTGCGTACTCAATGAACTCGTAGATTCCGTGAAACAAAACGTAATTCACAATATTGACTTCCTATTTACCTTAAGATTAAAGGTTTTTTTATAGTTTTTATTGTAAAAACATTTATGGGGGGATGAATTAACGTGTTCTTATGTCACATTGTTTTTATTCGAGTCTTATTTTTATATCGAAAGAAAATTATAAAAACGAGTATTTATTTTTATTAAAAGCTTGTTCTTTAGTAGGCCATTTGAGTTATTTTCATGAACCTGTAAAATAAAAATTGTTTTGTACTATTACGCTTTTTGATAATGATTTTGTTATATACTGAATCAATTCTGCAATTAAAATTGTAATAAGAAAATTAACTTTTTCTTGGCAGGTTTATGGAGGGAAAAAAAACTATTTTTATTCGCATGCAATTTATCTGTAATATTGTGTTCTATTCTTTTAACATGGAATTAAATTCTACAATGTATTAGGGATTATTAAAGTTAGTCAATAGGAATAAAATAATTCTATAGTGAAACATTTGTGGTTTTGTTCACTTCGTGTTGTTCAAAAGGGAAGCCTGAATAGTCTACAGCGTAGCCGCTCTTAAGCCTCGTTTTCACTAGCGACGCAACGCAAGCGCAAACGCAAGCGCAAACACAAGGGTTAATTTTAGAGTGAAAACGAGACGTGGATAAGCGCAAGCGCAAACAAACTATTTAACTAGTCCCACGCGCAAGCACAAGCGCAAACGCAAGAAAAAATGAATTTTTTTGATATCTTGCGTTTGCGCTTGCGTTATCACTGCGTCAAACGGTTTTCACGACGAAATAAGGTCGCTTGTGTTTGCGCTTGTGCTTGCGTCGCTAGTGAAAAATAAGCTTAAAGTTTCGGTTATTTTTCCCTCCCCGCGAACGCCCGCGTTTGTGGAGAGGAATAATAATCGGCACTAGAAACGTGTGCGGAGGAGACGAGGAAGTTAATGGCTGGGTCTTTAAAGAAACTAACTAAAGCTAACTAACTGAAAGGTAATAAAATGACATTTGTAACACCGTAAAAAAATGTTGACTTAACTTTACTGACGTTTCGAGATTTAGCCCTTCGTCGGAGTAAAAAAAACAAATTTCATTTTATTACCTATCATTTATATCAAACACCGTACGACGCAGCCTATACTAGTTTACTCGCTAGTTTCCATCTAACTGACTGAAGCTAACTTTGGTCTTTGCCAGAGGAGGGTGTTGAAAAAGCTCGCAAAGGACCATGGCTTAGAAACGGATTTTCTCTTCAGCTGTGTTTGAATCAGAGTGTGGGTCTTTGCTGCGGTTTCTCATTTCAATAAGGGTCGATCGGCTAAAAACACTAGCCGTTACTAGCTCGTTTAACGATAATGATGTAACGCATAGATGAAAAAAAATCAATTCAGGTTGAAATGTGTCTCGAAAACGACATGTATCGAAACGACCGTGTCTCGAAAACGACATGAATTGAAACGACCGTGTCTCGAAAACGACATGTATCGAAACGACCGTGTCTCGAAAACGACATGTATCGAAACGACCGTGTCTCGAAAACGACATGTATCGAAACGACCGGACTTCATTCAGGCTGCATTACGTGTGGAAGTTGTGGGCGTGGTTATTCTCCAGCATTTGTTCTGTCAAAAAGGTCATGGTAAAATACGTTGACAATCGAACAAGTAAGAACGTCAGTGCATGCAATTTAACTAAGCCATTAATGTTAAAAAGATCGGAAGCATTGGGTGTGACATTAAATTTGTCAGGATAACCTGCACACAAAAAAATACAGTCAGTGTGTAGTTTTACATGGCTAAGAACTTCTTACCGTATTTTGATGGACGAAGCATCGTTTCTGGTTCATAAATAACACGATACCCAGCATAGGTCAACAACCAATCAAAACTCCACAACTCGCTTTCACTTTTTTTTTGCGACCCTTGAATTTTGATGTCTCGTTTGCAAACTAGCATTTTGTCGGCCGTCAATTAAACGAACGGGTTTGACCGAGTGATCCAAAAATGGCACTTGACCAATCGATCGCTGAATACCGGTAAATCTTCACTGCTAGCAATGGTTACGTTTTTCACCGTGCCGGTGCGTGCCTGTACGGTGGAAAAAGAAGCCTCTGCTAGCGTCAAATGAGATTTACCGTTCGATTTACTGTATTCAGCCATAGCATTTTGATTGACGGACGACAAAATGCTAGTTTGCAAACGAGACATCAAACTTCAACGATAACGGTAATGATAATCAGCGCATCAAGTCAGACAACATTCAATCAAAACGCAGTTGTGAGCAACGTACAATCAAACAATTATGACGTCATACTGGTCACATGGCAACTTAGCTTGTTCATCTGCGCGCGCGACTATTCTGACGTAAAGGATCATGGGATGCATACTTTTGGGCTCTGAACAGAACAAGTTGGATCTCGAAAGAACAAGGGAGAAGTGTAGGAAATCGGTATCTATAGTCCAGCTTCTTGCAGCATTAAAGCGGAAGACGCATAAGGGATTAGTTTGCTTATTTTTCTACACCTACACGAGGTAAAATGGCCTTGTTCGGCTCATTGTATTTTTGTTTTACTTAAATAACTTTAACGTATAGTTTATGTACGAGTCAAATCCAAAGGTGCCCATCCCCCCCCCCCCGGGCAAACCCCCGGGCATTTGACTTTTTGAAAAAAAATTGGTCAAATTCCCCACCATCTGGGCAAACTGAACAGTCAAATGCCCCACTATTGAAACAACAGAATGGTCAAATGCCCGCCCCTCAGCCCGCCCCTCGAGTCAGTGATAAACTCAAATTTTACTTTAAGTAGAAAAGAAAATACTTAAACTTCCTTCTACTACATGACGTCTCATGAACATGGTAGACAAAACTTGTACAATCTATTAATATGAAGGGAAATTTCAAAAAACGTTGAAGAAGAGAATGGTTATTGGCAATTTTTGATTGGTGATTGCACGACCGAAAGATGGATCTCGATATAATTCACAAATCTATCTTAAAAACTGAAAGAACTTGGATTTTCTTTGCACTTTTCGACTCTAAAACACAAAGACAAGCATTTATACTTCGTTAATTTAATTTTACTTGTGAAAGAACAGTACCCAGAGCTCCTTTGCAATCGCTGTTCGTCAATCGCCAATTCTTTCTGACGTTTTTTGAGATAGGTGTATAACAAGGAAAAACTATCTATCAATTCTTTGCTTTTCGTTTCCGTTCCCGTGTGACTTTTGCCTGATCATGGGCTACCTGTGGTTAGGACTCCAATGCTTTCTGGGTATTTTTAAAGATGGCCGACACTCGTCAAATGCCCGCCCGTTCAAGTAGCTAATCGGCGTCAAATTCCCCACTATACGGAACCCAAGTCTTGTCAAATGCCCGGGGTTTGCCCGGGGGGGGGGGGGGGGGGGGGGGGGGGGGGATGGGCACCTTTGGATTTGACTCGTACATTAATTTACTATAGTTACATAATGTTTCACTTATATTTCACAAATTAAAGAATAAAGGAATAACCTCAGATATAGTAAGTAATATTCAAACAATCGTTTCTAATTAACGTTCACATTTATTAATTGTATTATTTAATCAAACATCATTTACTTAAATTACATCACGCAAAAATTTATTGTAGTTACCCCAATGTCAAATCAAATCTAAAAGTCCAAATAAAATATAATGTTGAAATATTGTATAACAAAACTTCATTGTTGTTCACACAGAATAACACCTTGGAAATATCAAACTACTATTAAAGTAAAACGTTTAAAAACCGAGATTTTAATTGGTCTATTTTATTATGACGTCATGATCGCACAATGTGTTTACAATGGAGGATAGAATCGCCGAAAACAATGGCAATTTCAACTAAATATTGCTTCTCTTTGAAAATTGAGCTTCATGTATGTATGTAAGTTTAATATAATTTATTTATTTATTTAAAATATTATTATTATTATTATTATTATTACTTTTATCATATACACGACCACATCAGCAGAGCTGTAAAACCCACATCTTGTCTAAATAAATATTATTATTATTATTATTATTATTATTATTATTATTATTATTATTATTATTATTATTATTATTATTATGTATGTATGTTAATTATGTGTCTATGTTTATACTTTCATATTTATGGCATTTTGTTGTCATTTCTTTCCTCTCCGTCTTGTAAATGCAATTTTATTGTGTATTCTTGTATTGTTGTTATGAATCTGTCCCCCACTGGCGTCCATGATCCTTAGCGTTAAGACATTATAGAATGTTTTGATGTGACGTCATAGTGAAATAGGACAATTGAAGACAGCAAATTAAAATTAATGTAATAAATTGTTGTGATACCAATAATTGTTGCTTT
Source organism: Metridium senile (assembly GCA_949775045.1). Lineage (NCBI taxonomy): Eukaryota > Metazoa > Cnidaria > Anthozoa > Actiniaria > Metridiidae > Metridium > Metridium senile. Next base: position 47,285,936 of record OX459095.1, read on the forward strand.
TAGTAGACACTCCATACAAAATAATAAACACCTTTTTTGAAAAGGGTTGTCGTGATTGTAGATCATAGAAGCAGAGAAGTGGTGGATGATATTATAATAAAACAATTAATACCAATTAAAAAAAAAAACACTTCAAAAGTCTCGGTCTCCATGTTGAAAGCACTAGCATGGTCGATCCCATTCAACATTTTGGTGTCAGTGCACCTCATTGCCGTCTACTATCTATAATCTTCATTTTAAACATGACAATGATTTTTCGATTAGGTGTATATATCTTATAATTGCTAATACAATTGGTAGTCTGTATACAGCTGTACCCACCCCTCCCCCTATGGGGAGAACTACTAATATCACAAACGATTTGTAAATCAAAATTGTAAAAACATCTTAAAGATAAATAATATTATTAACATCATAAAACACAAAAAAAAAACTTTTACCACACATTTTCATTATTTGACTACCGTTCAAACAGATTAAAATATTGGAATCATCAATTGTTTAAAAATATTGTGCTGGAATGACTATAGCCACATGCACCACAACATCTTGTACTGTATTCTACTGCTACTGAAAAATAAGATTACTATTAATGTTACTTTGATTTATATATCAATTCGTACCATCATAATTACAGCGCAATGCGTATCGATCCAATCAGCGTTTTGATCCGAGACAAGATAACACAATCCTACAACGCTGATTGGATCGATTGCGAGACAGAAGTATGCGAATACATTATCAGTGGCCATACTTTTACGCGTTGCGCTGTAACATTGAAATAATGATAGATGAGAAAAATGCCCTTGGTGGGAATTGAACCCCACGGTTTCGGCTTTCTAGTCCGACTATACCACAAGGACCAACCACGCTGGATACGCAGCCGGACGATGTAGTATAGAGCAACTGTACACCAAAAGCATTAATTTCAATTCATTGAAATAATGATGAACTTAGCTGTAAATGCATGCAACTGCATTAGAACTGAGCACAGAAATAAATACAGGGCTTCAACCCTTCCTTTAAAAAAACTTCTTAATACAGCTGATACAGTCACATGTTATATTCAACATGTCAAAAAAACAATTGTTGGTCACCAAATTGTCCAAATTAATGTTTTTAAATCTATTAAGAAACCCTTCAGTTCATTACTCTGATTTTTTACAGATGTTTTTCTTGGGATCTGGGAAGACTTCTGTAACTGGGTGTAGACCAATCATAAGGATGTGTCTGTCGTAGCACACAGAGTTACGGAACAAAGTGTCTGTCCCATGCAGTCTGTCCAGAACACCAAGGACACCATAGTTTTGGTTGAACCTATGTAGAAAAAGATAACAGTAAGTAAGTAAGTAAGTAAGTCACAGTACGTAAACAGAGATATTGTCACTTTTATCAATAAAGTCAGTCATTTATATTATTAAATAAGAGATTTTTTGTCTGTTGGTTCATACAGTGTAGGTTAAACGGTGTGGATGTCTTGATGATTTGAGGCATATCAAAGTGAAAAATTACATATACAATTTATATTATTAAATAAGAGATATTTTGTCTGTTGGTTCAAACAATGTAGTTTAAGCGGTGTGGATGTCTTGATGATTTGAGGCATATCAAAGTGAAAAATTACATATACAATTTATATTATTAACTAAGAGATATTTTGTCTGTTGGTTCATACAATGTAGGTTAAGCGGTGTGGATGTCTTGACGATTTGAGGCATCACAGTGAAAAATTATATATCAAGTTCCTTTAGAAATTATTTCAACCATATAAAACATGTGTAATGAGTGTTCTGTGTATTTGTTGTTAGCTTACATTTTCTCAATAAAGTTTTTTTATGATATTTTTCACAAGTAAGTCTATATGTCTGTCTGTCTGTCTGTCTGTCTGTCTGTCTGTCTGTCTGTCTGTCTGTCTGTCTGTCTGCCTTTCTGTTTAACATGCATTTGATGTACCATTTAAAAGTACTCACTTGAGATGATGGAAATCATGAGCCTCAGGCGAGGGAAGATAAGGAAAATGGTATCCACTGTGAGAAATATTGGTTGATGTGATGGCAAGCACAAACCACAGCCACGCAGTAGCAATGTGAGATCCCATGATTAATGGACCCAGCATGATAGGGGAAAGGTTGGAAATGACATGCTCTAATGGATGGGCATAGATGGAAACAATTCCAATCGGTGCTGTCCATTCGTGGTGCTGTTTGTGGATGTACTTGTAAATCTTTGGATGATGAAAAAGCCTGCAATAGAGAAGTAATAAGTAATCAATAATTGAACTGGTTGTAGAAAAGCAGATTATTAGCAAAGGCTGCAGCTCAAGAAAGGTGGAATATATTTGTCCCAAGTCTTTTGTGCCTTCCCAGAGAGATGATAACAGTGGTGATCATGATGATTATTAATTACTAATAAAGTTAATGTAATCATCATTAATTATATTAATATAATGTACTGACATTGTTATGAAGTAAATGTAAGATTTGTATATGACATGCTACTGTGAATTGAAATATGGCTACCAATTTGAATGACTATTTGCATAGTTAACAATAGTAATAATCAACTATACTATTTGCCAATGGAGAATCAAGATGTGGCATGGGGCTAGTTAATTCCCACAAACACAGTTGGGATTGTTACATGGACACACCATGAACAAGAAAGCTAGCACAATGACACAACTGCAACATGTAACGATCCAAAGCACCTTGTGCGAATTAATACACCCAAGGCAGCCTGCTTCATGATTCTGCTTTGGCAAACTGTTTGCTTGTGTTGACACAGCGACATGCATGCAATGATTTCCATTGCATTCAATTCATTTATTGTAAAAAAAGGATTTAAATTGATTGAGCTGTTCAAAGACAAACCTGTGAGAATAGTAGAATCCAACTTCTTCTATTAAAACAAACATAGCAACCTCAAACAAAACCCATGGAAATGTGGGCAGTTCAGCTCCAAAGGACATCCCACGCCAACTAAACAGATTATACACTACCATGCTGAGCAAAAGCCCAATAAACTGATTTAACAGGACACACTTGATTGTCTTGATCAACTTTTCCCTGTTGACCTGAAACATTATATAATATGTAATTGTGAAGAATATCTACACTTATGACAATATACTGATTGATAATGATGATGTCACTAATCCAATGATGACCATCAGACCAATCTGAACATTTTATATACAATTGTAATGATTATTATAGTAATGGCAATACTGATTAATAATGATGATGATACTAATAACAATGATGGTGATGATGTCCATAAATACTTGGTAAAAACCTTTTTTTAAATCAAAGCACTTTCATGTAAAGTCAATTATTCTTGAGTTTATATAATAAGATGACTGATATCTGATGCTACTTACAGGCATGTTTTGTCCATCTTGTATCTTGTATTTCAAAGCCCATTGTGGCCTTCCAGTGATGTCAATGTAAAGAAACAAACCATTTACAGCCCAGTATGTGACAAATGACACAATGAATGTACCTATAAACACAATTCACACATCATAATTAATTATTACAAATGTATGCTATCATTCATTCATTGATTATTTTTTCTATAATTATATATAATTATTTTATTTCATAATTTCATCCAAACATTTACATAATATCTATACATTGATTCTAATACAGGCGTGTAGGCTGGAAGGGTTCGGGGGGTTCAGACGAACACCCCCTCCCCCCACAAGCTGTAAAGGTCCAGTGCTCACCTGGTACTTTAATTAACTTGAAAAAAATTATGTTAGTTAGATTTGAAAATTTTGAAAAAAGTGCCTTGTTTGTGCCAGGCATTAACTCTCACTTAAATTCATTAGAATGCATCGCATAATATGTGCTGGGTTTCCTGTGGTAAATCAATGTATCTTGGTGGGAAAATAAAAGGGGAACATTGTAGGTCCCCATAACGAAAAAACAACCCCTCCTTTTGTAATACAGCCTACGGGCCTGTAATCAAATTATTGTATACAATGGGTACCATTATAAGTTGTTCTCATACAAGTGTTCAGAATTTACCAGATATGGAAGAGAAACCAAAGAGCTAATAGAACTTTAATGCAAATATATGCACTATATGTATATTTTAATGTATTTCATGGTGTTTTAACTTGCACACATACTTACCAAAAGTAAAAAGGACGAATTCATCTTCACCAACACTTAACAAAACCTTCTTCCAACAACTTTGCCAGAATTCACCAGATGCTCCCCATAGCTTATCTACATGCCTGTTGGTATTATATTGTTATAATTTAGTTTAAAGTAAGAGTATCCAAGCATTCATTCATTCATGTTTTTACCATGTTATAGTGTTTCTTGCTGCAGCAAAACAAATAAGTGCAGTGCCAAGAATGAAGGCTGTCTTTTTGATGGACTCCACCAATGGTTTGGCCTAAGGTTAGGAATTAATAAAGGATGAATTAGTAACTGAATAACTAAAAATTTAAATGAATGGATTAACATGAATTGTTGAAGGAAATGAATGAATGAATGGATAAATGAATGGATGGATGAAAGGATGGAAAAATAAATGAATGGATATTAAATGAATGGATGGATACTAAACGAATGAGAGTATATTAAATAAATGAATAGGTGGATGAATAAATGGATATTATATTAAAGAATGGATGATAAATGAATGGATGGATAAATGAATGGATGAATAAATGAATGGATGGATAGATGAATGGATGGATAAATGAATAGATGGTGAAATGAATGGATGGTGAAATTGATAAATTTGAATTATTCAATGGTTGTGTGAAAAAGTTAGTGAATAAATAATGATTTATGGATGGACAAATGGATGATTACCTGCAGTGAAATAATGAGTGAATAAAAAACATTCTGGACAACATCAGTCACCAACAGTGATGGTTTTCTACTTACTTTAGCTGGTTTTGTAGTTTGTTGTTTTGGTTTTGCCCAGTCTGGCTCAGGAAGGTCTGTAGGATACTGAGAATTTACCTCTGCCATAGTTATTGCACACAGAAATTAATCTTGAAAATAAACATTTGATATAATTTATACACTTTACATTTTACTGAGTATCTCTATTCTGATTGGTCGAGAGCCCTATGCCAATCTCTGATATCATGTGAATAGCATGAGACTCTGATTACATAACATCTGAGAGAAAATTTGTACATTTGCAGTGTATCCCTTTGTGAGTGCACTTAGGAGTATTTGAAGTATCAGCTATGCTTGTCGGGAACTTTCAAAAGCACTCCCTAAAGATAATGAAAGCTATTTAAACAAAATATGGCATGGACAATTTTAATACCCAATGGATACCACTTAAAAATATATAAGAACAAAAAAAATGCACTGAATTTTCCTTTTTTAATACTTTGAAAGATATTAAGAAATGTTGAAATTCTAAATTTTAATTTCAACATATCCTAAAAGATACCAAACACTGTTTTTATATAAAGACATGATAGCATGCCTCATACTTTTATGTTATCGTCTAATTATAATCCAGATATTTATTGCAAAAACAGAACCAAAATTCCTGGTAATTTTCTGTTGAGGGTTCCCTGCTAGCAGAGTCTTCCACAGTTCGAACTGTGGAAGACTCTGCTAGCTAGCTGCGCTAGCAGGGAATGTTGAGGGCTTTGCATGTGGTCTCATTTTGGTGTTTTCTTCTTCTTCTGAATTTTAAATTCTTATAGCTTCTTGTAAATTCAATACTTTTCTTTCAAACTTTCACAAGTTATTGTTATGGTGAATGTCTTTCCTATGATATCCTTTTCCTTACAAAATAAATGTTACATATTATGATTATGATTAGTTGGCGGCCATTATGGCAAAGGTATATTTCTACAGTTTGTTTACACTAAAATACGATCCCTTACTTTAGTCGAACAAAGGACATGACAAACAGGGCAAACAACATGTTATAAAGAAATCTCTCATAAACATTGCAATGAAAAACATATCGCACACAGATAAAATAAGGATTTTTTTTCCATGTTGATCGAGCTGGAGGGCTTGTCAACTTGTCTCGATCCCGCCTTGTCAGTTTAAAATGGCGTACTTTCAAAACACAAACATTAAATTGAGCGCAAAGAAATTCTCTATTTTAATACCTAAACATTACCGATTTCGGTAGAAACTAGCTTTTTCACTAACATAGGAATCGTCTTTGTTTAAACAACAGGTGATTAAAATACAACAATACTTTTCGCAAATACACAGCGGAATCGCAGCGATTATTTTATACCATAAAGGTACAGCAATATTATAATCGATCCTTATGGAGTTGCTTTCAATCAAAACGAAACAAAATGGAGTACAAATATAAGCGTTTTGGAGTTATTTTCAATAAACAAAAACTTGAAGTGAAGGTGTCGATTGAAAATGTCAAAATTCCATCAGGAGATGAGTACATTTACGACAAAATAGTACATTGATTTACCTCAGATAGTGTTCGAAAGCCGTTCAAGTATGCACGATAATTCTCTTCGGAGTGTTATTCTAGTAGAAATGTCAAATGCTAGCTTTGAACACTACAAGTTTCATCTACCAAACCTACGTTTGTTTATTATTATGTTACTCCTCCATTTGACGTCACACTCACATGACCAAAGATCAAAGTCCGAGTAACACAGGCAACCCATAAATCCATCCATTGTTTTTGAATAAATTGTTAATTTTAATATTATCTAAAAGGTATCAGTAAATGGTAAGATGATTCCAAATCATTTTCTGTTACTGTTTATCGAAAAACAATCCGAATATTTATTCATCTATTTTTAACTCGTGGAATGAAGATCCTCGATTTATTGGGATGATACTTTTAAGGTACCACCTAGTAGTTTTTATTGGCCAACAGTTCGCTTTTTGAATTCATGAACTTACCTTAGCCCAATGAATCTGAATTTTACAACAAATGTCAGTCTTGGATGGAAGTTTTGAAAGATGTTCTCGTTATGCTAATCAGAGTTTCCATAGCAACGATAAACAATTTTTCTGTAAGACGGTTTTCTTAAGTATCTTTTGATTATTTTGGCTGATAGCGACAAACTAATAAATGTACTATAATAAGCCCCGTATAGCACATCACATGGGAAACTTTGAAGCAAAGTTAACTGTTTGAGGGAACAGATTCAGTTAAAAATAGTTTTTACTAATGAAGGAACAGAAAGACCTATTGCCTTGTAGAGGTAAGAGCCAGTGCTCACAAGGCTGGCTTCACTCAATATTGTACGTAGTCTCCCTCGCAGCCTGCCGATCTTAGTGGGGAGAGAACGTTGCGTGATTACACTAAGAACGGCTGCGAGGGAGACTATATTGTACGCAACCTTTCCTGTGTCGTGTGCGACAATTTGTGCATATATAAATCAGAGATAGGTCAAGTTGTAAACAGGTTGCATGCGACGTTGCAGATAAAAATCGTACCGTCTACATCGGCCTAAAATTCTATTTCACGAAAAAATGCGCGCGCGCCGTTTATTTCCGTTGCAATGTGACCAGTATGACGTCATAATTCTTTGGTTCTGTTTATCACAACTCCATTTGAAAGATGACTTAGGGACTGGTCATAAAGTATAGGGGGCTGGGCTTGAAAAAAGGTGGGGTGGGCCATAATTTTTGAGCATGAAAAAAATAGTGGGTCATAAAACATTAAGCAATACACTGTGGGTATTTGTGGGTAATTGTTGTGCATTGTATAGGGGTGGGCTACTTGTAACTATGCATAGACTAGGGTGGGCCAATAAAAGTCATTCATTGCGAATTCTGAATTTTCCGCCCCCCCCTCTCCCCCTGTACTTTATGACCAGTCCCTTAGTTGATTTGCTGATCACTAATCAAAATGTAAAATGTTTGTTCTTGACCTGTGCTCAGTATCGTGCTATTTATGAATACCAGAAACTAGGAATTAATGATTTCAAATTTTTATATTTGTAATAAAGTTCTCAACTTTTTTATATATAATTGTATTTACAAAAACCATGTACTTGTAGAAGGGAACTCATCTCTCTGGTGCTTCTTAGTCAAGACCCACAATAGGGAAGTATGAGATACTTTGCCAGGGTATTTCCCACGGTATTTCACTATAAAAGTGGTGGCTGAGATGCATTAGTTAGGTGAAGTTCCTGCTTGGATAGTAGACATTAAAAATCACATATCCCTCAACCCTTCAGTTCATTATTCTGATTTTTTACAGATGTTTTTCTTGAGATCGTCTTCTTCTGAGACTTCTGAAACTGGATGTAGGCCAATCATAAGGATGTGTCTGTCGTAGCACACAGAGTTACGGAACAAAGTGTCTGTCCCATGCAGTCTGTCCAGAACACCAAGGACACCATAGTTTTCGTTGAACCTGTGTATGTAATGATGGTCAAAGTAAGTCAACAGAAATATTGTCTGTCTGTCTGTCTGTCTGTCTGTCTGTCTGTCTGTCTGTCTGTCTGTCTGTCTGTCTGTCTGTCTGTCTGTCTGTCTGTCTGTCTGTCTGTCTGTCTGTCTGTCTGTCTGTCTGTCTGTCTGTCTGTCTGTCTGTCTGTCTGTCTGTCTGTCTGTCTGTCTGTCTGTCTGTCTGTCTGTCTGTCTGTCTGTCTGTCTGTCTGTCTGTCTGTCTGTCTGTCTGTCTGTCTGTCTGTCTGTCTGTCTGTCTGTCTGTCTGTCTGTCTGTCTGTCTGTCTGTCTGTCTGTCTGTCTGTCTGTCTGTCTGTCTGTCTGTCTGTCTGTCTGTCTGTCTGTCTGTCTGTCTGTCTGTCTGTCTGTCTGTCTGTCTGTCTGTCTGTCTGTCTGTCTGTCTGTCTGTCTGTCTGTCTGTCTGTCTGTCTGTCTGTCTGTCTGTCTGTCTGTCTGTCTGTCTGTCTGTCTGTCTGTCTGTCTGTCTGTCTGTCTGTCTGTCTGTCTGTCTGTCTGTCTGTCTGTCTGTCTGTCTGTCTGTCTGTCTGTCTGTCTGTCTGTCTGTCTGTCTGTCTGTCTGTCTGTCTGTCTGTCTGTCTGTCTGTCTGTCTGTCTGTCTGTCTGTCTGTCTGTCTGTCTGTCTGTCTGTCTGTCTGTCTGTCTGTCTGTCTGTCTGTCTGTCTGTCTGTCTGTCTGTCTGTCTGTCTGTCTGTCTGTCTGTCTGTCTGTCTGTCTGTCTGTCTGTCTGTCTGTCTGTCTGTCTGTCTGTCTGTCTGTCTGTCTGTCTGTCTGTCTGTCTGTCTGTCTGTCTGTCTGTCTGTCTGTCTGTCTGTCTGTCTGTCTGTCTGTCTGTCTGTCTGTCTGTCTGTCTGTCTGTCTGTCTGTCTGTCTGTCTGTCTGTCTGTCTGTCTGTCTGTCTGTCTGTCTGTCTGTCTGTCTGTCTGTCTGTCTGTCTGTCTGTCTGTCTGTCTGTCTGTCTGTCTGTCTGTCTGTCTGTCTGTCTGTCTGTCTGTCTGTCTGTCTGTCTGTCTGTCTGTCTGTCTGTCTGTCTGTCTGTCTGTCTGTCTGTCTGTCTGTCTGTCTGTCTGTCTGTCTGTCTGTCTGTCTGTCTGTCTGTCTGTCTGTCTGTCTGTCTGTCTGTCTGTCTGTCTGTCTGTCTGTCTGTCTGTCTGTCTGTCTGTCTGTCTGTCTGTCTGTCTGTCTGTCTGTCTGTCTGTCTGTCTGTCTGTCTGTCTGTCTGTCTGTCTGTCTGTCTGTCTGTCTGTCTGTCTGTCTGTCTGTCTGTCTGTCTGTCTGTCTGTCTGTCTGTCTGTCTGTCTGTCTGTCTGTCTGTCTGTCTGTCTGTCTGTCTGTCTGTCTGTCTGTCTGTCTGTCTGTCTGTCTGTCTGTCTGTCTGTCTGTCTGTCTGTCTGTCTGTCTGTCTGTCTGTCTGTCTGTCTGTCTGTCTGTCTGTCTGTCTGTCTGTCTGTCTGTCTGTCTGTCTGTCTGTCTGTCTGTCTGTCTGTCTGTCTGTCTGTCTGTCTGTCTGTCTGTCTGTCTGTCTGTCTGTCTGTCTGTCTGTCTGTCTGTCTGTCTGTCTGTCTGTCTGTCTGTCTGTCTGTCTGTCTGTCTGTCTGTCTGTCTGTCTGTCTGTCTGTCTGTCTGTCTGTCTGTCTGTCTGTCTGTCTGTCTGTCTGTCTGTCTGTCTGTCTGTCTGTCTGTCTGTCTGTCTGTCTGTCTGTCTGTCTGTCTGTCTGTCTGTCTGTCTGTCTGTCTGTCTGTCTGTCTGTCTGTCTGTCTGTCTGTCTGTCTGTCTGTCTGTCTGTCTGTCTGTCTGTCTGTCTGTCTGTCTGTCTGTCTGTCTGTCTGTCTGTCTGTCTGTCTGTCTGTCTGTCTGTCTGTCTGTCTGTCTGTCTGTCTGTCTGTCTGTCTGTCTGTCTGTCTGTCTGTCTGTCTGTCTGTCTGTCTGTCTGTCTGTCTGTCTGTCTGTCTGTCTGTCTGTCTGTCTGTCTGTCTGTTTAACATGCATTTGATGTATCATTTAAAAGTACTTACTTGAGATGATGGAAATCATGAGCCTCAGGCGATGGAAGATAAGGAAAATGGTATCCACTATGAGATCTAACACTTGATGACATGGCAAACAAACACCACAGCAATGTAGTAGCAATATGAGATCCCATGATTAATGGACCTAGCAGGCTTGGGGATAGGTTAGAAATGACATGCTCTAATGGATGACAGTAGAAAGCCACAACTCCAATTGGTGATGTCCATTCGTGGTGCTGTTTGTGAATATACTTGTATATCTTTGGATGATGAAAAAGCCTGCAATACAGAAGATGGAGATATTTACATCTCCATTAAACTAGGGACTTATCCCTACAAAGTGAAGATATTCAAATTTAATTACATGAATTTCAGAAATGACGAGTAGACGTCTCTTTTCGTGTGATGTCTTTACTGATGTAAGATGACATTCAATATTTTAACAAACTTGGTCTCATAAATCAATCGTCCTACTTAGATCGATACTAAACGACTCAATGCGATGAGCACATGTCAGCTAACAAACTTGAGTTTTCCTGTGGTGTACCACAAGGCGTTGTAATGGGACCACTTCTGTTTTTACATTATATAAACGACATTCACCACTAATATTTTCTATGTAGACAAAAAGTGACTTGAATAAATTGTGCTTTAGTTCCCTAAATACGAATAGAGTTAATAATATAATAATAATTTATTACTTATATTTTCTATACAATATTCAGTAGTTGACTTTTGTGCGTTGTGAGATGATGAAAACAATAATGATGATGAATTATTGATACGGTTATCATAATCAATAATCATATCTATCATAATAGGTTTTATAAAGTAATAGAAAACACGCGTACGCGCACAATGTGCAGTTATAAAGCACGCGGGATTGTCAGAATACACGGAGAAGTGTTAAGAGAATCACGACGCAAAGCGGAGTGTTCTGACAATCCCCAAGTGCTTCTGATAACTGCATACAACACAGAAAGCAAGTTTAATATTTCTTTTATAAATTAAAAATTGATCAACATGCAAAAGCCCGTGCTGTGTGCTCTCATAAAGCAAACGCGTCAACCAATCAGAATGCGTGATATCTAATAGTTATTTGATTATTTCATAACATAATAAAGTCACACCTGTGAGAATAGTAGAATCCAACTTCTTCTACAAGAAGAAACATAGCAAACTCAAACAAAGCCCATTGAAATGTGGGCAATTCTGCTCCAAAGGACATCCCACGCCAAATAAACAGATTATACATTGCCATGCCAAAGAAAAGCCCAATAAACTGATTTAACAGGACACACTTGATTGCCTTGATCAACTTGCCTCTATCGACCTGAAACATTTTATATTCAATTGTATTGATTATCAGTTATTAGCAATATCATTCTAATGAAGACTGCCACCGACAAATTAAATACAGTCGAAACAACATTGTAAGCCGCCAGCGTTCCGTTCTCATACCTCGGCTATTAAAGCGCATTGAGACGTATATGAAATGCGCTATATAAGCACTATACATTACATTACATTACATTACATTACATTACATTACATTACATTACATTACATTACATTACATTACATTACATTACATTACATTACATTACATTACATTACATTACATTACATTACATTACATTACATTACATTACATTACATTACATTGATAATACTAATAACAATGATGTTGATCAATTATTTGGTGACAACGTCTTTGTTTTTTTTTAAATACACTAAATTAAATGCAAAATAAAAACCTCGATGTAGAAGAGTACCCTAAGAATATAAAAATATTATGTAGCATTTATAATGAACAATCTTGAGTTTAGATGAATAAATATATTTTTACAACCATCACTCCCCGTCGGGGCTCTTCCGTGAGGTTCACTCACACTACCGCTACATTCCATATTTACAACGCACAACTCTGCTCACATGTCGATTTTTGCGGATGGAGGAAAACCGGATAACCCGGAGAAAAACCCTCGTGGCACGAGAGAGAACAACACATCAAACAAACTCTATTCACTTGTCGCCCAAGCCGGGAATCGAACCCAGGTTACAGTGGTGAAAGGCCAGCGCTCTCACCGCTAGGCCACTCATGCCACCCATAATGACCATTATCTGATGCTACTTACAGGCATGTTTTGTCCATCTTGTATCTTGTATTTCAAAGCCCATTGTGGCCTTCCAGTGATGTCAATGTAAAGATACAAACAACTTTGTACCCAGTATGTTACAAATGGCACAATGAATGTACCTAATGTCAAGAGTCCAATAATTAACATAAGTTTCTCGTAGTATTTTTTTATTTAACAATAGGTCTTTCATCCCATTATTTAGAATAAGTCAAAATATTTGGTAACAATAGGTCTTTCAGTTCATTAATCAACATAAGTTAAATTCTAGTCGATCTATTATCTATATACAATGAGGTTACATCACCGTTATGATAATTTTGGTTCGTATAAATACGCCCTAACGCGGCTAGTTGTTGAGTCACTCGTGTAGTTAAGAGATACGAGATTTAGAGCAGTTCCTGTGAGCAGACTCACACAGAGTCCTGTAGTAAACTGCAAAAATCCAAATAACTCATTCAGAGTTTTAAATTAAGGAAGTTAGAAGACTGAGTTAAGAATGAAAGAAACACTAAATGAATACTAATACCAGATTACAAGAAATACTTCAAGAATACCTACAAGAACGAAAGAACACGAAATACAAGAAATACTTCAAGAATACCTACAAGAACGAAAGAACACTTAAAAGAATACAAGAATTAAAGAAATACGTTAAAGAAAATATCCAAGAACGAAGGAATCACTTAAAGAATACCAGAACCAGAATACGAGAGAAAGAAAGAACAACCAAAACTTTAAGTATATGTATATATATTAATAATAGATAAGTATCAAGTATATATAGCCTTTAGTTTCACATATATTAATAATAGTTAAGTATCAAGTACATAATCCTTTGGTTCCCTTTAACTTAGTCATTAGGTCGTTTAATTTATAATAAATTATTTATGTTATATTTGTTGTATGTTGTTGTATTCATTGAGCTCATATTCCTGGGGAATGCTACACTTGAGGGTTTTGGGAGGGGTTCATTGACTGACCCACCGTGCTCCGTCACACCTAAACACAAATATGCATTATTATATTAATCAAATAAAATTCATCGCAAGAAATTCCGAACCATTGTGGGTGGAGCTAATTATTTATGAGTTCATGTCATATTTGTTACAGAAATACAAAGAATTTGTCACCTATGTGATTATCGCGATTCAAATACAATTAATTAATTAGCTTATAATAATTAAGCTCTATTGTGATGGCTGAAACAAAGAACGCACGGCAACAAAACATTGCCAATGTCTTGAAACCTGAATAATACCAAAAACAAATTGTCTAAAACCGACATGAGTTTGTGGCCGATTCATTTGAAAATAGGGAGACCATATTAACATATGACCAATGAATCAAACCAGAGGGGGAAAACAGACAATAAACATATTGGCCCTTAGCTTGAGACCGTAATAATGGAGTAATTTTGAGCAAATCGGTCATTTGACAAAGGAATGAGGGCTGGAAACCATACAAAGTTATAAGTTCTAAAACCGACACACATTTTAACGTTTTGGCGTTGTTTCTGTGTTTTTATTATAGCATGTAATTAGGTTAATCAACCTAGAGGGGAAAAAGTTGTTTAAATGACGCGGTTGCCGAGTTATCAAGGATAGGAAATTCTGGTTCCCTACATTCTCTGTTAACTTGAGAGCATAAGCCTGTCGATTTAAGTGTCGCCTTACTAATGCGCATGACCGTTCGGTTTTTCTGGCTATGTAATCGTTTTACTCCGACGAAGGGCTAAAGATTGAAACGTCAGTAAAGTTAAGTCAACATTTTTTTACGGTGTTACAAATGTCATTATATTACCTATTAAAAGGATTTACAATTCATCCATTCATTAACTTTTACATTCATTTTTTTAATTATTTATTCGTTCGCCCATACATACTCATCCTCGGGAACCCAGGGGTATTCTTCTGTCGCTCGTTTAACGCTTCCACAACATATACCCCTGGGAACGTAGTCTGTTGGGGCTTGTTCCGGAAGTCAAAATTCAAACTTATTTAACGACTTTCTTTGAATGGTTATCGACCTAATAAGTTCGACCAATCAGGAAAGAGCTGAATTTTGACTTCCGGAACAAGCTCCAACAGACTACGTTCCCAGGGGTATATGTTGTGGAGGCGAGAAACGAGCAACAGAAGAATTAATACCCCTGGGTTCCCGAGGATGATACATACTTACCAAAAGTAAAAAGGATGAATTCATCTTCACCAACACTTAACAAAACCTTCTTCCAACAACTTTGCCAGAATTCACCAGATGCTCCCCATAGCTTATTTACATGCCTGTTGGTATTATATTGTTATAATTTAGTTTAAAGTAAGATTATCCAAGCATTCATTCATTCATGTTTTTACCATGTTATAGTGTTTCTTGCTGCAGCAAAACAAATAAGTGCAGTGACAAGAATGAAGGCTGTCTTTTTGATGGACTCCAGCCATGGTTTGGCCTAGAGGTTAGGAATTAATGAATAAAAGAGAAATAAGAACTATGTATACAAATAATAAAATAGGAGAGAAATCATTTAAAGTCGGCTAAAAGCTTGTTTGAAATGAAAAGTTTTCAGTTTGTTCTTGAAAAATATTAACATCATCAATAAACCGATCGACACAGGGTAGCACACTAATTGAGAAAAAATAAAAGGAAACACATCTGTGCCTTACTCAGTAGTAAGAGTGGTGTGCGGTGATCTTTAACATCCCTACTGTACAATGTGAGTGAAGTGTGGAGAGACGACACCCCTGGTTTATCGTCCTTTTCGAGAAGACGTGAAGATCTGTGCAGATAGTGCCAAAGGCAGCAACTTCTCAATTATTTTAAAGGTGCACACCTCCCGCACAGTATATTAGTCGGGCATCCTACCAATTGAGCTAACCGATCTGCAGTCGATGATCAGTTATTATAAAGGGAATGGTCTATTTGATATTACTTCATGTATATATATATATGTAGTGTCTTCACTTTATTTCTACTTACTTTAGCTGGTTTTGTGGTTTGTTGTTTTGGTTTTGCCCAGTCTGGCTCAGGAAGGTCTGTAGGATACTGACAATCTACCTCGGCCATAGTTATTGTACACAGAAATCAATCTTGAACAACAAGAAAAAAAGGGGCGAAAATGATTTGATCCGTGCAGGAAATTTTTTTTAGCCTAGCTCGCTGGCATGCGCACGGAATTTATTTTATAGAAAAGCAAAGATTTCAGTGGCGATTTTGGCTTGCAGGAAATTTTTGTTTCGAAATCACCCACCCACCCCCCATCCTCGGGAACCCAGGGGTATTCTTCTGTCGCTCGTTTCTCGCTTCCACAACATATACCCCTGGGAACGTAGTCTGTTGGAGCTTGTTCCGGAAGTCAAAATTCAAACTTATTTAACGACTTTCTTTGAATGGTTATCTTGATTTTCATTGGTCGACCTAATAAGGTCGACCAATCAGGAAAGAGCTGAATTTTGACTTCCGGAACAAGCTCCAACAGACTACGTTCCCAGGGGTATATGTTGTGGAAGCGAGAAGCGAGCGACAGAATACCCCTGGGTTCCCGAGGATGCCCACCCCCCTCAAGAGTTAAATGGTCCTCAACAGTTACTGCGGTTTTCGACTTTCTGCGAACTCAGACATTTCAACGGCTCGTTGTGAAATACGTTTTTAGCTGCCGTCAATCAAGGATTTAAAAAGGTGCCGACTAATTAGTTTTGATTGACGGCAGCTAAAAACGGGTTTCACAACCAGCCGTGGGAATGTCTGAGTTCGCAGTAAGTGGAAAACCGCAGTAAATGGTCCACCCCTAAGTTAACAGAAGATAGGTCACGTATTCTCTTCGGAAAGATATTCCGATAGAATTGCCTCAAATTAACTAGCTTTCTGTTAGTGCCCAAATTAATATTTGTGTCTTCTGCCGAAACTTTTCAGACAGTCAAGTCACATGAACACACTTTATAAAATAACCATTATATAACGCGCGCTCTCATTGGCTGAAACGTGCAAAAAAACGTGTTTCTATAAGGGGTGGACCATTTGACTTTTGAGGGGGGGGTGGATGATTTTGTCCGTGCAGGAAATTTTTTTTTAGCCCGCTGGCATGTGCACGCAATTTATTTTATAGAAAATCAAAGATTTCAGTGGCAGTCAGTGGAAATTTTGGCTTGCAGGATTTTTTTTTTCGGCCCTTCGGGCCGTGCAGGAAATTTTTTTTCAAAATCATCCACCCCCCCTCAAAAGTTAAATGGTCCACCCCTAAGAAGCGGAGTGTCGCTTGATTTTTTTCCGTAAAAATACAAAATCGTGTCGTCTAATGAAGAAAACAAATTTTTTGTGTCAATTTTGACTTCGACGGCCTTCACCACCTCAGAAGTCACAAACTAAAAAGTCTTTAACACTTTTAAGCTTGTAAAAATATTAAATCTGAGTTCACAGCAATACTCAAAGTAATTCAAATCGCGACAAGAAGATCACAACACTATTTTGTCTACCGTAAAAGCACTTTTAATTCCTAAATATGTACAAAGTAAATACAAAAAACTCATTTTGATGTCATTGAATTTGCACAATAGTAGAAAAATATACTTCAGCAAAAGCTACAAGCTTTATAACTTACATGATTGTACATCAAAACAGAAAGTTTTCCTTCTTCAGGGATCTGTACTTGGTCCAATTTTATACCTGCTGTATACTTCTCCACTGGGTGACATTGTCCGACAACACAACTTAGATTTCCACCTGTATGCGGACGATACGCAAATATATTTTTCATTCAATGCTTCAGATGCAGCATCGTCTGTTTCTAGCATAGAGGCCTGTGTCACTGATATTTATTCTTGGATGTCCTCCAACAAGTTAAAGTTAAATGCTGATAAGACCGAACTATTAATTATTGGTTCTAAATTTCGTCCTGGACCTGAAATCTCATTTGTAAACATTGGTACTGAATCAATCAAGCCGTCAAGGGAAGCAAGGAACATTGGTATAATGTTTGATGACACCATGAACTTTGAAAAACAAGTTGCTGCTATATGCAAATCTTCATTTTATCATTTGCGCAATATATCGCGTATCAGAAAGCACTTATCGGTTGAAAGTACTAAGATTTTAATCCATGCATTTATAACGTGTCGACTAGATAATTGTAATTCTTTGCTATATGGTCTCCCAGGATATCTTATTCACAGACTGCAATTAGTTCAGAACTGTGCTGCTCGCGTTGTCATGCGTAGATCTAAGTATGATCATATCACGCCTATTCTTATTGAACTGCACTGGCTTCCCGTGCCACAGCGAATAATTTTTAAGATTTTGTTATTAACTTATAAGGCACTTAATGGCTTGGCACCTATATATATTAGCGATTTGCTCTCTCGATATATTCCAGCTAGACAATTAAGGTCATCATCTCAATATTTATTAGAAGTTCCGTCATCTAATCTTAAAACGTATGGAGATAGGGCGTTTTCTGTTTGTGCTCCTAAATTTTGGAATAATCTTCCACTTAACATTAGACTTAGTTCTAGTATTAGCTCTTTTAAATCTAATCTTAAGACTTATCTTTTTAAACAAGCTTTCTAAGTCATTTATTTATTTTGTTCATTCGTATATTTATACATTTTTATTCTTTTAAGTTAGGTTTATTTTTAAGTATCGTATTTTATTACCATAAATTTGTATATATTATATTATATTTTATTATTATTATTGTAAGGCGCCTTAGAACTTTAGGATCATGTGCGCATTATAAATAAAGTATTATTATTATTATTATTATTATTCTTGCTTCAGTTCTCGGTAAAGTCGTTCGTCAAGCATTCTTTTACTTAAACTCTCCTGTTATTCTTCTTGAAACCTTACATGCAGCTCAAACGGTCACAGAGTTCCAGAGTTCCACAAATTCAAGTTAGAGTTTCTACTTCAGAAGCGAAATAGGCAGAATTTTATCGACTTGCAAGATAGACAAAGTGAAGCGTGAACACACGGCTTTGAGCAAAGCACATTTCAGTGAAATTGAAGTGTTTTTGCTCACGATTTCAGCTAGATTTTAGACTTTTCTAATGTAGTTGAACTCTGAAATCCACTTTTAAATCCATGTAAACTTGATCATCGTTTGTTGTGGTCTTTATATTGACATTTTGTGAAGAATAAAGTCGATTTTTTCATCGCACTGAAAATTATTTTTGACAAGTTTTGAACCTGGTACGTTTTTTGCTTGGTACGTCGTCATTTGACGACGTTAGGAGAATTTGTTGTGTGATCAAGGGCATTACATGCAATTTAGCTTTATATCTTCGTTATTATCTGTTGTTGTTATTTTATAAAAGCATTAGAAGATAGCGAGTGATTCAAAATCTTTTCGAGTGTTTTCCCAACAATCCCAAGTGTTTCTAACAGAGAATAGAAACACGGAAAATAACTTCTAATGCTTAATTCGATTATATTTCGAATATTCAAAATGAATATTCTTTTTTCTCATAAGCAATCTAAATTTAATTTTATACTAGACGCCATCTCAGACATGATGTCATTGTTGCTAGTAACCCCTGGGACCTCCAATTTGAGGACCAAGACGACGACGAAAAAGAACCATTTGCACCTTTAGACTCGGGCTTTTCCGTACACGGAAGCTCGAGTAATAATAATCGAAATAGGACATAGATTTTCTATTCTTGCATTATGTATATTTTCAATTTTGAAACCAAAGATTCGATTATTCGTTTCGTATATTTGAGTATTCTTATTTGCATAAGTACTTATCAAAGTATACTTCAACTTTTGCAAATAACAATTTATATATGCACGAACAACATCACACCGTTTTTGTACTAGTGTTTCTTATATTTTAGGATGTTTTTTCGTAAGTATTCTCTCTATTTTTTCCTCTTTGCTTTTCATTTCAAAGTTTGATATATTCTTGTCATTTGTTCTTTTCTAGGAACCATGTATTGTAGAACGGAACCGTAGATCGTAGTTTACTGTGATGCCGTCTTTCTATCCGAATTTGCGAATTACAAAAGAACATGACCAAAAGCAAACGAATGCCCTTGTGAAATTTGTAATTAGATTATTTATGAGTGCGACAAATGTGTGTGAATGTATGTGTGAAAGGAATGAGAGTGTCTCCAATTAGTGGAAAACGCTTAACAAACATAACACGTTAATAAATGATGATTATCTATATCATATTAGAGTACAAACACTAAAAGTGTGCAACATAAATACCACTAAATACTGCTAAATTATGCAAATTCTTTTGTTCTCTATTGCATGTTTAATCAACACTATTTAGTGGTAAATAGTACAAAGTATTGCACACTTTTAGTGTTTGTACTCTATTATATGGTCTAAAACTAGTGTTAAGTGCACCAACAACAAGTTTTCATCTACCTTATGTCTAGGAACCCTACGTTTGTTTACTGTGATACAGCTCCATTGGCGTCAAAATGAAATGGCCAGAGACTCTCTTGCCAAGCATGTGTACATTTTGTCTGCGCATGCGTGTATTTTTATCATTTGCATAACTTTCTATGTCGAATGGAAGAATTTTACGCTAACATGGAACATTTGGTTGAAATCTCATCCTTCAAAATAATGTTGAAGTACCAAGATACTAAGAAATGAAAAGCCTACCTTCCATTAGTGTGCTGTGGATAATTATTTCAATTGAACGCACTACAGATGGAAAAATATCATGCTTCAAAGTCAGTGTAAAGTAGCAAAAAGGACCAGAACTTAGTACTTTCGAGTAAATTTTTGGGCTCTAAATTTGAGTTAGAAGGTAAATCTAAAAGTAGAAGTCATTACCAACACGATAAGGCGTGGATTGGATTATATTAGGAAATTTTAAACATAATCGATCATCATATAATTCGCAATGAAAACCTCTACTTCAGCACTTTATCGTCCGAAATTCTCGCAGATTATTCTATCTTTGACATCGCCCCCCAGCAAATTTATTGAAAGATTGGCCTTTCTCATGTTTACTTTTTGCAAAACTGAGCTATTTTGGTAGAAACTCGTGGTCTCTGGATATGATCTCGTGCAATGTTTACAACATGGTTTCGGCTTCGTGGCACAGTGACAAATTTGACTACATTTATCCACCTATATTTTATAATATGAAACATTTATTCAGGATATAATTATCTATTGCGATATTATGGAATCCAAAGAGTTCATTTTTTATAAAGCCGTTATTTATACTTAGTTTTAAAGTAATAAATAGCTCAATGAAATTCGCATGTTTTCTGGAGTAGAAATATGCATGAAATCACGTCTCAAAATTGGTTGAGATCACATCACGGGACCATCGCTTTCTACCTAAAAAGTTCAGTTTTGCAAAAAGTAAACATGGAAAAAGCCATATATTTAATAAATTTGCTGGGGGGCGCTGTCAAAAGTATAACATTTCTAGAATGAAAAACGGGAATATCGGACGCAAAAGTGCTGAAGTTGAAGTAAACATGGCGAATTATTTGACGATCGATTGTGTTTAAATTTCCTAATATGATCCAATCCAAGCAGTATCGTGTTGTAATGACTTCTACTGTTAGGTTTGTATTATGTTTTAATGTTGCGCCCAAACATTTACTCGAAAGTGCGAAGTTTTGATCCAACTTCTCACTTTGAACTGACTTTGATGCATGATATTTTTCCATCTGTAGCGCATTCGATTGTAATAATTATCCACAGCACATAAGTGGAAGGTAGACTCTTTATGCCTTAGTTTTCCGGTACAAGGACATTATTTTTAAGGATGAGATTGCAAACCAAATGTTCCATGTCAACGTCAAATCTTTACACTCGACATAGAAAGTTATGCAAATGAATTTTGAGCGTAAAAATACACGCATGCGCAGACAAAATGTACACATGCTCTCTTGCCAGAGGTCAACGTCTGAGTAACACAGGCAACCCATTACTGCGGTTTTGTTCTTTCTGCGAACTCAGACATTCCAACGGCTAGTTGTGAAATACGTATTTGGCTGCTGCTCATTACTCGGCACCTTTTATGTTTTTGATTGACGGCAATCTCGTACCCTTAGCCTGCGTTACTCTTTGCCAGCGCCGCCGAGTTAACGATACAAAGAGTCATGACATCGAGGCCCGCTTGCGTCGCACTCAAAATTCCTAATTCATTTCACGACAAAAAGCGCACGCGCGGGTAATTGCCGTTGCCGTGTGACCAGTGTGACGTCATAATTGTTTGATTGTGTTTAGTTTAGTTTAGTTTATTTGTCACACAAATGCAATTACAAAAATCAATCACACAAAGCTACCACTATTAAGACTTTGACTCGACGTGCACAACGTGTTTGTGATTCACCTGACAAACTTCATGACGAGTACGAATATTTACAAAGTGTGTTCGATAAGAACAATTACAATGTAGATTTCGTTAAACGAAACATTTACAAAAACACTTCACTTACTGACAGAACCGACAATCAACCCACAGCCACTGCCACCATACCGTACATCAGAGGTACTTCTGAGACCATTCAACGCATATTACAACCCTACAACATTCGCGTTGCTCACAAGCCTACTATGACATTAAGACGTTTATTGACTAACGTTAAGGACAAAGACGAACCCATTAACAGACAAGGAGCTATTTACAAAATAGCTTGTTCCGACTGTAACGCTACCTACATCGGTGAGACCGGCAGAAATTTGAACACGAGACTAACTGAACATAAACGTGCCACGAAAAACAAAGACCCTAACAACCACATTGCGGAACATCACAAACATACTGGCCACTCCATTAACTGGGACTCTGCCGCCTCCATTACACATTGCACCAACTATCACCAACGCCGACTACTTGAAAGCTGGTACACCGGCTTAGAACAAAAGCCACTTAACCGTTGCATAACACTATCGGCTTCCTACAATAGACTCATTAACGACTTCAAGCTTTCCGCTAACACAATGACTAACACCTACCCACGCATCAACAACAACATTACCGACGAGCCAGACACATAAATAACACCGCTGTCTTTTCATTTTCTTTACTCTGAAGATGACTTCCGCTCAGGTTGTCGAAACGTCAGACATCAACACCATCAGTCTTTCTCAAGACTACACCACCCCGGACGATCATGCCTCATCTACATCAAAAATAATACTAATAAAAATATAAAATATATATAGATGTGACGAAAGTAGGAAACAGAGCTTACGCCCCAATTGAATATCCTATTCCTTTTTCAAAATATATATAATAAAATATAAATATAAATTGCAGAAAATACTAACAAATGCATCATACTGAATACTAAGCTACTGTAAAAATAAACCATTGAAATGGTTTAAAATTATTAATATTATATTTGCTAATGATACTGATATATATATACATACACAAACACAAACACATATACATATTCCAAAGCTTTACAGTTCTTGGTCAAATGAATACTGGATTATGAGTGTTCAAAACAGTGTAGTTATTTCCATCAAAGCTGCAAGAGTTGAAGTTTGGACTAGTAGAGGGTAGAAGATGTTGTTTAAGGTCAGTTTGTATAAGGTCATTTCGAATTTTGTACAGTAGAACTAGATCAGCCATCTTTCGTCTGTATTCCAAAGGCTGCATTCCAAGAATAAAGTGTCTTTCAGTTTACGTCATGTCTTCAGGATAGTTGAGGGTGAATTTTGTAGCTATACGTTGGACGTTCTCTACAAGTCTTCGATGTTTGGCAACATTTGGTGACCATAAACTTGAAGCGTACTCTAGCTGTGGTACTAGTGTAGAGTTTTGCATGCTGGCCGTTGGCTCAAAGCGAGCTCTTCCGCCCTTTGACAGGTCTTTTTTTTCGTGCTTCTGGGTGACATGCCACCCTCCTCACTAACATAATAAATAGTTCCCTAATGACAATGTTAGTGGGGGAGCCGGTTTAGTCGCCGACAACCCGACCATGCGGCAGGTGGTACTGGGTTACAATGTTACCAGTAGCAGAGTCACCAGTAGACCCTGACCTGACTCGACTGACTGTGTTGCTCACAAATACATTTGAATGTTGAGTTAGTTGATCGATGCCCTGATCACTATTCAAAATGTACAAAGCTATTGTTGTGGTATTTTGTTTGTTGTTGACCTATGCTGAGTATCGTGTTATTTATGAATCCCTTCAGTTCATTATTCTGATTTAGTACAGATGTTTTTCTTGGGATCTGAGAAGACTTCTGAAACTGGGTGTAGACCAATCATAAGGATGTGTCTGTCGTACTACACAGATTTACGGAACAAAGTGTCTGTCCCATGCAGTCTGTCCAGAACACCTAGGACACCATAGTTTTGGTTGAACCTGTGTACGCAATGAAAGTCACAGTAAGTCAACAGAAATATCGTCTCTTTTATCCGTAAGTTAGTTAGTATGTATGTATGTCTGTTTAAATAGGTTGGCATATGAAGGAGCCTTGCGTGTTCCCATAGTTGTGCCATGTTTTTGCAGATAGAACTGGGTGTCGAAGGAAAAGAAGCTGCTGTGTTTGAGTATGTATATGAGGAGCTGTCTAAAGATCGGTAGTAGCGGAAGGTGTTCTGGTTGTAGGGTGCATGATAGTGCCTCAAGAGTGGAGTTCGATGCCCTCGTTATGTGGTATGTTTGTGTATAAGGGCCCGGGCAAACGGTTTCAACATTTGCTTCAACATTCGTTCGATTTTGTTGAATGGCAATGTTGAATCCGTTTGCCCACCATTTCAACATTGTTGAAAAGTGTTGAATCGTTGTTGAATCGATGTTGAAAGAGTTTAAACGCGTTTAAACTTTGCTTCAACATCCATTCTACATTTCTTTTGTTCCGTGTGAATTTTGAATCGGAGTTGAAATCGTTTTCCCTGCTCCGTTCAACATTGTTGACTACACCCATGCTAATTAGTTGTCTTTGAAATACGTAACACGTTTCAACAATGTTGAAAGGGGGTGGCAAACGGTTTCAACATTACCATTCAACAAAATCGAACAGATGTTGAAGCAAATGTTGAAACCGTTTGCCCACCTACGTTCAACATCGTTCAACAACCATTCTACAGCGTTCAAGAAAATCGAACAAATGTTGAAGCAAATGTTGAAGCCGTTTGCCCGGGTCTTAAGGAAACTTCATTAATCGTGGCTAATATAGTGTTATGTGGTAGAAGGGGTCGGTATAAAGAAGATTTGGTGGAGAAAGTCATTGGTGCATGTCTCTGATGTATGAGGGGGCGTGTGGGACAAATGGTTTAAGGTATATAGTGGTCAATAAAAATGAAGAGGTTTTCTGTCTCTGAGAATCACAGCCGGAAATGATGGGGCGTCCAGGTGTTTTTTTGGGGGGGGTATTGGTGAATATAGTCAGATTGTAATAATAATGTTTTTTAAATAGTATAATGTATATATATAAATAGATATGTAAAATTCGTCATAAATATATAAGAGTCGATAATATGTAGCATACACAATGATAAAAATCTAAATCTAAATTTAGATTGTGGTTGTTTGTGCATGGTTCAAGGTTGAATTGTGGTTGAAGGGTTTGGGGGGTTCCCACATACTAGGTTTAGCAAAATGGTGGCGTGGTGTGTGGTTGTTGCGAAAGTGTTGTCTGATGTCAGTCTTCTATTGAAGGTGGAAAAAGACTTTTTAATTGTGTTAAGGGTGGGTGGGTCAGGGGTGGGGACGAATTTGAGTCATTTTTGTAGTAGTAAGGTGAGGGTACGGGTGAGGGTGTGATTAGTTAGATTGACAATGGCATTGTTGTGTGTAATGGTTTGGGCTCTTATGAGGAGGGATTTCTTTCGTTTGTTCTTTGAGATAATGGAAGGTAAGTGAATTTTGCGGGAGTGTTTTGATGTGAAACATTTGTGTGTGAGGAGTCTGATGGTACTGGAGTTGGTGTTATAGCTTACTTTTTGGGTCTGTGGAATGGCCACTTGGTGTGGCGTGTAGGTGTCATCGTTCCTGATGGAGGTTTGGTGTGTAAAGATAGAAGGGGTGCAGATGTAACCCTCTGCTTCTGTTGAAGGTTGTGGGTAGTGGTGGCGGTTGTATGGTGGGTGGGTTGGCGTTTTTGGTAAGGGTGATAGTGGTGGTCATGTTGAGTTGTAGTGGAGCATTTAGAAGTGTGTATGTGTTGTCGTTGAGGTAGTGAAGTGGTGGGTGGATAGTGGCTGATGGTGGTGTCTATAGCTTGGTTCATTATGTGCTGTGGTATGTTCACGTCAGGATGTGTGTGGGCTATGTGTTGCGTTTGTGCGAGAATGTCAGTGGTAGCTTGTTCGTGTGTGTGTATGTGTATGTGTGGGAGGGGGGAGGTTGGTGAATAGAAAAAAACACCGCGAGACCGCGAGAAAAAAGGGAGGAGGCTAAGCACCCCTAGCCCCTCCCCCTCCGCGGCCCCTGGATAAACTGTAGTTAGAGAGTCATTTCTAATTGTTCAAAGAACAATAAATTAAACAGTTATTGAAATATTGGTGCCAACGGTTTTTCGATTCGCACTGTAAAAAGCACTAGTTCGAGAAGGGCACCGATTTCATATTATCTCAGTTAATTTAGAAGTAAGCACATATTACATTTTATATAATGTTATTACTTTAGAGTGGTTTTAATTTCATTCACAAAGTGTATTAGTTAAAGTGTAATAGTCAAATAACAACAAAAGAACAGAGTGGAATTTTTTTTTGGAATTTTTATTTTTTTATATTAAATAGTGTTTCTCGGGTTAATGAAAACCACTCTATTTATAAAAACACCATCTTTATCGGAGTCAATAGCTACTACATGCACAGCTTTACGTGGGAAAAAGAACTTCGACTGCTTTGGTTCTCCCCTTTAAATGATGCGATATCTAAGAGACATTCTAGAGTGTTTTCATAAACCCGAGAAAGGAAAGTTACTTATTAAATAGTAATAGCCAGAATCAAACAAAAGAAAACAAAAGAATTAGAGCGTAATATTACTTTTAAAAGAGGGCGTCTCCGTAAGAACGGACCACTCGGTCTGGGATCCAAAAAACGATTCCCCTTATATTTCTACCATCGAAAGTACTATCTATCCTTATTACAAAACTGGACTTAGAATTGTTCTAAATAAAATATTTCGGCCGCTAGGCGAATTTTAGTACATCGACCCAAAAACCGCCGAACGACACTGATTTTCAAGTTCGCAGAGGCCTACTTTCAAAGTCCTTTTTCTCGGCTTTTTCTTCAAATGAAAACTTATTTTTGGGGTCTAAACTATGGTTTGATGTCTCGCCTGACTAGAAAAAGCAAAATATTTCTTTAGGATGTACAAATTACGAAAAGTGATATAAATTTATTGAGACTACTCTATGAGTGACTTGAAAAGCAAAAAACGGGTTTAGAAAATTGCAAATTTCTCAAAAGTGGCACCTATCCCCGATATAAAATAGCATTCTACCTTGAGATGAGATGCTATTTACTAGTTCTGAGCAATAGAATTTGACGAAGCCCAAACTTGTACATTTTTACAGATATTTCCTTGCGTGACACGACTTGCCGTTGAGTCTAGACAACGTCAATCCTTTGCACAGATTTAATTAATAGATTGATTTCATGTGACGTCATGCACTCTTGTAAAATGACATTATGTTTATCTGAAAGAGAACTACAAACCCTGTTAAATTGCCAAATTTCATCGCGATCCGACAGTTTTCGCCAACAATATACGCGATTCAATTTGCGCCTTGTGCACAGTAAAATGTATGGCGCCGCCATGTTGGCCTCCGTGGTACACCAACATGGCCGCCAAATTATCGAGCTCCGCGAAAGCTCGCAAGTATCTAGAATGATAACCAAAATGCGATTGATTTGTTTAGATTTTAATCATCATGTGGGCTTCTATCAGAATGTGAAAACATTAAAAATTGACGAAATATTGACTCTTCAAAATACGTGACTGATATTGTGTGACGCAGATCGCTCTTCCGATATCTCTGGATCAAAATGACGGAATTTTATAAAAATTTGTTGTTAAGTCTTTATTGGAGGAGCTATAAACGATATCAAAAGCACAGCATTGTAGAGTTCATAGTTTTGAAGCTAGAAATTTGATTGCGTGACATGAAACCCATCTATACTATAAAATGAAGTAACAAATAATAGTTACAAGTTTATATTCAGATGTTATTATTGTCATAATTAGATATTTGAGCTCCATATATAATGTTTTTTTTTTTTTTTTTTAAATTTGCATAACTATATGCCAAAGTCAAGTTGTCTAACAACATTGACATTTAAACTAATATCTATATTTAGAAAATCCTCGTTTATTAATCTTGAAACATGATTCTTATATTAAGTTGGTAAAACCTGGATGCCATTTAAAACTTTTATTTATTTTAACTGAGTTGTTTTATGAGACTAAATACTCAATTGTGCACGCGATACAAATATGATTCACCTTGATGCATGTTTTTTCCTAAATGTGCTAAATAGCGGTGAACTTTTTAATGTTCTTTAAAGTCTGAATTGATATCTAAAGAGAACAAAGCCTTTCGATACAATAATTCGTAAATTATGAATGATTTATTATTAAAATACATGGATGTCTTTGCCAGACTACTTTTCGGCATGAATTATTCATGACTTCAGAAATGAAATTTACAAATTTACATTTTGTTAATTAATTGCACCAAATTTGCAGTGAGTAAAACTATCTTGTGAAAGAATGGATTTTAGTCTTTGCAGTTTTACAGGAGCTAGTAAAATACGCTGTGGAAGCTGGAGAGGAACTACTGAGTTGGTCAAATCAACACAGGAAGCCCAACCGCGCGTTCTAAGAATAACAAAATGTTAATTTTATTGGCTGTCTTAGCTTGGCGCGCGGTAAAACATAATTGTATTCGCTTTGAAAAAATTCTCAGATCGACTAGTTGGGCTGCTTGAATTGTGCATAGACTATACAAATATTTTTTTGACTTAAAACATTCGAAAGAGTGTTATAAAAAAATACTCACGTGATCCAATTTCGACAGTAACATTGAAAATCAACTTCACTGCTTTTGACTTGTGAATATTAATCACATGGCGATCCTTACAATGCTTTCTTGGTCCACTATGCTATGGATAGCGACAGGTTCTTGGTGCTCGCCAAAATCGTCCTAATAGACGTCCAGTCATTTTATCGAAAAAGAATGGGTCAACCCACCACTAATTGTCCTATTTCACTATGACGTCACATCAAAACATTCTATTGTCTTAATGCTAAGGATCATGGACGCCAGTGGGGGACAGATTCATAACAACAATACGAGAATACACAATAAAATTGCATTTACAAGACGGAGAGGAAAGAAATGACAACAAAATGCTATAAATATGAAAGTATAAACATAGACACATAACATACATAAAAACTAGAATTTTCAAAGAGAAGGAAGATTTAGTTGAAATTGCCATTGTTTTCGGCGATTCTTTCCCCCACTGTAAACACATTGTGACGTCATAATGAGATGGGGCTATTGCAACAGAAGGTTTTCAACGTTTTTCCCATTAGAAAACCTTCCTCTACAACACATCAAAAATCATATGAAATCATAGTGGGGAAGTAGCCAAAAAATAGCATTTTTAAAAGCTATCTGTACCCGCTCTTAGCTGTACATGAAAACGAGGCTATCTGTTAAGGATCGAAAATTGTTTCATAATCATATCAATCACACCAGAGTACTAGAATTAAGTAATTCATATTTCATGCATGTGTGGAGGGGAGAGGAACAGGGATTAAAATTTCCTTCCTCCCAAATTTTATACCATTTTTCTCTCTACTCCCTGATTTTTTCGACCATTTCTCCTTCTTCCCTCGAGCTTCTCCCTGATTTTCTTTGTTCTTCATAAATATAAGCTATTGAGTCTATTGAGGCTATTCATTAGAGTGCAAATGGATTGTATTCCAGAGATAAGCTGTTCACATAAAATTGGCCCAAATGATATTACAATATTCAGGCCAATAAGACCTTATAGTTCAATGAAAGGCCCTTTGTAGGACATGGTCACATGTTTCATTCCTTCATTCTCTTTATGTTACAGAAAAACATCAAAAAGTATACTTGAAACGGGAAAAACTTAAAGTTACCCGATTACTAACCTTGAAACGTTGCTATCTTGGTGATGTTCATAAACGAATAGAAAAAGAAAACCAGAAAAAACGCTAACTTTTCATGTGAAAAACAACATTTCAAGGAGGTAAGACGGACGACAGGTTTATAGAGGAAGAATTTTAAGTACTGTATTGAATTAACTAAAGAATAAACGATTTCCTAAGATGAAGTGTTTTAGAATATTAAAGTTGTCCTTCAGTTCAGTAGCATATTGTTGGTATAATAAGAGAAGTTTGAGGCCATGTACTACTGTAATTTACTATTTTAATCTTAAGCTTTCGTCGGTCGCCGACATCATCAGAAGATAGTGAAAGATGTTTTTGTTTTTCGTTTTGTAAGGGTTTCTTTACCCCGCAAGGCATCTTTGTAGTATATAAATACTTCTTCAGTTTTCATGCAGAGGATTTGTGCCATCCAAATCAATCGCCAGAGTAAATCTAATAGAAACAAAACACTGAGCTGAGAGCTCAAGATGTTGGTAATATATGCAGCTTACTGCTTCAGTGATTTCTACCCATACTCCTTTTAGGGCTAGTCGCGTAGTCGCGAAGCCGGTCGGCGACAACGTTTTGTCAAATGACTGTATATAATTTGGAAGTATAGCAACAGGACCCACAAAGGTACAGAAAAAAACACCACTTAAAAAGCGCTATTATAAAATGTTATATAAAAAAATGTTTTTTAAAGAAATTAAATAATTGCAAATAACTACTTGTCAATGAAAACGAACATACAAAACTCTTCACTCCAATTTAGAGATTATACCGAACATCCTCCCCCGTGGAATTCCCTCTAGTATTTCTTGTATAAATCAAGGCTAAACTGTCTTAAAACAATATTCTAGTTGATTTTACACAACTATTAGCAGTGAAAAGGCAAAATAGAGCAACTTCCGGTTTTGAGCCTCGTTTTCATGTCGGTACAAAACCTACCAAGAAAAGAAAGGCGATTTTCAGGATGTTCCCCTGCATAGATTCAATGTGATTTTTTAATATGTTATTCTAGATTCTATTCCAGGTCGGATTGTGAAGAAAAACCTTCTGTTGCAATTAGTGTTGGGTCAATCCGTATAATGACTAGACTATAAACCATGTCGATGACTAGGACATATGTGCATACTGTTGATTTGTAAATGTCGTCTAAAACTCCACACGAGTCAGAACACGAGAACACGAATGAACACGAGTAAACACGAGTGAACACAAGTGAACACGAGTAAACGCGATTGAATACGAGTAAACACGTCGAGTGAACACGAGTGAACACGATTAGACACGAGTGAACACGATTGGACACGAGTAAATACGAGTAAACACGATTGGACACGAGTAAACACGAGTGAACATGAGTAAACACGAGTAAACACGAGTGAACACGAGTGAACACGAGTAAACACGATTGGACACGAGTAAACACGAGTGAACACGAGTTTGGGCTTCGTCAAATTCTTAAAAACGCAATGTGCCACAAATTGTATTGCTCAGAACTAGTAAATAGCATCTCATCTTAAGGTAGAATGCTATTTTATATCGGGGATAGGTGCCACTTTTGAGAAATTTACAATTTTCTAAACCCGTGAATCTTTGCTTTTCGTGTCACTCCTAGAGTAGTCTCGATAAATTTATATCACTTTTCGTAATTTGTACATCCTAAAGAAATATTTTGCTTTTTCTAATCAGGCGAGACATCAAACCATAGTTAAGACCCTCATTTGAAGAAAAAGCCGAGAAAACCGACTTTGAAAGTAGGCCTCTGCGAACTTGAAAATTAGTTTCGTTCGGCGGTTTTTGGGTCGATGTACGAAAATTCGCCTAGCGGCCGAAATATTTTATTTAGAACAATTCTAAGTCCAGTTTTGTAATAAGGATAGATAGTACTTTCAATGGTAGAAATATAAGGGGAATCGTTTTTTGGATCCCAGACCGAGTGGTCCGTTCTTACGGAGACGCCCTCTTAATACGCTAACATGTATTTCACGGGTTTATGAAAATCACTCTAATTCATTCTATGCACGTGCACATCTGTAATCTTCGGCGCTGCTTTATGATGAGTGGAAAGAAAAGAACGGAAAAGGAAACTTGAAAAGGGAAGAAAATAATAATAATCAACAAAACTAATGATAAACAATACTGTAGTTTATTTTTCCTGAAAGTTTATTTTGAGGTCAGCACACATTACAATAAAGCATTTATATCTTTATCTAGTCAATTGCTTATCAATTGCTAATTTTTTAAAGTGCTATATGTAGTGTTTACAACATGAGCGGCCGTGTTGTATCGCCGATACAACACGGACGCGAATGTTGTAAACTACTTAAAAAATGTCTAGGTTAGCTCTTTCATATTTTACCAAAATTTTCAAGATTAAAATAGATTTTGCCGTAAAATTACCAGTAAAACTTATGCAAATCAGGATATACAACACTAGTGTTGTATCAGATTTACAACACTCGTCATGGTCATGATTTCTTTTCAAAATGTCTCATTAATTATTCATGAATTTTTTAATACGAGCCACTCTATCCTTTCTACTGGTCATCCCCGGTTATACCAAATAACCCAGTTTACAAAAGTATCCGATTCACACAGCTTCATGAGGGACCTACAATTTCGGCCAAGGGATTTTTACTGTTTTGCGAGTTTCTCCGTTGACGTTTTCAGCTACACAGGTATATTCTAGCTCGGCGTTGTGACGAGTGGAATAGAATACAATCAAACGTGAGCCAATCACTTTGCCTGCATCATTAGTGATCTCTTTGAACTTCAATTTACCAAGGAAGTCGGCTATAGGAAAAGGGAAAAAATAGAACAACGTTAGAAAAGAGGTTACCGTATCAGAAATACCGTATGCAATCTTGAAAACAATGCCATTGCCATATATGGTATTGTAGGTGAGAAGTAACAAAAGACTTTGATACTAGCGCGCGAGATTTTTTTCTTTTTTTTAACAGGTTGAGATTGCAACAGAACAATAGGCATATCTTTGATACGAGCCATTTTACCTTGTTCATATTTAAAAAACCCGGAAGGCGTGACGACATAATGGGATTATCAAATTGCAATTTCCAGATTTTATATACACCGACTTGCAATAAGGTTGTCATACAAAAATATACATTTGTTATAAAGAAAATAGAACATTAGGATTTAGTACGATAGGAATTGATTAAAAGACAAAAGAAGATCACTCAAGCTGAACTCTCTCTTTTGTCTTTTAATTAATTCCTTTCGCACTAAATCACAAATGTTCCATTTTCTTTGTGACAAATGTTCTATTTTGTATGACAACCTTACTGCAAGTAGGTGTATGCACATATTATATATACGCTGTGTTTTACCTGGAATATTGGGTTTGTCGGTGACTTTCCAATACACTGCCACGGGGTTAAAGCTGTTATCCTTAATGCGGCATTCCAGTGTATCATTGACATCGGGACTAGTGCTGTGCCAGTTCCATTCCTTGGGTTTTACAATAGAACTGATCTCAAGCATACCTGATTATCAATAGAGAGTATTATTAACTGATTATAGACTAATCATAGTATCATCATCACTAACAGTCATTTGTTTATATGATTCAACATCATGCATTATAATCAGCACTCATCGTTGTCAATCAACCGATTATCATCTTCATCAATCATTAACATCATCATCCGGCATCAACTTGATCATTATTTTAATGATGATCAAATCATCTTATGACGGACAAGACGTCTTGTGTGAAAACGGGACGAACAAAATGAGACGGCGTCCTCTAGTTGTGTCAAAAGTGCCAATATCTTTTAACATATCCTAGCCCCGGGGGCTAAAAGGTACACACAGATACAAATAAAGCACAGTAAAAATGACCCTTACAACTGATTTTTGAGCCAAAATTTTAAAAGGACCCTAAAAAGTACGCACAGGAAATATTTTAACCCTAAAAGGTACGCCGATCACCCCTACCACTTGGATAAAGGG
This sequence comes from Metridium senile, assembly GCA_949775045.1. Lineage (NCBI taxonomy): Eukaryota > Metazoa > Cnidaria > Anthozoa > Actiniaria > Metridiidae > Metridium > Metridium senile. The sequence continues at coordinate 47,319,533 of OX459095.1, forward strand.
AGTACTCCACCCCCCCCCCTTCCCCCCCTCCCCCCCGCGGTCCTAGCTAGCCCACATAGTAAAACATCCCAAAAAGAATGATATTCTCTGCTCATTATTTTCATAAACTGTATTTTCTAGAGCTTTATTTTGAACCCAAATCTCTTACTGCATGGGATACAATTTGTATTAAACATTTTAGTGCTTTAGAATCATCATCATTTTTCTGTCAATTTGATTCGAGTTCGAAATAGTAGCTTATTTTACCTTTTTGTGGCTGGCTGGAAGGCTTCACATCTGAAAAAAATAAAAAACGTAAAACAAACGTTCAGTTATTGCATTATATTCTATAGTATGCCGGACTCGCGGATGTGAGCTATATATGTAGGTAACCGGCCATGGCCCCCCCAAAATGCCATGACCCCCAAAATACAATGACCCCAAAAATACAATGACCCCCAAAATCATTACCCCACTATCATATAGGGCCTCATGCAGGTTGGCGTCATTTTGACAGTCATAATGCATCATATTATATAGTATTGGCTAGTCAAATCTTTTTAATATCTACATGCACACCTTCACAAGAAGTAGATCCCAGTTTAGTGTTAGTAAACTTGTTTCCTGGACAAACGTTACAACTGGTCTGGCCTTGTTTGTCCTGGAAGTGGCCTTCTGGACAAAGGTGACAGAATGGTTTCATGCCATCCTTTGAGTACGTACCAACAGGGCAGAGGTCTGGAATTGAAAATTATAAATTAAATATAGGTTTATAAATAAAATATAATTAGTCTTGTTCTTATTGGTTCTGATACTACAATGACTCAGTATAGAGCAAGGCTTTGTTGTCACTATCTTTGTTTACCCGCAAGCAAAAATTAAAGAAATGTTGAGGAATTAAGAGCTAACTGCGACCGACCGCATATAATTGCTTCCACGATAATAATAAAAATAAAACTTCAATAAAGTCTCAGAAACCTTCTAGCATAACACAAGTATAGTAAAACGAATCGGGGAGACTTTCATGATTTACTTTTTATAGGCATTTTCTGGACACTATTCAGCTATTGCTGTATTTTTATATCACTCTTACACTCCTGAATTCGAACTTTTAGGTCTGTATATATTAACTATTGTATTACCTCTGCACTTAAAATCTCCTTCAAGAGAAGATGTCCCTGCTGGACACGCACCACACGAGTACTGCGGTGTTGTCTTGTCCTGGTATGTCCCTGCACTACACAAGTGGCAAGAACCACCCTTTAAATATGCCCCTCTGCCACATTGCACTATATACACGGGATATAAATAGTTGTCAGAATCAAGCAACATTAAAGATGATAATATGATGATGATGACGGTGGTGGTGATGATGACGGTGGTGGTGATGATGACGGTGGTGGTGATGATGACGGTGGTGGTGGTGGTGATGATGATGACGGTGGTGGTGATGATGACGGTGGTGGTGGTGGTGATGATGATGACGGTGGTGGTGATGATGACGGTGGTGGTGGTGGTGATGATGATGACGGTGGTGGTGATGATGACGGTGGTGGTGATGATGACGGTGGTGGTGATGATGACGGTGGTGGTGGTGGTGATGATGATGACGGTGGTGGTGATGATGACGGTGGTGGTGATGATGACGGTGGTGGTGACGGTGATGGTGATGGTGGTGGTGGTGGTGATGGTGATGGTGGTGGTGGTGGTGATGGTGATGGTGATGGTGATGGTGGTGGTGATGGTGATGGTGGTGGTGATGGTGGTGGTGATGGTGGTGGTGATGGTGATGATGGTGATGGTGATTATGGTGCATGACGAGGGTAATGGTGATGAGGGATACCACAAGCGATGTGATGATCATACTATCATTGATAGTCGTAAATGGATGTTTTACTGGTAGACAACATGAACAAGTATTGCATCACTTACAGCACATGAAGAAATTACTAGTACCGATCCTTTTCTTCGCGAATCCAGATGGACATGCATTATCCTTCATCCATGTGGAAGCTGCAAAACAAAAACAAAATTAAACATATTTATATCAAAATTTTCAATAAATTAGTGCTTTTTGAGCTCTTCTATATCTTATCGATACACGCCACAAGAAACTTATAACGGGTTTGAATCGTACAACCACCATTCAGAATATACATTTTTTTGGTTGAATTTTTCCCATAGTTACTCGAGTCCTTTTATATACTTATATTGAGAACTAAAAATGGAATAGAATACACCTACTTGCAAGAACGTTGTCATTAACATTTGAACATTTGAACATTTGTAATTTAGTGGATTAGGAATAAATTAAAAGTACAAAAAAAGAGTTCTGCTTAAATGATCTTCTTTTGTTCTTTTAATTTATTCCTAATCCACTAAATTACAATTGTTCAAATGTTGTATGACAACGTTCTTGCAAGTAGGTGTATCTCACAATGAAATATGTGATCTATCTCCTCAGAGTGCTATCAAAATTAGAAAAATATTTAAGCAGCCATCTTGATTTGAGCTTCAAATTAATACTTAATATGGTATCATTACTCCTAATTTGCATACTAATTATCTGAATATGTCATATTATTATATGGCTACGATAGTACGCGCGCTCTGATTGGCTGATCGGTCTGATATTTTCCCATATCAGGTTGTTACCATGACAACGGTCCTATTTTCGTATTTTTTTTTTCAGACCGTAAAATTAAAATCAACTTGTAAAGTATTTCAATAAATATTTTGATAAAGTTTTGCCTTTTCATACCTTCAAAGTGTTTTTAGCCAGTTTAGTTTGTGTGTTTATTCATTCAATAATGAGAGATTCGGCGATAAAATATTTGTGATTTCGTATATCGCTAAGAAAAAAAGCCATATAATAAACGATTTATTAACCTCGTTTGTTCGGTCTGTCCGGAAAAATATCAGACCTAGCCTCGGTCTTTTTTGTACGGACCTCGCTGCGCTCGTTCCGTACTGTGAAGACCTCGGTCTGATATTTTCCCGTACAGACCTCTCGCTCGGTTAATAATGCTTTAGTATGGGTATTGTGGTGTTCTTACGTTTCAACCTTCTTATAAGTTTCTGATGTCAACTAATCACAAGAAATACTTAAAATACAAATATAGATATAAAATAATAAAAAAATAGATAAGAATTATACTAAGCAGGAAATATCGTTTTGTATTTTCAAGTGTATGACCGCTGACAGCACAGGCTACTTACGAACACAGTCTCCAACCCTTTTCGGGGACCACTCTCCTGTTGCCTTGTCACACCGGTAGATTCCATAACCTCCATTGGAATCGGTAAGTCCGGAAGGACATTGTCTCATTACGGTCCTTGAAGAAAATGGTTTACCAAACGACAAGTAACTCCAAGTTCCTGGTAGACCACGCTTGTCTGGCCACCATGTACATTTAGTTCCTGGTAATGAAATAAAGACTTTGATAAGAATTGTTTCTATTTTTTGCATATGCTTCATATTTATTCAATATTTACTATTCTCTCGGTATTTGGATATTGTACTAGATCTATGTGTTTGTCTGTCTGTCTGACAAGGAACTCCATATATATGGCCTGTCAATCTGAAGCTCTGTGTGCATGCCTGCTACATGGATACCCGCATGTCTTTCTTCATTCTTGTTTTTTTTTTCTTCCTCCTTCCTTCTTTCTACTTCTGTCTGGTTGACTGGCTGGCTGTAAACCCCTTTTAATGTCTATGCGTCTACTATCTGTCTATACTTCTGTCTATTTGCCTATCCGTCTATTTGTCGATCCGTCTACTTTTCCATCGGTCTGTCCATCTTTCTATTTGTCTATCCGTCTACTTGTCCATATAGGTCTGTCTATCTGTCTATTCGTCTACTTGTCCATGCATAGGTCTGTCTATCTGTCTATTTGCCTATCCGTCTACTTTTCCATACGTCTGTCTATTCGTCTATCCGTCTATCCGTCTACTTGTCCATGCATAGGTCTGTCTATCTGTCTATTTGTCTATCCGTCTACTTTTCCATAGGTCTGTCTATCTGTTTATTTGTCTATCCGTCTACTTGTCCATGCATAGGTCTGTCTATCTGTCTATTTGCCTATCCGTCTACTTTTCCATACGTCTGTCTATCTGTCTATTTGCCTATCCGTCTATTTGTCCATACGTCTGTCTATCTGTCTATCCGTCTACTTGTCCATACGTCTGTCTATCTGTCTATCCATCTACTTGTCCATACGTCTGTCTATCTGTCTATCCATCTACTTGTCCATACGTCTGTCTATCTGCCTATCCGTCTACTTGTCCATACGTCTGTCTATCTGTCTATTTGTCTACTTATATATCATAGTTAACTTTGGTTATATTGATCTTTTACCTCCAATTTCTACAACGAATTTGCATTCAGCCTTGTTTCTAGCCTTGTCATAAGCGGTGAAATACTGATTGAATGATCCCATATGGTCAAACTTATGCTTGACAAATGTAGTCTGAACCTTGTCGATTCCAACGTTATCGGTGAAGATTGGTGTCTTGTACTGCACATAATATGGTGGTGCTTTATATGCAGCATGGAATACAGTGGGACCAGGGCAGTAAACTATTTTTGGCGCCTCCTTATCTGAAATAGAAAGAAAGAACTTATATCTAAGGCCAATTAGGGGCCCGCAGTAATTGGCCTTGCTGTTGCGGGTTCCCAGTTTAATTCATATGATATGTAATCTTCCTTTTTGTTTTGGGGCAAAGCTAATAATAATGGAAAAAAAAGGAAATTGATGAGATTTTGAGCTTCTGATTGTGCATGATGTAAGATCAGCAGTAAATGAATATGCATATGTGGTGACGTAATAATGGTGACTTAAGAGTGGTAGTCTGTAAGAATCAGACCAAATCAAGAAGTCGTGGCCAGGTAGGATCACCGATTTTCCCCAAATTCAGCATGTAGACTTGTTTTGGTGCCCTATAAACGAATCCAGTGGTTTGGGACGAAAAAATTTTTTTGTTCAAAAGTTAGGGGGGAGGGGTACTTTTGGGTCCTAAAACGATCGTCAAATAGCGCAAATCTTCGGTATGTTTGGCGATTCATATTACTACAAGCATAAAAGTTTTCAAAACATTTTAATATACCAAACAAAGTATATTATTTCTACTATCTAAAACAGCTTTCAAATTTAAAAAAGAATTGTCTTCAAGTATCTCACAGACTCCGAAAAGAAAGGAATATGGCGGCGTTGCTGACTAACCGAAAATTTAGGGTTTTTTGATGGTCCAAAAATGGCCTTGGTATTTTAATTCAGAAGCTGTCCGTTATTTTGGGATAACTTCAATAATAGTTCTAAAGATTGCACAAATAAAAAATCTGGGCAAATTTAATGCGCGGTCTCACGATCACTCTGATGTCAGATATTTCATCGATTTTCAATTAAAAATGCAAATTAGCCGTTGTTGGTTACTTGTGGTTTATATAATATGAATCGACTTTTTGAACAGTTTGTTCTTCCATACAGTACTTTTAGATTATACAAAGCTCTTTACAATGAATACAATCTATTTGAGAACATTTTTTTGACCGAAAAGTTAGTATTCAGACGTTTTGTTGGATATTGAAAATTAGCATAATTAATGCTAAAATGTCGTGATCAACGGTGCGTAATAAACATTGATATTTTTATACATACAGATAGCAATGCCTTTAAATGTTTTCAGATCTAACATTTCTAAACTATGTAGCAAGAGCAGTGTTCCACAATATCATGAATTAAATCAATGAGTGAAGCTTTAATACGTATTTTAAGTACTACGTACTTTAATAATTAATACGCCTTATAGTCCAGTGAATCTTTGTTTGAGTCCAAACAAATTGCAATATAACTTTTCTCTCTATAATTATGTTAGGATAAGTGTCCTAAACAATATGCTAAAAATCCCAAAAAATCCCTTTAGTGGAACATCCTTTGATTTCATCATCTCACCACAGGGACCCCGCAATTGGAAAAATATGTCCAAGCTGTTTAATTTTGTCAAATATGAAATAATAGAAGTATTTCAATTATATTATAATAGAACAGTGTTTCTGTACAGATATTTTCATTTTCCAATCAAATACGTTGAAGTAACAAGATAGAAATCAATATATAGAATATGTCTCACCACAGGGATCCTGTATCTCAAAACTGAAATATGGTACAAAGGCATATAAGGTGTCCCTGCCATAGTAGCAGGCGTTTCAAACAAAACCGTGATTGGTATATAGAAAGGATCGATAAACTTCTAACTGTGACTGCTGAACTAAGTGGTTCCCATATCTGCTGAGTGGCTGCGGTTGCTGGGCACTTTTTCCACCTGTGAATTAATACTGCGTGATCATTCTTTTGCGCTATTCTAGATATTTCTTGAATTTTCCGTTCTTTTTTCTTCTGATGAGTGTAATTAGAAACCACAGGCCCGTCTACACTACCCCGGATAATTGTTTATTCAAATATCAACTATAACTGACTAAAATACATTACAAAAATGAGATATACAGTACACAACATACAATTTAGCCTTATTTTCAGAGCGGGCCTGGATCCTACGTTATCACTTTTTCCCCAAACTACCCATGCCCGCTCTGAAAATCAGGCTACATACAATTTTGACGATTACGAATTGATGAAGAAATACACTGGGAAGGAAAAAGGGAAATGTCATCATTCATTATAATTATATATCAGCTGTATTCTTAAACCTAGAATATACCTCCAATTATATACACACACATATATTAACTGTATATAAACAAAAGAAGTTTGTTCCTCTTGAATATAGTGCTGTTTGTTATAAAAGGACTCTTCGTGTATGTAGTCCAAGCACTCGGCAAAGCCCATGCATGGGGTTGTTAGTGGCTGTATTTAAGTACGAGGTCTCATTTACTATAGCAACCTTTCAGTTGACATTGCTACCGCAAAGCGGATCTAAATGCTAGAATTGTAAGCCCACACCGCCATGAGCTTGGTGCCCTTCTCTTAGTCAAATAGTTGTATGGGTTCTTTTACATACATCCCTCCTGTACAATGTGTTTGGTGTGTGGAGAGAAGGGACCTATACCTCCGGGTTAACATACTTATCCAAGAAGACATGAAAGTCTTACTATTTGCCTGATCTTGGCAAAGATTAAAACTACTTCAGTATTTATATGGGTGTCAGCAATATTGCAGTTTCGCAGGTGTCTTCTTACATCTTTATTATAACTATGCATGTAGTAATGTGCATTCTTCGTTCTTGCCACTCTTACTGCAAGGATCTGTCACTAGCTTTCCGAATACGCAAGTTGCCATATATAGACAAATTAAAGTTCATGAAGTATAGTATTTTAAAGAGATTTGACTATTTTTATAATAAACTATAGCAATCAGCTCAATTCATATTAATGTAATACAAAAACATTTTCAAGTAAAGCGGAGGATTTCTCACCAACTAAATAACAGCCCGCCGGTTAGTCTGTGAAAATGTATTTTCACATCGGCTTTAATTTTATATCAGTAACCAATTACGTTAATTATCAAATATGGTAACTTCATATTTTTTGTCCAAAAAAAACTTTAATTAGACACGGACCACTAGAAATTTGATGGGGGTGGGTTGGGGAATTTTTTGGTGCAGGACATTTTCCCCCCTCGAGATTGTGTAATATATTATATTATATCTGTTCCGTCCTTATTACAGCTTTCTTTGAAATAACGTTTAAAAAGTATTTGTGTTCATTTCATTATAATAATAATTTATTACTTATTAGGCCCAAATTAACATGGGTATATGATCAAATGCGCCTGAATTTCTATACAATTCTTGAATTTGTGAAACACTGCTTTTGCTTGAAAACTACATAGTTGAGATATTTAAGATATGAAAAAATTTAATTATAAATGCTTTGCAATCTGTATCATAGTTAATAGAGTATGTATAAAAATGCTCGGCCGAAATAATAATGTTTAATACGCACCGTTGACCACGACATTTTAGCATTAACTAGACGCCGTTTCGGCGTGTACTCGCTGCGATAGCAATGTGATTATTCATCTGCTCCGTGTTGAAATATCAAGAAATGAAAGAACATTTGGAACTGGTTTCTAGACCGGTACTGCGTCTTTATTTGCATGCGTGTTGTTCATTTTTTTCTTTCTGAGATGCTAGTCCGTACGTTTACGCCGAATGATCTATGCGTGAACCACCACTTGCCTCTTCTGCAGGCAACTCTTGACTTTGGGCTTCCTGTGGCAGGAGAAAAGGTGGGGGAGGGGGTGAGGGAGAGAGAATAACACAAGGAGATATTGGACTTTGGTCGGTGCACTCTTCTTTAAGTTTTTATGAACCTATGAGGTACTGAAAACTCTGCGAGTGTTTTTATTAAATGTTTGCTTTTTAATGACAATCGGTGCAACCTTTTTATAGGAATTCTACTAGGTTCGCGATCACGGGATCGAGTCGCATGACAATTAATTACACACTATGAATTTACTCTTATAGTAAACAAACTTAGCAAGATCTTACTTTAGTAATGTTTACTGATGTAGTAGAATCATTTGTAACATAGTCTACGATATCACTCTGCTTTTAATGAAATATTTTACTAATTCTTACAATTTACAACATAAACGTGATATTAAAGCTCATTAGCACTATGAATGATAGGACGAAGAAAATGAGTACATCTCCAAGTTCAAATAAAATTGCTTCTTTAGTCCAGTACATAATTAATACAATAAAAATAGTTACTATGTTTACCACAAGAAGTCCTTTTATTGGTAAGAAACTGTTTTCTTTCGAGCTCAGTGTAGTCGCCTGTCAGCTTTTTCAAATACAGCTGCAGACCTTGTCGATTTAATTCCTTCGAGGTTATCCTGTCAATATTCTGATTCAATTCTTCATCTTTTTTGCTCTTCTATCCATTAAAGTCATCGTGTTCTGTATTTGTCATGTTATTTGGCAGTTGAGTCACATTTTCAATACGTTTTATAGTCAGTATTCGATAGCTCGTATGATGGGTATCATTCTCAGAATTTCCCATGGTATATTCCTATACCGATTCCTTTGAATTCGCGAAACGACCCATTCCGAAATATACGCTTGAAACCATCTTTTAGTAGGGTCTATTGCGAATAGCGTGTGAATTTGTGTGAAGATCTAGCGTTTGAAATACTTCTCTAGCCATTTTGATCCATTTTAAAACATTACGTAATGCTATTACGGTGCACGTGCTTGCCGATTTGTGATTGGTTAAAAGTTCGACACTGACTAACGAAGAACCACGAAACTCGTTGCATTTTATACCTCGCTTGCTGACGCAGCGAGTAATTATGCTAATTATCGATATCCAGCAACACGTCTGAATACTAGCTTTTCGGTCAAAAAATGTTCTCAAATAGATTGTATTCATTGTAAAGAGATTTGTATAATCTAAAAGTACTGTATGGAAGAACAAACTGTTCAAAAAGTCGATTCATATTATATAAACCACAAGTAACCAACAACGGCTAATTTGCATTTTTAATTGAAAATTGATGAAATATCTGACAATCAGAGTGATCGTGAGGCCGCGCATTAAATTTGCCCAGATTTTTTATTTGTGCAATCTTTAGAACTATTATTGAAGTTATCCCAAAATAACGGACAGCTTCTGAATTAAAATACCAAGGCCATTTTTGGACCATCAAAAAACCCTAAATTTTCGGTTAGTCAGCAACGCCGCCATATTCCTTTCTTTTCGGAGTCTGTGAGATACTTGAAAACAAATCTTTTTTAAATTTGAAAGCTGTTTTCGATAGAAGAAATAATATACTTTGTTTGGTATATTAAAATGTTTTGAAAACTTATATGCTTGTAGTGATATGAATCGCCAAACATACCGATGATTTGCGCTATTTGACGATCGTTTTAGGACCAAAAAGTACCCCTCCCCCCTAACTTTTGAACAAAAAATTTTTTTCGTCCCAAACCACTGGATTCGTTTATAGGGCACCAAAACAAGTCTACATGCTGAATTTGGGGCAAATCGGTGATCCTACCTGGCCGGCCTAGGTCTGACTCTTACAGAGTATGACTCTTAAGTAATTACATTTACACTTATAATTATTATACGATAATGATGATGGTGCGTGATATATGTATCATGTCATTATCAAAATAAAGATAATACATTTAATGATGATAGCAAGAATGATTATGAAAATGATAGTTTGTTGGATTGTAATAATGTGGTTGGTTACCATGACACTGCATGCGTCGGAATGGAGTCATTTTCAAGTGTTTTAAACTGGTTAATATTTATACTAACCTTCAATGTTCACATGTTGAATGCATGAATCTGTTTTTCCAACTGAGTTGGTGGCGGTCCACGTGACTCGGGTATTGCCCGCGGGGAACTGGTACTGACCATCGGCGCCAGCAGGAGAGACAGTCACGGTAAACTTGTCATCAGTTTTAGGAAGCTTCCATTTTGATCCAAATGATGTAGTGCTCTTACCAGTAGGAAGAATCTTATAAAGATCACCAGGACAATTAATCCAAGGGACTGTAAGTAAATACTTGATTAACGATTTAATGGTAATATCGGTAATGTTGTTATTTACAGGATTACATTTTATAAATAGTTGTTATCAATTTACAAGCTGTATAAATTACTATTCATGCATCAAAAACAACAATCGTCCAGAACAACAAAAACAACAGCGATCATTTAATTTATCTAGCTTTTTCCTTCATACGAAGGCAGGGACCCACAACAGCTTACGCCAATAACTGTGGGCCCTGTAGTATGCTGAGACCCGACTGTTGCAACAGCAACATCAACATCAACATCAACATCAACAACGTCAAGAACAGCGCAACATGTGCAACAATTCCGGGCAACAATCGACTATCAACACAGGTAGCCCAAGCTGAATGCCTGTGTTGATTTATAAGAACACTGATTTATGGCGATTCTTGAATGTTCGACTTATCTTCCTTACAGTCAACGCACTTCACGCATAAACACACTTTGAACGATTATTCGAATATTCAAAGTAAAGCATTGACCTGTATGTAAATACAATAGGAAGAAAGGTGTTGTAATGATGAAGTGAGTGATGCTAATAGAACCTAGATAACCTGATTTCAAGTTAAGCACCAATTATATAAGAACCTGATCAGGCTGACTTGGAAAAATCAAGGTTCTTATTATACGCGGGGTTTTACTGTATCAAAAATGAATATCTCAATATTCACACAGGCAAACTAAATTCGAATTTACATAATTCGAAATATGACATACTAGATTTCCTTTCTTTTATCATATATATTTTCAACTAATATTTTCAACAAAACAAAGACTTGAATATTCATTTTGAATAATCGAATGTTCATATGCATTTTGAATAATTGAATATCTATTTTGAATTTATCTATTTTGAATAATAATCGAATATTCATTTTTAATAATCGAATATTGTTTTCAAAAGATTAAGTTTTATTAGTGTTCAAGCGTGTACTTAAAGTGCTTTGACTGTAAATAATAATAATAATAATAATAATAATAATAATAATAATAATAATAATAATAATAATAATAATAATAATAATAATAATAATAAACTCAAATTGTCCGTTTCAATCTTTCTTTAGTTGCTTGCGATGATTTCAGACGATTTGGGCCAGAAATAAGCGGGTTACGGCGATCTTGAAATCAAACGCATTCACTGTCTCTAAATAATTTTATCAGACTAAAACCGGCATATAATAATAAAAGAACCTTAATTAAAGGTCCCTCCCACTTGTTTTGTTTACTTTTCAATACCATGTATACCATTGATCAGTATCGATTCTCTTTATTGGATTAAGATTCGTCTCTTTGTGTACATACGCATTCTAAAAGTTAGGTTTTGATGCTCTAAACGTAATTTTTTTTTACCAGATAAAGAATACAATTGAAGTTATAAAGGAACAATTTCGTTATTTGACGCCAAAATATTTGGTGAACTGAAAAGTATATATTTCATGCGTTAATTTTTTAAAAAAGGTTCTTCTTCTTCAAACTTAAATTGTATGGAAAAAGAGCCTTCTCAAATGCTGCGCCAGAACTATGGAATACCCTTCCAGCACATATGAGGTCATGCAAAGATGTGTCGTGTTTAAGTTTTAAGCGCGATTTTGACTTAAGTATAAAAGACTCGCCGAGTGACAAACAATAAAAACTTCAAAATATTCAAAGCGAAGACATGAGCCGTGAAGTGTATCAGTGTTTGAAAAACCTCCCAGGATGTTTAAATTTGAAAAGGTGTAGCAAACAATTTGACTACCCTGGTTACCAGGGACTTGGCTAACTTTCTCCCTGCCACGTATTTTGAGCCACGCAGGGTATGAAAAGAGAAAATTTTGAACGCTATGCTAAATTTTACTTGGCTGGCCACGTTATGCTGTAAACTAAGAATTACATTATATATTATATTATGTGGAAATCCATGGTTAACTATGATAAAATTCACTACAATCCCACTGTTTTACCCTTCACTTATTTGTAATTCAATCTATTCAAATTTTGTGTATGAAATAATAGCAGATTGATGTTAGCAGAATGAATTGATGCGTTATATCCAGATATATAATATATGAGCTCAGTAGCGCGTTAAACACTGTACATATCTACATAGTGCTCAGTGCTCTGTGCACATTGATACACGAGATCAAACATAGTAGTTGTTCGTTGTTTTGACTTGGAAAGAGGAGAGACTAGCGACTGCGAAAAATTGTTGAATTGACTCAGCAATGATGGATTGTTGAATGTTGAATTGACTCCAAAGCTTCAAAATGAATGTACAAAAAATGATCACAAAAGACGTTTACCTATCGTAAAAAGTTAGAAGAACTGGCAGACTTACCGTAACCCAAACCAGATGCAAAGCAACCAAACAAGAACAGTAGAGCAAAGCTTATCATCGTTGACCCGTCAAGTATTGTCGGTGTAATGACAACCAGTGTATACAAGCAGGGGTGTTTATATACGCTGGCTGGGAAACGCCCATGACGCTATAAACCGTTATGTAGCATTCTGATGTGCATTTCATTATTACGCAAGATGTGTTTATATACGCTGGCTGGGAAACGCCCATGACGCTATAAAGCGTTGTATAACATTCCGAGGCCGGTTATACGAAGCCTGAATTTAGCGCTATCCACAGGATAAATCCCTATCCAACGGATAAAACCTATACAAATTCTATACACTGGATAACTCTTATCCAGTGGATAACTTTATCCAGGCTTCGTACAACTAGCCCCCGATGTACACTTCATTATTTTATGCAAAATGTACAGAGCTACTCTTTATTAACGTACTATTCATTGTGTATATAGTACATCTTATTGTTGTGATGAAACAATGGATAAACCCTACGCTTCCCTCCTCTTTTCCGACAAAAATATGATTTATATGTAAATAATCCAACTCCCTTCATGCACAAATTATTCTTGGCATACTATACTTCTAGCTATACTATTACTGCAGAAAAGTAAAATGTAAAAGCCTGACGGATCGTCTGACTAAAAAGACTGCACGCCTCCATGGATGTATGACTCTAATATGACATAAGCAAATTGAATTAAACGATCTCAAGCTTGCATGAATGATTTAGTGTACGTGCTCGACAAACAATCTTTGTCTTTAGAATGCAGTGTTTGCAATAATAAATAATACTCATTCACCTAGTATATTACTTTAGTATATTTAATTACAAATAAGGATAAATCAGTGGGACTATAGTGAGTTTTGCACATAAGCCGAGAAGCTATCTTTTCGTTTTTACTTTTTTTAATATTAACGTTTTTAGCGTTCAAATATGTATAACCACTATATTTCTCAAATTTATACGATAATACTATTATGAAATACTACAGTCACCGTTTAAACATATTTTCCAGTATACATATTTATATCTGTTTGTCAAAGAGCTTCATAGACGCTGAATTTTTCCATGCATCAGCAGACACAATTATTCGGCATTGTATATTATGTCTGGATATGACGCATCAATTCATTCTGCTATATCATTAATCGGCTATTATTCCATACACAAAATTTGTATAGATTGAATTACAAATATATACGCAACTACTGTAAAATTACGAACTTTAGGTTTGATAAGGTCTAATAAGAGACGAAACTATTAAAGGAGTTTTAAAAGTTTGACTTAGTGCGTTGAAAGAGTTTTTATGAAGGTTTAGAACCACTTGAAATGAATTACAAATAAGTATTGTATTAAAGGGTAAAACAGTGGGATTGTAGTGAGTTTTATCACAGTTATCTATGGTTTTCCACATAAGCCGAGAAGCTGTCTTTTTGTTTTTACTTTTTTTAAACGATAAACGTGTAAACGAACACAAATGATACTCAGTATAATGGTTCTCAACATTCAAATTATGTGGTAATGGGAGTTATGGCAATGAAACTTTAATTAACAATATAATGATCAATTTCCAAATTCAAATTGTCAGATTCAATAATCAATGCCCCTTGGACGGTTTAGCTGAGACTGACAATCACAGGAAGGCCTTACGTTAATCACATGATTAACATTTTATTCAGTGATTCTAAATCTGTGAAAGTGTTTCGTGGCGAAAATTTGAATAACCCTTGAATGGATTAAAACAACGCCGAACAAGAGATATTAGAGACATTAAATTGACGTTCACTGCTGCCGTTCACGCCGTCTGACGTTTACAAATCACGAGATGGCTGACTAAAGGCCGATTTAGACGGTACAACTTTTGCCTACAACTGTCGCATGCTACCTGTCGCATGCTACCTGCTTACAATTTGACTTGCCTCTGATTTACACATGCACAACTTGTCGTACAACACACGGAAAAGTCGCGTAAAATTTGAGTGAAGCGAACCTTGTTTCTTTCTCAAAATAATTTTAATGTCAGCATTGGAAGAGCACTAGCTCCTTGTTCCACAAGTTAATAAGTCTTTCTTTAAGCGATAATTTGCCAGTCGGTATTATATTTTCACCTTTTTTCAAAAAGGGCCGACAACTAATCCATGTTTTTATTCCTTTGGGAATAGCAAAATGGTCTCTCCACTGGCGATAGATAAATCCCGGGGGGGTACTTGACCCAGTTTCTGAAGGGGACGTTCCGCTGGTACCTCTAAACCCTGACCCTATTTAAGACAGCAGAATCCTTAAAATATGTACCCTATTTCAAGACAAATTGGTAAAAAGTAGACACTATCCAAGACTCAAGGGGGAAATTGTATACCCTAGGTAAGGCAATTTAAGACAAATTAGGCTAAATTGTATATCCTATTCAAGACGCCAAGGCAAAATACCATACCCTATTTGGCGGAACGTCCCCGTTTAGTAAATATAAGGGATCCCCCCCCCCCCCCCCAGGGAGATAAATATAATAATGAATATCACTAGCTTATGTGACAATCCAGTAACTGAGGTTGATGAAAAGCGTTGAACGCCTATTGGTCTATTTTTTCCAGTTAAAGTAAATCGACATTACTTTGATCTAGCTTGTAGTTCAAAGAGGGGCTCAAAACGTACGCGTCGGGATGCTATCAAATTCTATACTTAGTCGGGCTTTTGTTTTGCAGCGCGTCCGCTTACAGCTATTTCAAAAAGGTTGGTAAAGGTTTTGTTGTTTGTTGCATACCAACCCGAAATGAATTATGGATGATTTGAATGCAAGCAGCAAATGGTCACAGCTGAATATGGGTTTTATCCCTAAGGTTTTCCAGTTTATTTCATTCTGTCCTGATGTTACTTATTTACAAACTGGCGACTAACGTACAGTTAGTGTTACAAATTTCATGATATTACCCATCGTACATTTTTGTTTGTTTAATCCAGTCGCGACGGCGTTGACTGGTACAGCGGTATTCGAGTAAACAAGAGGTCAAACTTATGCTAAAAACGGCTGAATATTAACTGTTAAGAAGAGTTTTATGAGCGGTTTGCCCTAAATATCGCTATGGGCTGCAGATTACAATTTTTTCAAATTTCTTAAAATTGGCTCAACTAAAGGCATCCATGCACTGATTACACTGCGATCGGATTCTTATTTTTGGAGATGTAAAATGTAAAATTTGACCTCATTTCCGGTTTGGCGAGGTACTTCGAAAAATACTGCAAACAACTGATTTTTTTTTAATATATCACAAAATCAATATGCAAACTGAAACATACACCTATTTCAATTAACGTTGTCCATCTGGAATGGTTGATCTGAGACCGATAGGAATTGTGGGAGCTCGTTAAACTGCAAATGCACTATTATAATCACGCTTGAATATTAATGTTTACTTCTGAAATACCGTTATATGTAATTCAGCACCTTTCAATTATGACTAAAACAATGTATTTCAAATTTAACGAGCTCCCACAATTCTTATCGGTCTCAGATCAACCATTCCAGATGGACAACGTTAATTGAAATAGGTGTATACACAATGGTGAATATTTAGAGGTGTTTCTTTTCATTGTGAGAGAAAACTGAATAATTTACGGATTTTTCAATATTTTTTACGTTTTTGCAAGGTTTTTCGTACATCATAATTGAACGGCTGTATCTCCACTGGTACATGGCCTAGCGCAGAAATATTGCTAGAGCAGAAAAAGTGTTCCATATAGAACAGTTTTATAACAGTTTTATGAAATAATATTTTGGGGCAATTCATAATTGAACTTTTGAGAGCTCCAAATACATTTTCACAAACCCGTGAAATAGAAACAAAAAGTAAGAGTCAGTGTAAATATAATAGACACAAAGGAATGCTGGATGTATTGATCAATGGATGTATTTGTTTAGAAATCAAGCCAAAACTTACTCCATGCAGCTTCGATGCAGTAGACAAACATAAGGAATACGATAGCTAGCTTCATCATCTTCGTATCACAAAGTTATGATACAAAGAACTAAAAGAAATAGATTAAGAGAAATAGATAAATAGAAATAGATTTTGACTGGGAAAATGGGATTGGATGCACTTGGACTGGGATTTACAAAAAAAAGAACGTACAATACAAAATGGGAATGGGATTGAAAACTTGAGCAAAACTGATGGGATTATGTGATTTTTGACTGGGATTTGGTCCAAATATAAACTGGGAAATGGGAAATGGTCCCTTCAGGACCCTCCTATAATTATAATTCATTGGTCAATATTTTTGAAATATACGAATATTCAAACGAACAAGAAAAAGTTCTCAAACCTCTTACCTTCTAGACGATACCAGGACACCTTATCTTCTCGAAGATTTGTGAACGTTTGGTAAAGGTAGACTGCATTTCTTTCACTTGTTACGAAATGATTTATAATTCGACCAATCACAGAAAAGCATGTCCTCACTTACAATCATCATATCTAAGTAGAACTGTATAGAATTATAGAAATATAGAAACTATAGAAACTATAGAAATACGCTAATGAAGCTGATAAGAAGCCTAAAGAAATCGGCAACAAATGAAATTGTTATTCAGTCGATATCTTCATTAGCATTTTTGAGTAAGAAAACTTGCCATAACTACCTATTAACGATAGTTCTTCCATATGACATTGCTAAAATATTAAAAGATATGTTTATTTGTAAAATTAATTGTTAGTTGTTTATTTAAAGGAGGTTTATGAAGGTAATACCATGATCACCTTTGATTCTTTTGTCTTCCGAGGGGTTTACAAACCCGAATCTTCCAATCTTCCTCATGCATACAACACGAGGGAAATTTAGAAGACAAAGAAATATTTAATTTATGCAAGGGAAATTTAGTAAAAGACAAATGATTTCTTTGTCCTCTAAATTTCCCTCATGTTGTATGCATGAGGAAAATCTTACACGCAAAATTATAACAATCACCGAGACCATTCCTGGATCGCTTCGACCCAGTTGGAAGTTTTTAAAAAATGACCTTGTACTACACTCAAGTCCATACTCTTGTGGGAATCATTAAGTAACTATGCGCATGCGTTGATTACGTTGAAGTACAGTATGTCATGCGTGTTTATGGAAACAAACTATAATGAATGCATAGTGGTATTATTCGGCAGTCTCTTTAAAAAAGGCAACTATTCCTAGTATGCAGAAAAGCAACAGATTTGTAAAAATTTATAATTTATGTAGTATATAAAAAACGAGCAGCAGTGTTTTATCAAGGATAAAAACCCGAGCGCAGCGAGGGTTTTTGATCCTTGATAAAACACGTGCTGCGAGTTTTCTATATAGCTTAAAAAACTCCAACACTTATTCAAAACTAAATTATAAAAGTTTCTTGAAGAAAAGTCCAATTTGGAGACAAACTTTATTTGCAAGGTACACTGCGCATGCTCATATCACACCACGCACCATTAAGCACCACATTTGGCATCCCACATTTGAGAAAGGTCGTGTATAATATAGTAGGAGATTGATAGCATTGTTTCGGGTGATGCCTCTAGTAAAGGTCAATGATGAGAGATTAAAACTGAGACCTTTACAAGTGTCATAGGTACATAAAGACACACGTACCTTTATCATAACGACACACGTACCTTTATCATAAAGACACACGTACCTTTATCATAAAGACACATGTGTTTTTATATAATGTACCTATGGCAGTGTTTTATGGGTTATAAAGGTCATGCATGTGACCAAATTGGAATGCCCCGATTGGACTAATAGCTCATGAATTATTAATTTTTATTGAGTTTTTTAAGCTTCTATAAAAACTAACATATATTTCCTAACAGTAGTTCTATATTCCTCGGTAATCATAATATTACAATCTTATACCATGTCACTCGGGAAGTTAGTGGTTAATCGTGCAATGGTTTTACTTGTAATAGTAAATACCCTGCAGAGAGACATATTGTGATTTTTTAAAGATCTAAAGGTTCACATGTGCAATTACTATCTTACCAGCTCATACAACGATACTGATTGTACTAGCTGATAAGATATTTTAGTATTGCTTTTACTATCATAGAGTGCAAATAGTATATCCATGAAACATTAGTAAATACTAAATAGTACAAATTTTTCTAATTCTATAGTTTTTTATTGTTTAATGTAGCACTATTGTACTATTTAGTATTTGTATTTCACGAATATATTGTTTGTACTCTAAAAGCACCCTAAAGAAGGTAGTTAATACCTTAAAAAAATAATATAAGAATTTCTAAAGAGGTCCACCTGTGCAAATACTATATAAGATATTTTAGTATTGCTTTTACTATCATAAAAGCATCCTAATGAAGGTAGTTAATACCTTAAAAAAATTATATAAGAATTTCTAAAGAGGTCCACCTGTGCAAATACTATCCCATCTGTCCAAGCAACGAATTGTTTTTATCGAATAAGATCTTAATTACTATTGTGTTAACTATCGTAAAAGTCCCCTAATGAAGATTTTTAATAGCTTTAGAAACTGATATAAGGATTTTCTAAAGAGATCTACAAGTGCGATTACCATCCTGCCAGTTTAAGCCTGTAACAGCTGATCTGATTTTATCTGATTCTTCTGAAACTTGTTGGAGGGTCCTGAAGGCGTAAAATGGGAGCTGGGATTAGCCTTATTTTTGACTGGGGAAATGGGATTGGATGCACTGGGACTGGGATTTACAAATAAATGAACAACAGAAAATGGGAATGAGATTGAAAACTTGAGCAAAACTGATGGGATTATGTGATGTTTGACTGGGATTTGGTCAAAATATAAACTGGGAAATGGGATTCGGACACTCCCCCCCCTTTCAGGACCCTCTTGTTGGTATAATGGTGTAGATTTTGTTCGTTCACAATTTCAAATGAATAAGTACCAAACACATATCGTCAAACGCGATGATATTGAGAGATGGTACAAGAAAAACCAATATTACTCATTTTCTTATGTATTAATTTTGAACAAATTATAGAAAAACATTATATAGAAAATATATTTGGACTGCTGGATGACATGCCACCATCCTCACTAACATAATGTTAGTGGGGGAGCCGGTTTAGTCGCCGACAACCCGACCATGCGGCAGGTGGTACTGGGTTACAATGTTACCGGTCACGGCGGGCACGCGCGGCCCGGAAATCGGAACTTTGGATCGCCGATGTCGCCATATTGGACGTTTTGAATCTCGAGGAGACTGGTAACGAATTACCGAACTCCAAATACGTCATACTTCGGAAGCTATTTTAAGCGATCGCTTTTTTCCGAAAAGTAATCGATTGTTCTAATGAGATTCGACAGGAAAAGACCTTTGTTTTGATGCCAAGATATTCGTAGTTTTGGCGCGGAAACTTGTCAAATTTTGCTGGTAAATATGCCGTATTTCTACTTTTTCGTGCATTCTAACGTGAGCTACATTTTAAGCCTTGGGAAAAAATTTTACACAAAGGCTAAACAACACTTTTAAGTTATTGTTTGGAGAGATTTAGATTCAAACAAGAATTTGTTGACTTTACTTTTTTGAAAACTTGCTCAGATTTCGCACGAATCGATTTTTCTTTTACTACTAACAAACAACCTGGAAAGATGCCACGATTTGATCTAGCAAGCTTTAACAAGAGAAAGAAGAAACTACGTGAACAGATGGTCAACAAAACAAGAGCTATCCAATCGGTAGAGCAAGGTATTCATGTTGTAAATAACACACTAAAGAGGAAAAGAGAAGAACTAGGTAATAAGATCCACAAGTACCAGAGACTAGACGAAAAGGTAAGAAGTCATATATGTTTTTCATTGTAAGGGATTTGTTTTGATAATGTGTTGTATTTTTTCTTAACATATTTATCATTTATTGATTGCTAATTTCGCTCAAGCACACTGAGGCCCAGCAGGAACAAATATTCACTTAAAAATAAGTTAAAAAGAACTCCTTTAGTTTTATAAGTTGCCACAGTTGTGTTATCTTTGTTTATGATTTGTCAATGAGTCTTAAATTTACTCAATAACACATGTTATTTATATGCCAACTAGACAGCACGCGCGCTTGTGCAGCTTTCATAGGTTCAGTTGTGCACAGCAATCAAGACAATCAACACAAAACATTTCAGCTGATATCTTGATGATCAGAATTCATTTATTTTTAGTTGAATTATGAAGTTTCTTATATTTTAAGAATCTGGAGAATTAGGGACTGGTCATAAAGTATAGGGGGGGGGTGGGCCGGAAATTTCTGAAATCGTAATGAATGAATAAATGTGACCCACCCCCCAGACTGCACATTATTATAAGTGACCCACCCTTTGTAGAATGCACAAAAAATTATGACCCACCCCTAAAAAAAATCGACCAACATCCTTTATAAAACAAAGACAAAAAGAGAATAAGGCTACAGGGGCCGCGCCACATATTTTTGATTGGGGGGGGGCTTACGACAGCCGGAGGTGGGAGGTATAAGGGGGGTCTGGGGGCATTCCCCCCCACGAAATTTTGAAATTATAACTCTCGGAAATGCGATTTCTAGCGTTTTGAGGGGCATCGAGAGCATATAAAAGGCATCAAATTTATGGGAATTTTTAATAACTTGGCATGGCATGGCATGACATTTCTGATCGTAACAATAAAAATTGTATTTGATAAAATAACCATTTTTATTCCGTGGTTTACACCATTCTAATTTCGCCGTGAAAGAGCCGGATTACAAAGCTTACAAGCTTCTATATTTTCAAATGGAAAAAAAAAAATTTTCAACACTCAACTATACTGGGATTTCTGAGATTAAAAAAAGTGATTTAAAACGGCTCAAAATGCTCATGGACAGGAAGATGTTTCCAGACAATGCACTTTTAGAGATCAAGTCACTCACTGATCTATCATTCAGTGATAGAAGTTCTGATGAAAGTGAAGACTTTGTGTATGAGATTGATGTTGATGATTAATTTGTGACAAGGTTAAATAATTGTGTAAGTTTCGTTGTGTGACATTTCCCCATATTTGGATTGTAATGTTGGATTGAAAATTAAGTCATTTCTGCTATAGCCAGCATACTGGCCAGTACGTTGGCTAGGTCTGTCAAGTAATTCTGTTTTTGTTTTTGTTTTTTGTTTTGTTATATTTTATTGGTATTTAACATCGTTATATCCTGAAAACATGAAAAAAGGACCTTGAAAAAGATCACTTGGTTACAAATTGTTAGTATGTTTGCATGAAAAAAGACTGACTATCTATTCCTGAAGATTCTCATTGAGATTCTACTAGTACTAATTCATCGATATTCTAGGTGGAGGTGAAGTTGTTGCAGTTTTTGTTGTTGTTGTTGTTGTTGTTTTGTTTCTTCTTTACAAATAAAAATGAGTTATGTGTAAAAAGAAGTCATCAACAGAACCATGATGAACTAATGAGTCATCATTGAAATAAATACTCATTTTTCCTCTAGGTGTGTAAAAAATTATGTTTTTATTTTATACTGATTGAATTCTGTCATTTTTCCAATGGTGTCTATTATTAAAATTTCAACTACTATTAAACAATGTGTCTTAAGCAGAGTAAAAAAAAAAAGGACAGAAATTGCATGGCCCACCCCTTTAGTGGTGCATGATATTTTCTAGCCCACCCCTTTTGGGATGCATGAAAAACCACGGCCCACCCCCAGATTTTTCCGGCCCACCCCCCCCTATACTTTATGACCAGTCCCTTAATAACAAGGAAAAAAATATGTCACACAAGTATAGCTATATGTAACTTATGTAATTATAATATATTGTGTATCAAAGCATATGTATGGTGTTGAAATGCAAGTGTTTATATGAATTATGATAAATCTCTTATTATTATAGGGAGTCAGAGTAGCATGTGTATAATTAATGTAAATAATAAATAATGTGTTTATGTAAATAAATAGAGGATATTACATGGGCGCGCGGAGATATGAATTTTATCTTCGAGTGTTGATAAGATATCCCACGAGTGAGCGCAGCGAATGAGTGGGATATCTTTTCAACACAAGAAGATAAAATTCATATCTCCGCGCGCCCATGTAATGTTCTGTTTATTATATAACAGATTGAAGAAAAAATATATATATTTTGAAAGTTGATTGGTTGAGAGTGATATCACACGTGTGATATCAATGATATCTTCATGACTAGGATAGGCTTTTTATCTAGTTGATATCACTCGGTATACCACTAAATGTTATATAATAATAAGTAATATATTGATAGTCAACACTCTAGTTAGTATTTGTGATGTACTGTATTTGTAGGTTGGTAAGGTAGTGCAGGAAGTTGAGGAACTTAATAGTATAGAAAAAGAGCTAGGCAGAAGTCCAAAGGAATCTTGTAGTAGTACATTTAAAAGAAGAACTCCAACCTCAGATAAGATTAGTGATAGAGTGGCTAGAAAAAGGAGGAGTGAGACTATGCAGGTACATTTATTGACATTGAATTTGGATAAAACTAAATTTATGTTGTTAGGCAGTAAATTATCATTATCATTATCATTTTATTATTATTATTATCATTATGTTAATGATGATATTTATCATTATTAGGTAGCATTAAAGATCCATGGTGGAACACACAAGGCAGCAGAAACAGGACTCATCGATACTGTAGTGAAGAAGTGTAGACCAAACCAAGTAGTGAAGAAGATTACCAGCAACAAGGCCTTCATGAAGGAAATCAACAGACGCAGAAAGAAGAAGATTAAAGATTATGAAAAATCAGAAGAAAATAGAATAAGAAGTGTAGCCGTATATTATAGTGGA
This sequence comes from Metridium senile, assembly GCA_949775045.1. NCBI lineage: Eukaryota > Metazoa > Cnidaria > Anthozoa > Actiniaria > Metridiidae > Metridium > Metridium senile. Next base: position 47,343,193 of record OX459095.1, read on the forward strand.
GGGGTCATGGGTAAAAGAAAATATCGTAAGGTTTATAGGGAATTATCATATAAGAGTAATGGTAATGGTAAACAAAACATAGCCTTATCTGTTGATGGTTGTTCTTTTCCTAAACTCTTTCCCTACCACAGGTTGATGCCATATATTAAACAGCTACATATAGGTACAGTATATAGTGTATATGACTCTCTGTGTGAAGATATGGATGAAAAGATTCATGGTTGTTACAGGGATCTGAAAGAAACCCTTCTGACACTTGCTCAGTATTATCTAGATAACAACAATATGTATGATTTGAAATGGTTTAATAATAAGCCATATAAATTTCATGTGTCTCTAGGTGGAGATGGTGCCCCTTGTGGGAAAGATGACACTGCATGTGCTTGGCTAGTAGGAATCCTAAACATAGGCAGAGGTGTACTTAGCTCAGTTGAGAATTATTTACTCTTTGGTGCCAACTGCAGTGAGGACAGTACGCCAGTTAGGGCCTACCTTAAAAGACTATGCAAGGAGATCACAGAAGTTGAGAAAGGGGAATACATGCTAACTCATAATAACAAACCTGTTAAAGCTACATTTGCTATTACTGAACTCCCCAATGATATGAAAATGCTTGCATTTATCAGTGGGGAGCTCAGTAATAGTGCAAAATACTTTTCCTCATTTGCAGATGTGACAAAAGAAAATGGTGCAAACTTGAATGGCAAATATGGAAAGGAACCTGGAAACACCTGGCATCCTTGGGTGTATAAAGATAGGTTAAAAGTTGTTAAAGAAGTTGAAGAACTGAAGCAGAAGTTGTCAAAAGTCAATCTAGCAAATTCAACAAGAAGAACCAAAATAACAACCCTCATTTCAAAATGTCACAGTAGACAAGAATACAAACCACCACTAGGAAATTTGATTGACAGAGTTCATGTAGAACCATTACACTTAAAAAACAATCTGTGTGCACTGCTCCACCAGCATCTTTTAGAAATAATTTTTAAACTTTCTAACCTTGGTCAATTTGTTTCTTTTTCTCAGGTTTCATCTAAGTCAGTGTTAGCACAGTATATTAAAACCATGCGTGTAAACTGCAATTTGTCAAGGCTGGCCAAACGAATTATCAAATGGTTTAATGACACAAGAACTAACCAAAAAAAGTTTGATTATCGGTTCACAGGTAAAGATTCACGCATGTTTGTTCATAACTTCATGTTTCTAATTGCATCTGTAGACAACTCTGCTAGAAGAGATCTGGAGAATGACCCAACAGCAAGGCAGCACCTTCATGCTTTAGCTTTCTTGTGTTTGGTCTTAAGAGATTGTATCGCATTGTTTAGTCGTGTTGAGTTAACAAGTCAGGAGGTGAGTAAACTTGAAAAGTTATGCAAGACATTTTTTAGAATACATCAACTTGTGTTTGGTTTTCATCCCTCTGTTTGGACATTAGGGTTTGTTGTGCCAGCCCATGCTAAAGACATGGTTATTAAGTATGATATGGGTTTAGGTTTGAACTCGATGGAGGGGAGGGAGGCGAAGCATATTTCTATTGCAAGATATGCTGGAAATACTAACTTTGAATTTAGATGGCAACAGATATTTATGCATGAGCACATTTCCCTCCTGTGGTTAAGAGAACGAGGTCATAACCTGAACCCTAAAGTCAAAACATCTGGACTGAGTTACATCCCAAAGCGCTGTCAGAAGCCCGACTATTGTTACTGTGGCTACGATAAGCAACCTGACAATAGCCATTGTAAATACTGTAGCCACAAACAACGTGCTCTGTTAATTGAGAGTGACAAACAAGGTAAAGTACTCACTAAATGTTAAACTATGATCATTTTGTCATTCATGCTGTCAGGCGAGTATAATCCATTAAGCAGTGAGGGCATTAATCTTGTGAAATAAAATGTAGCAGTCAAGGTGGAGTAGCAAAATAGAAACAAAAGAAAACAATTCAATTAGTGACAAGTAATGTGTATTAGTCTAATATCTATTTCACAGGTTCAATGCCCTCATTCTATCTGAGAAGTACAATGGCCTTTTTATTGTTGACTAATTTTGTGTCTTTGCACTTAGCAGGGTTGTAAAACGTTTTGTGTTTATTATTGATGATTATACTTTCAATTCAACCATCAATCAAATTTTCAAGGTCTTAAAATTGTGACAGATGTTTACATATAAAAAGTACTTTCAAAACTAGAGTGTAATTTATTTGTAATGGAAAGCAATAGATAATAAGGCCATGTTTTGTCTGCTAATAAACTAATTAGACTAGCTATGCTACTGCGTGCAACAAACAGCAATGAAAATTAACAACAAACTGTAATGATCACATAATGAGTGCTAATGCACATGTTGGAAATTAACAACAAACTGTAATGATAAGAGCAGTTTTCGTTTGACTGTGAATAGTATCATTAGTTTCTATAAAATTGCCAGACAGTAACTATACTGTTTTCACAGTCATACGAAATCTGCACTATATATGTGCTACTGCACATGCTAGAAATTAACACACTATAATGGTAACATAATGAGTGCTACTGCACATGTTGGAAAATAACAAACTGTAATGATAACTATTGTGTACACATGTTGTAATTACTAATTAGACGAGTGCTACTGCACATGTTGGAAAATAACAAACTGTAATGATAACTATTGTGTACACATGTTATAATCACGGATATACACTAGAGTGCTACTGCACATGTTGGAAAATAACAAACTGTAATGATAACTATTGCGTACACATGTTATAATCACTGATATATACTAGCGTGCTACTGCACATGTTGGAAAATAACAAACTGTAATGATAACTATTGCGTACACATGTTATAATCACTGATATATACTAGCGTGCTACTGCACATGTTGGAAAATAACAAACTGTAATGATAACTATTGTGTACACATGTTATAATCACTGATATACACTAGAGTGCTACTGCACATGTTGGAAAATAACAAACTGTAATGATAACTATTGTGTACACATGTTATAATCACTGATATACACTAGAGTGCTACTGCACATGTTGGAAAATAACAAACTGTAATGATAACTATTGTGTACACATGTTATAATCACTGATATATACTAGCGTGCTACTGCACATGTTGGAAAATAACAAACTGTAATGATATCTAATGAGTTTTTACACATGTTGTAATTACTAATTAGACTAGAGTGCTACTGCACATGTTGGAAAATAACAAACTGTAATGATAACTATTGTGTACACATGTTATAATCACTGATATACACTAGAGTGCTACTGCACATGTTGGAAAATAACAAACTGTAATGATAACTATTGTGTACACATGTTATAATCACTGATATACACTAGAGTGCTACTGCACATGTTGGAAAATAACAAACTGTAATGATATCTAATGAGTTTTTACACATGTTGTAATTACTAATTAGACTAGAGTGCTACTGCACATGTTGGAAAATAACAAACTGTAATGATAACTATTGTGTACACACGTTATAATCACTGATATACACTAGAGTGCTACTGCACATGTTGGAAAATAACAAACTAACAAACAGTCATGTTATGTTATTCTGCTCTTAGTTTATCTGACCTATCAAATGTCTAAGATAATGCTTGTATATTTGATTAGAAATTTCAGCAGCAGATAGAAAAAGTGTATGCACATTTAGATGAATGATAATAAAGTAAACAAAGTAAACATGCATGGTTGGTTTTTGTTATCATTATTTTAAATTAATAGTTAGAGTACAAACACTAAAAGTGTGCAACATAAATACCACTAAATACTGCTAAATTATGCAAATTCTTTTGTTCTCTATTGTTTAGTCAACACTATTTAGTGGTAAATAGTACAAAGTATTGCACACTTTTAGTGTTTGTACTCTACTATAGAGTATTTAAAAATTTCTTTGCATTTTAATCAGCCGGAAAAACATTCAGCCGGAAAAACAGTAGAAAGCCAATACTTCATAATTTAATTGAACTTCATTTTATTTCATGGACATATAAACAGTATCGGTAGTCTATTCAGTACAAACATCCTAACTTCAAATGTATAATTGGATGTGTTCTATGAAATGATAAATAAAATATCAATCAACCACTTTTGCAAAATATATCCATCTAATCTATTTTTATGTTCTAAACACTAGTGAATTCAAATTATCAAAGAATCATCCAAATGTATATGTTTCAATTGAACTACCTAAAATGTTGAGCATTACCAAAACTATTCCATTCCCCATAATAAAACTGTATAATTAGTTGACCACATTTATGTTTGTAGATAAATCCAAAGTCCTTAGAGGCTGAAGTTATCAATCTAACCCTGTGATTGAATCTTGTCATACCTTTGAGAGTACGTTTGAAGTATGTCTTCACATCATCAATGGTATGGCCAGACAAACATGCAAATAACTTATGGACAAGTTCTACATTGGTAATAGAAATTACATCTGCTTTCTTGTTGCGAGCAAAATAGCAGTCTGGTTCGGAAGCATTTAAGTCCCTCAAAGCTTGTGTCAGAGAGAAAAACACATGATAAGGAATACTCCTTGTAACTTCAGAGAAGTATGGCTTACGTATCCCTACTCTCCCTGCCAGCCTCCTGTAAATAGCACTAAGCCATAATCTGCTTTCCTCATCAAGCACTGACCTAACACTAAGGGTAATGGAATCCAGATTTTGGGCAACTTGCTGAAGTTCTGAATAATATAAAATAAATTATGATTATTAGATATTTGTATTGAACAGGCCATGAAGTTGTTATAATTCAATTTATTTCCTTTTTGATCATGATCACCACATTCAACCAAGATGAAAAAATAAAAAGATGTTAATACTCATATGGTTTCAAAAGGGGTAGAAATGTAGTTTTTCAGAGCCTGTCTTGTTTACCGTAAGTTTTTTTTATTTTAATACCGGATATAGTAAGATCAATTGTTATAAAATAGGTATTCGTGTGTGCATTTCTAAAAACACCAGATAAACAACGTAAAATAAACAAAGTCCTGTGATGTATGTTATCAAATGTTGTTCAAGTGAAATTCATCAATAAAATGTATGAAACCTACCTCTTTGCTCTGTAGACGTTCGGAGAAATGCTTGTCGAACGAGAGGGAGAAGAGTCATTTTTGCGTACTCCCTAAAAAACTCGCTGTCGCACTCATTTCCTCCATCAAAAGTACCGACCCACTCATCTAACATCTCTTTTTGCCTGTCTACCTGATCTTCCTCGATTTCCTCTCCTTCTTCGTCATCACTTCCATTCCAAACCTCTTCTAAAACTTCCTCAACATTATACCTTCGTGACCTTCGAGCCGCCATTTTGGATTTCAGTATTCAGTTCTTATGCCGTTGGCCGCTGACCAAAAAGAATGGCGAAAAGTTCCGATTTCCGGGCCGCGCGTGCCCGCCGTGACCAGTAGCAGTGTCACCGGTACAACCCACAGGCAGCCCAAACTCATTATCTGACAACATTGAAAAACAGAAAAACCTAATTGAAAAATAAAATTACAAAATGAAAAATAAAATTACAAAATGAAAAAGATACGTTTCATGTGTTTGTTTAATTCATTTTAATCATTATCAAACGCTTAAATGACGTTTTTTTTGCGGGAGAGAGCAGATATTAAAAAAACGCTAAAAAACGTCATTTAAGCGTTTGATAATGATTAAAATGAATTAAACAAACACATGAAACGTATCTTTTTCATTTTGTAATTTTATTTTTCAATGATGTTTTTCTGTTTTTTCAATGTTGTCAGATAATGAGTTTGGGCTGCCTGTGTACAACCCTGAACTGACTCGCCAAACTTTTTTTTTTCTGTGAAAAAGGCACGGTCACCGTACGGCACGGATACGGCAGAAAATTCGAACGTTTTTATAGAAACCACGGCAGTGACGCAGTCACAGACGTTTGGCGCGCGTATGCATCAATAAACGGTTGTGGTCGAGCATAAAAATTGGAATACAGAAATCACGTAAGCAAGCAAAAGAAACCGTTAAGATAACGGAGCGAAAAGACAAAAAATAATACGAAAAGAAAAAGAAAAAACAGTAAAAGCAATCAAAGCCAAAGAATATGACTATAAAAGCTTATTAGATCACATGTAAACCCGCCTTTTAAAGGAAAATAAAGTAAAATTATTGTAAAAGTAAGAGTAAATCTAAGAAAAAAAATACTAATGAAAAATCATAACGGACCTAACAATAATAACAAATGGTGTTTAAAAAGTTAAGATAACTGAAGTCCAACATCAAATCCACTCGCCAACAAGATTTGTAGTTAATATATTATTAATGTATGCCCTAGTTTCTTAGTTATTAGGGGGGGGGGGGGGGGGGGGGGGGGGGGGGGGGGAGGGGGATATTGCGTAAAATCACTTCTCATATTAAATATGTTCTTTGCTTTTTCATATTTTAATTTAAAAATATAACCGTTATTTCGTTTCGTTCCGTTTCGCAAATTGAAGGAAGCCATACTCGTCATTGTTCATTCATCTTCTATGATTAAATTAAATTGGACTACCAATGTAAGGAGTTAAGTAGCCAGTGAAATAAAACATACCATTAACATTCAATAATGCACAAAATTTACAAATGTTTCATATTTGATTTGTTTTTTAAAATGTCTGGGTGAATAATACTGCAATACTCAGGGGAGGATCTCGACTAGTTCACCTAGTTCCGCCGGAAACTAGTCAGATTTTTTCCGAAATTATAAAAAGCAGAAATAATACAAATAAAATAATAAAAACGAAAAGAGCGAGAGCGTAGTTTAACTTTATTTGGTCGCCATTTTGTATTAGGAAACCCACATTAAAAATCGTGCCCAGGCTCTTTCATGGTTCGGAGGATTAGCAACGAAAATGGACTGAATCGCGAGAATTCATACAAGTGTTGTAAAATGTTTGTTTTCCCCGCTAGTTACGATTGTAAATGAGAATATTGAATAATGTCAAAAACAAGTAAACGACATTTTAAAATGAGACATTACTACTCTTCTGATCGAGAAACAGTACAAGATATTACATCACAAAATGGCATGGCATTGAGGCCCGCTTGCGCATAGGCAGCCCAACTACTCCTTTCGAGGATTTTTTGTTTTTCAATAAAGATTCAATGGAAAAAAATGCGCGCGACTATTTTGGTTTCTTCGTTTGGCGCGCGCTTGTAGTCTTTGGGTTTCCTGTGGCGCGCTTGTAGATTATGGGGTTCCTGTGGTCAATCCCGCGGGAGACAAGTATATATTGTCACAATATACAAGGTACCTGACCCTGCTGACCATCCATCCCGCGGGATTGACCACAGGAACCCCACAATCTACAAGCGCGCCACAGGAAACCCAAAGACTACAAGCGCGCGCCAAACGAAGAAACCAAAATAGTCGCGCGCATTTTTTTCCATTGAATCTTTTTTGAAAAATAAAAAATCCTCGAAAGGAGTAGTTGGGCTGCCTATGGCTTGCGTCGCACCTCAAAATTCATTTCAGGAGAAAACGCTCGCGCGCGCGCGCGCGGTTGATTACCGTTGCCATGTGACCAGTATGACGTCATAATTGTTTGAACACGCACACAAATCCATTTGAAATTAAGTTGAGTTAGCTGATCGATGCGCTGATCACTATTCAAAATGTACAAAGTTAGTGTTGTGGGATTTTGTTTGTTGTTGACCTATGCTGGGTATCGTGTTATTTATGAACCAGAAACGATGCTTCGTCCATCAAAATACGGTAAGAAGTTCTTGACAATGTAAAACTGTTCGAACTGTCAACTGAACAGATTTTACCGCTGCCTTGTTGCTACTCACTTGCTTATTCTGTCAACTAACTTCTTTAACAGTTAGTTTAACACGGGCTCGGAAAACCGCTGAGCCTACACGTGTGCGAAATACAGTTTGTACAATTGCATCTATTTGTATCAATTTTACTAGAAGCTTTTGCGCTTGAGCTACTGACGACTGATTTCACTTTTTGCCAAACCCCAATCACCTGTTGGAGGATGTGATCAACCGTCTTTATCATTTATCATCGTTTCGCCGGTAAAGATGGTCGTTGAACCATGTAATTAATAATTTTTTAGCACACATTTCCCTGCTGATAGAGGTTTTCATCCTACTGGAGCAATGTCGGGTTCTTTGCCAATAGACCAGATTTTATATGACAGTAAATAGTTCAGTGCCATGTTCGTACCTTGCCGCGACCGTGATGTTTCTAAAATTTTAGTTGTGATTTGCCATGCCTTTGCAATTGACTGCAAGCTTTTCATATTGATACGAAATCTACTCTAAAAGTGACTGTTATATAAAGTACATTATATACTTTACGGCCATGAGACAATTGCATGTGAATTTGGAGAATGGTAGTGGGGAATTGAGGATAATGAGGAGAAAAAGGTTGTAACATTTCATGATGCATGTGTTTCATATAGTTCAATGATAGCCTGCATGTTCCAGATATTATTTCTTACTGTTAAATTGTTTCTATCAAGGTAAAAGAGATTATGGTCCGTTGCCTAGTTACATTGCAGACAGGATGATGAAGGCGGTCAGGTCTTCAGTAGGAGAGCCGACTGTACAAACTAACACAGAGACTTCAGACGAAACCAAAGTAGATGTTCCACAAGGAAAACCAGTTCCAGGACAGCCGAGGGAAGGTAAACGTTAATTTTATTGGAAAATAATAATTTGTCTTGCACTTATAATACACACAGTATCATGCAGAATATATAGACAAGGGTAGAAGTTCATATATAGTTATGAAATTCTTACAAGGATAATAAAAAGAAGAGTAAGATTATACTATGATAATAAATGGAGAAGAACAAGAATAATCAAATTTAATGAGAACATTAATTGAATGGATTCTCTTTCCATTTTTCATTTATTAGCACAAATGACTTTTGGTCTCTCTAGCTCTTTATTAACCAGTCCTATCGAGAAAACATTTGTATGTGACGTAGGCTATACTCTTCATTGGATACCTTATTTAATAATAATAATAATAATTTATTTCTTAAGCGCATTCCATAATATCTCAATGCTCTTTACAAATCATGATCACTTATCAAAATCACTGACAGAAAAATAGAATTTATGACATTGTTCATATTAAACATCGTTAGCTGAGAAACAACTTTCTTCAAGTGCTGTCAACAGGGCGCTCATGAGAATTCCATCTTGTATTCTTTATGATATTATATTATTTCCAAGAAATACTAATTTGTACATGCTTCCGTTTTGTTTTCAGATCAAAGCACTACAACTGTGGATCAAGATGATCTCGAGGATCCCGTCACTCGTGTCAAGACTGTGTGTGGATATTTAATTTTGTTTGGACTGGAACTGGCTGTGATCGTCTATTTCTTTGGATATCCCTTATATTTAGAACGGTAAGAACTAACGTGGAACGTGGAAGAAAAATTCCAAGAAAAAAATATTCTTGCTTAGACTTTGAGTAAAAAAATGATGATTTTTGAAAAAAAAATTCGTGCAACACCTTTATCCCCAAAAAAATTTCTGCGTTGTATTCTTTGCAACCAACCAACCGCCCCCCCCCCCCCCCCAAAAAAAAATTAATGGAGCGTCCCTAAATCAAGAACGACAGGGAGCATTATGGTCTAGTTTGGGTACAGAATGTGCTACATTTGACATGATATTAGCTAGCTGGGGTACATGTAATTATTTATTACATAGCTTTCAGCTAGAGGTTTTACTCGACCTCATTTTGGATAGGGATTTATAAAATAATTGGGATAGTACGCGCGCGTTGATTGGTCAAACAACCGTGTCACGCCATTTTCTAGCGCGCGCGCTCATTCAACGGTCAGTTTATCCGTTGTTTTGATCTTTCGCGCGCGCTTATTGGTCAGTTTCGAGAAAAAGCAACGTAGGGAGAAATGACATCGTCAAACGAGTAAAAGGGCACTTTTTTTCGTCTTTTCGCGCGATTGTTATTTTATAAAAGAAATGAAACACGTCTTCTGTTTTTTCACTGGCTTATGAAAACCTCGATACGTTTGGGAGAATTCTCGAGCAGGTCCAAACACTCGACTTCGTCCGTGTTTGGACTGATCTGCTCTCGAATTCTCCCAAACGCATCTCGGTTTTCATTAGCGCGTGAAAACACAGAAGACGTATTTCACTTCTTAAGTGCCACCAGAGGTCTATTTAATACACTCGAGAGTAAAGAAATGGCTTTCATTGCTCTTCCTCGCACACATATTCGAACTAGACCTTTTATTTATTAATATACTAATGTATATACAGGTGATAGAATAAAACGTCAAAGTGCCCTCTACATGGTTCACACACCTACTCAAACCCCATAAAATTAATGATATTACTAGAGGGTATGCAGTATAAACATGAACAGGCAGCTACTAAGCACAAAAAAAAAAACACACAAAAAAAAACACAAAAACACAAAAGTATAAAATAAGAACACAAGGAAAAAAACCATCAGGAACACACTTGTACCTTGACCATGGTTTGGATAAAATATTTTAGTCTGGATTCTTTTTGTCTGCAGAATCGAGCAAGTCAAGAGTTGTGGGGAAGAAGAAATGTTATCGAAAGAAATATCAGAATATAAGAGACGCAAACCAAAACGAAAAAAAGCCAAACAAAAGTCTAAATAAGCCTACTGAAGAATAACCTTAATTTAATAGAAAACTCTTTTTCACATTAACAATAATATTTCATATAATTTTAAATATGTTACTTAAAATATGTATATACTTTTTATATATTATTCGTGGCAAAAAATTTACTGAGACAGTATAGATACACTCTGCACACATTCACTCCGAGAAAAGTTTGTAAATAAATAAATATATATATATATATATATATATATATATATATATATATATATATATATATATATATATATATATATATATATATATATATATATATATATATATATATATATATATATATATATATATATATATAAAATTGTTGTAAATAGTGTTTGATAACAAAATAAACTTACTCTGTTAATAATTTGACTAATAGTGCAACATCGTCCTTATAAGGAGATGTTTTATCAAGGCCTTTGGTCAGGAAAATGGCCAGCACGGGTGCAATGGATTGTGGGATATCACCGTGGTTAGCAGCATGTAGAAGAACTTTTAGTCCGTGTTCAGTATTCTTGATAACTTCGACTGGAAATTCACTTTTGATTAAACCAAAATAAATTAGAATCGAAGAGCTATGTTCCACTGCTGTGAAACTTGAGCCCGCAGAGAAAGAATACTCAAAGAGAGCGTTGGAGCATCGGCATGCGGTTTCCCAAAAATCCCCATGCGCAAGAACATCACAGATGCGCTTCAAGCCTTTTCCGAGTGATATGCTGTGCTGTAAAAGTTCTCTTAACATGGCCGCTTCTAGAGCATTTTCACGAGGGATGGTCACTTTGCAAAATCTAGGACTTGGTCTGGCTAAAAATGAAACGAACAGGCTGGCAAGGGATGCTGGGAAGTAGTGCTGCCCAAAAACGTGTGTGAGTGCCAGTAGTGGACCTTTTAGTCGTGGGCAGATGCTGACTTCAAACTCACTCTTCAAAAGCCCCATTCGTACAAGAATACAAGAGCTTAACTTCATATTGTTCATTCGTTTGAAAGCTGGATCCAGAAGAACATCGATATATCTATACAACAATGACAAATCCTCAGATAAAACAACACATAAGATAAGAAAAACCTCAGCAATCTTGTCTTCATCCCAGATAGTCTCCTCGCTAGCCGTACGAATAACTAACTCCACAAAGCCAGGTCGTGTTTTGACTAAAGGAGCTGTAAGCTCAACGCCGTTTTGTTGGAACAGGAGGACTTCAAGGATACTCGATGCAAGCACATAAGAAGCGGCTTCCTTATGCTGCAGAACGTACTCAAACGCAAGCAAAACACCGTCAGTACTTTCTGAAATAAGATGTGGAGGTGACAATGAATTATTCAAAAGTCCAGTTTGCATAAATATATTGAAAACCAAACTTTCACAGGAAGTAGCATAAAGGTTGTTACAAAAATTGTCCAGCATCTTATGTCCCTCCTCAGGACTGACAGTGATTACTCGAGCTGCTTCAAGAAATAACTCTACAGGATCTTTACTAGTGGATTTGTGCAGTTCCAACCCATCAGAAGTGTGCTCATTGTTTTGAGAGGTTTTATGGTAACTAGAGTTACCATGGAAACCAGGGGTACTACAGTAACCCGAGATACCATGGTAACCAGATATATCATAGTAACCAGAAGTATCATGGAAGCCGGAGGAAGCGTTCAACGTCTTCTTCAGACCTTGCAATAGTTTGCTTAGTATATCAGTTTTATCTTTTTGCAAATCGGCATCAAAAGAGAAATCTTTGAGACGCGTGTTTTGTAGTTTACAGCAAGAAAGCTGGTCTTCTTTGTAAAGAACAGGCCAAGGTACACTTGTAAAACAAGTTTGTAATTCGCGCTCAATGTCATTATACTCTTTTATACCTTTCGTCTTCCAATTGAATGACAAGTCGTCTTCACATTTTGCTAATCCACAAATAATAGAGATCAAGATGAACATATCTTTCGTGTGTTTGGTAAAATGAGCAAGTTCTCTTGAGTGGTGATCAAAGCCATTGGAGTGATGACCATTCTTGAAATCCTTTCCACGACAAGAAAGAAAAGGCTTAAAGACAGTAGACTGACAGCTTGATAGATATGGTTTGCAAAGATTGTTTGGCAATAGCTCAGGCATGCTTTGAAGAACGTCTTTATTGTAGTTTCCAGATTGATGTACTTGTTCGCAAGAAGGACAATTCTCTTTTAGATTCCAAATATTATTATCTTTTTTCCAGCCATTTTTTGTGTCCTCTCGTTTCTCTTCCTCAATTTTGTAGTATTCAGAAGATGGAGTTGCACTGTGCACACTGTTCTCTGCAGAATTAAAACCTGCGGAGACATTGACCAATTCTTCTTTAAGTTGCTCTGGAGTTTCCTCTTCTGCAAGGTTATCAGTTTTATTGAAATGAGTACAATTTGTAGCAATACTTAAATATCGTTTATTTTCATTGCTATCCAGCGTTGAGTCAACGTCGCTCGTCAATAAGTCCCGAATGTTTAGATCTAATTGCGCTTTTTCAACTGGTGAATCTGCGTTCTGTATATTGATTCGACATATTGTGGATTCTACCAACACATGACTAGCGCCGCACCCTGCCAAGTCTTTTGATGCATTGTCATCCGCGTCGTTTTGCTCTTTTCGTCTCACGCTCCGCAGGGATATGTTCTCGCCGTTTTGCTGTTTGAAGTTGCTATTTATATCTTGACAGTTCCTTCTCTTCTGTGCAACGTAATGAAGCAAAATCTGTACACATTCATCGTGATTGTTAGCTTTAGCTATGTCAACAGCTTTCTTTCCAAACTTGTCCTTGATATCGCGATCGCAGCCATGATCGAGTAATATCTTTATGTAATCCTGATTTCCTGACTTTGCAGACAAATGAAGAGCAGTACGTCCAACTTTGTTCTTGATGTTGATGTTAGGGATAGTTGAAGCAAGAAAACAGAGCACAACATGGCTGTCATTTATATCCACGGCTATGTGTAATGCAGACATGCCTTCCTGGAATGAAGATAGCACAAGTCAGTGTTAGAAAAAAAGAAATTTCCTGGAATGAAGATAGCACAAGTGTTAGAAAATAAGAAATTTCCTTAAATGAAGATAGCGCAAGTGTTAGAAAAAAACATCATTTCCAACAAACATTTCAGTTCATTCAAGAACGATATATTTGCACCCTAAGTTTTTAACATCAGCGACTTAGATTATGAATAAAATGAAATTTGTAACAACGTAAAAATGTTGACTGAAGTTTGGAGCTTTTAGCCCTTCGTCCGAATAAAAAAGTTACATATCGTTTATATCAAACACCGACGACGCAGCCTATATACCAGTTTACTCGCTAGTTTCCATTTACGCTAGTTTCCATTTTACATTATGAATGGTTATTTGGTTAGATATGTATCTATAGGTTTCCCTCTACCCGAATCAATGTTGAATTTTTGGCCAATCAACATTGCTTCGGGGTAGGGGGATTGATTTTGCCAAAGCAACTTTTTCTATATTCTTGCACATGATAATGTAGTGCTCTGTTCCACTTACTTTAGTTGGTTTTTCCATATTACAACCAGCATCAACCATCCTCTGAACACCAATCACAGACTTCTGCAAGACTGCAACATGAAGTGCTGTGAACCCATTCTCATCTCTTTGATCTAACTCACATCCACTTCCTAGTAAAAAGTCCAGGTATTCCAGATCATGTGATATCACCGCACCATGTAGTGCCGAGTACCCGTAATCACTGCTTTGACTAGCGCAGTCACTCAAGTCCGAGAGACTACCATTGGGAGTCTGGAGTCGAGATGAACTCACTGGCGTCAGTGTTGCCATGGAGAGAATTTCCCGCGCTTTTTGTAGCGCTGATTTCAAGTTGACAGCGCTGTGATGGAAGCGAGGAGAGGTCTTGACTTTGAGATCCTGGAAGATAAAATATACTGGTTACAATAACATGTTGCCTAGTAATGGCAACCCATTTTTATTTCTTTGAAAACTATACTAGTTATTTCAAACACCCAATGAGCTATCTGAAACTGAAAAAAAAATTGAGGGGGGGGGGGGGGGGGGGGGAAGGGTCACCTCGCATCTAAGCGAGATAATTATTGTTACTATTACCTGATTAGGGACGGACCATTAGAAAAACCCGAAGGGGGGGGGGGGGGGGGGGGGTGACAATTCCCCCCAAAAAATCCTGCAGAGGAATTTTGTGAGAAAAAAAAATATCCTGCAGGGAATCAAGACCCCAAAAAAGGCTTGAACCCAAGAAAAAATAATCCTGCAGACATTTGTCTCCGACCGTTTCTGCAACCACCCCCCCCCCCCCTCCCCTCCTCCGGGTTTTTCTAATGGTCCGTCCCTTACGTGCATCTAATCGGTCATAAAAGGTAATAACAATGATCACATGCAACCACTTGAGTTTAAAAAAATATTACAGCGCTTTAAATGCTCAAACACTTTAATTTATTTATTTGCGAAATATATCCAGCAAATCAAAGCAAATATATAACACTAACACATCAGAGTTGCAACGACGTATACAGAAACAATGTTTTTCTCCCAAGAGAGTATATATATTGCTAATGTTCTCCTGGGCATACTTGATTAGGTATACAAAAAGGATACTACCTTGCAAATCTTTCAGTGGAAAAAGGATCATCATTGGAGATGAACATTGTACAAAACGGGAAATCCACGATGGTAGTCTATAATATGCTATACTATATTTAACTCGTGGATCGAAGATCCTCGAGTTATTGGGATGGGGCTTTTGAACCGGAAGTGTCACTCACTCACTCACTCACTCGCTCACTCACTAGATCGTCAGTGTAAACTTTTGAGCCCCAAGATCTCGGTCAGCGTACTTCGAGCACATGGATATTTGATTCGTCTGAAGGAATGATTTTTCGGTCGAACTAATCGCGAATACTCTCATATTTTATGTGCTCACGCCACACGATTCGCAGTAGAATTACACATAAGTTTATGTCGAATGTTTTCGGAAATGGTCACTGTGAATTGTACTAAAGATCATGCAATTTACGAGCGAACTAAGCGAGCCAACTTATTATGATCAAATTTATCGAGATATCTTCCCTGCTATAAACAGAAGCTACTTTTTATCCATCCTTTCATAATGCTATGGAATGGATTCACAACCAGTTACAAAGGACGAAGATGTTATTACTGCATATTTAACAGTATTTCCGGTAAGCATTCTACGATACACACTAGAAGTGAAGACAACAACAGTATAATAGTTTAGTGATGTTTTAGGGTAAATATATTGCTTATTGTAATTATTTCTTTTATATTTTTGATTAAAGTAACCAGTTTATCTGTCAATAGTTTAATTTTATTGACTACTATTAATTCGTACAAATTCGAACGGCGATTGAAACAGGCGATTCTCGAGCTCTTAGCTTCTTACACAGAACAACAAACTTATTCGCAAAACTTAAATCGCTTCACCCTATTATCTAGCAGTTCAACTTAACGATCTATGTATATGTAGATGAAAGTAATATTTCTTTCTTTACAATATGTGAGATAACGTGATCGGTTTTAAACCTCCAGGTTGACCTCGACAACAACAAATAAACAGCTAAAACGGCCTCTCTAAAAACTACACCCAACAGCCCAAATCGCCTCAAATATAACACCAATTGCTTCAATGACTATCTATTTTGCTTTTTCTGGCGTTTATTTTGCAAGAACAACTTAATAACACTGTTTCTTAGACACTCTTTGAACTCGCATGTATCTCTGCACGAACCGAAGATCGAACCAGGTAAATATCAGACTTGTCAGCGGATCACGGACTGAGGGAACGACGGACCGTAAGGGAAACGGACGACAACCAAAAAAATACAAATAACACAACAACATTGAATACTTATTTTTCGCTTCAAATCATCTCAAGCTAATCCGAGAAAATAATTACATAATCGTAATGGAGCGGTCTAAACTGTAAGCGCTTTCAAAATGTTCTAATTATGATCCACGAGTTGGCCATAGGTGGCCTTTGATTTTTATTTTTGTAAAGCGTGATGCGGCGGCGCGCGTTAACATGATATGACACTGATACTGCATGTACAAAATGGTTGATATATGTAAAAAACGCGATTAAATCATTAACATTTTTTTTACACTAAACAATAGAAAACATCAAGAAGAAACAGTATTATCACATCTGTTAGTCAGTGTATCTTACCATTGATAAACCAGTGATCAGGTCACAGAATCAAGCGAAAGACACGAAACTTTATCTGGCAGAAAACTACTCATTTTTAAGCAAAGACCGTTCACATAAACATCACATTGGCCAAAATAAAACACCGATAAACAATTTTAAATCGACTTAAAATCCACGATTACATGACTTAAAATCCAGTCGACCATGTTGTAGTAAGTAGAAACAAAGTTCATGTTTGTCGTCGTGCTTCAGTAAGACTATACGTAAGGTACGAAGTCGTAAGACGTTACATGATGACCGTCGTGTTTTAGTATGTAAAACCCTTCCGGTATTCTAGCAATGCCTTCAAATGTTTACAATCAGTTGTCATATCAGCGACGCGAAGAATAAGGGAGATAAGAAGCAGGAATTAGACAAAACTATTCCAACGAAAGGTCACTAACGCGCGCTTGAGTTCGTTTACCTTGTTGATTGGAGTTAATATTCTGTCAACAGTGACAGTGACCTTTTGGTGTTTCACGTTTAATGTTTCAGCGTTCAAACGGCTTTTCAAACTATGCTAACCAGTTTGATTTGTACGAGGATATGTACTAAAGTTGTACAAGTGTTATCAGTGATGCCAAGAGGTTTTGTTGTTTACGTAGGAATGCTATACTTGCATTGCGATGGTGATTATTTTAGTTGTTGACATTTCGTTAGAGTGACAGTGTCCAACAATAATCTACATATATGTACATTTTCTTCAAACTGACTGTGTACTGAACAAGCTACGTTCTTTGTAACACTGAATTGACTGAATTAGATGACTTTTTTCAAGACTTGTAAAATCGCATCACAGTATGGCAAATTTAGCAAAAATTAAATTATAACGACCCTCAGAGTGAACATATCTTGTTAAAACAACAGACAAAATGACAAAAAGATACCCTATCCCATGCAGACAAAAACCTTACCCTACTCCAGACAAATTGTAAAAAAATGATACCCTACCCCAGAACTAAAAGCCGAAAAACCATACCCTATCGGGCGGCACATGCCCGTATAGTATGTATAGGGGAGTACACCCCCCCCCCCCCCTGGGCGAAAATGCATGTAGTATCAGAGATCACATCACTGATATAAACATAAATAATTCAGATCTAGAGATGAATGTAATAGGTGGGGATCAGGAATCAGAACAAGTGAGTTTTGGGGATCAGTGACTCGAAATTTTGTGAAAAATATCGCGATCAAATTTTGTGAACATATCCGAATTTTTTGTTGACCGCTCGTTCTTTGTTTCAGCCAAACAGCGATTTAAGCTATTGTAAGTTTATAAAAATATTCACATCTTTGTAAAATCCTTTCTATTTTACAAACAAAATGAAATATGGAGGATTATATGATGGAATCTTGAGCGTACGAACGACAACTTTGCATTAGCTAGCCTGCACAGCCGCCCCCACCCCTCCCCCTACGGGGAGAAACATTAATGAAATGAAGGGATCAACCACGAACACACATCCCAAGTATTAACGACCCTGCAGCAGACAAAAAGAAAATTGTCACGGTTGATTTGAACCATGTTAGCACTTTGTTGTCATCCATAATGTAATTGATTTTTTATTCAAAAATGATCCGATGCAAGCTGAGTTTAATAATCCAAAAATTGCTACTGAACGATGTTTTACTACATTGGTTAAACCCTCCAGCAATGTACGTATCTTACATAATCCTTTAATACAGTTGATTAACGAAAATCGCGTGATTTAACATGAGAAAAACGAACTAGCTACATGATACTTTAGTTATTTATTTGGAAGCTAATAAACCCTTAATCACTCCAATTGTAATTTTCTATAATGTTTACAAAGTTTGATTAAAAAGCCAAACGATGAAAAGATTCCTAAGTATCCAATATGAATTGAAAAAAATATGAAGTTACGAATAAAATGTTTTTTTTCTAACTGAATTGCTGAAAGTTTGTTTTACGGTTTTTAGGGTTTGGCTTCTTGGTCATAGCTTTTAGAAGTTGTCATTTAGGCATCAAAATTATTTAAACATTTTTTGTTTTGGATGTTGCCATTAAAAATGATTTAAAGTTTTTGAAAAGTTGAACCTTTTAGAAGAGAAAAAGACTTACCATCATAGTTAACTGTCATGGAGGCGCAGAGAATCATGCACGGTTGCTATTGCTTAATGAGAAGTACTACAAACGCCCAGCCATGTAGTTACTTGATGTCGTACTACTTCACAGCGAAGAAATAGATATTCTAAAGCACTCAACTCCTCGCTCAGTGAGTTAGCTCACACGTTCTTACTATGAAATGAGGTCATTTTTACCACAACTGTTTTTGTGGGTGATAAAGCGAATAACTATATTGGCACATTAAAGAGGAAAAACACTCATCTTTCATGAATAAAAAAGTGTCATTCTAAGATTATTGCAAAACATCTTAACGCTTCAAATCGCTTCTAAACGGTCTCCTGGGAGATAGGATTATACAACACTTCATTCAATTAAACTTTTGTTTCGGGACTTTTTTTGGCATGAACCATTGTTATTCCTGTTATTCAATAGCCAATCCTTTGATTTTTTATGAATTAAAATTCAATTCTGTGAACACTTTTGTGCCATCATAACAAGCTTTAACGAGTTTTAAAAACATTAGAATTCTTACGTCTTTATATATATATAAATTTTGAAGAAAAACAAATAAATAAAATAACAACTTGGAGTATTAGAAATTTTTTTATTGCTATTTTCTTAATTTTGTTTATATTTTATCAGTTGACGATATCAACAATATTAAAAACTTTTTCTGTATGCGACAGTCATCATATATTCGGTGAGTATTTGATCTTCTACACCGTTTTTGTAACTTATATTCTTAAATATACGAAAGTGTGTGAGAAATGTGACGGGAAATATGGCCCAGCGTGCATTTGTATCTTATATGCGGGATAAAAAAATAATACCTATTGTATTTGTCATGTAAAAATACCCCTTTTTTTCTTTTTGGACGTTCACCGACCAATCATATAGAAATTTTTGTATTGAATGAATGTTACTGAAAAGTTGAAAACATGTTTTGACAAGGCAAAAGTTTAAGGAAAATTTGAACAGAATAAATAAAAGAAAACGAAAAAAATAGTAGAATGAATTATTATAAATCAGAATAAGAATGAACGATTAAAAGTGAAAGTAGAAAAATGGGAAGAAATTTGGAAAACCGAGAAGAGTCTGGTAACTAGAAATGGTATCAACCGCTGTCCATCAACATCGTGCATTCTTTTCCATGATGGAGGCCTGATCCGCGTGGTTCTGATTCAGAACTATTTCCCTTTTAAAAGGCCTTAAACGTCTATATTTAACTTTACAAAACCAAAATGAGGACTTAAAAACGTTCAACAATATCAACTACTATCAAGGGTGCGAGAGCTGTAGTTAGAATGCCTACTACAACGTTGCCAAAGAGGAAGAAAAAACCCGGCGCTCTCGTTGGAGGCAACACGAATGGAAGTGCAGGCAATTTTACCGAATCGGCCATGGATGAATTCCTAGCGAAACAGGGTTTATATCGTAAACCAATCGCCAAGGATGGTTCTTGTCTATTTAGAGCAGTGTCTGAACAGGTGAGTTGAGCCTTTGGTGTGCCGTCAATGTTGTTCTTTTGTGTCGAAGCAAACTCATCCAATAATCACTGGAAAATGGTATTGAGACCGGCCGGAGACCCGTTTAATTCGCAGCACCATGCGAAGAATGATATCTTTTTCATACTTTAGAACTCCCCATACTTTGAAATATGGATGAACGTATACTTGACGAATTATTAGAATAGTTTGAATTGGAAATTTGGATGTCGAACCGTTCTCATTTCAAGACGTTCTATTTTCGCTGCTTTGAAACACATGATGGGGGTTGTCAGGGGCTTTTATACTCTAATCTAAAAAAGCAATAAGTAAAATCCATAAGGGCATTTCTATTATATTAAGTATTTGGCCGATACTGATCAATGTCAGAATGAAGTGCCTACAGTATATGTTTAACTATATAGATACAAGCGATCGAATATTCGAATGATGAAATGTTCGAGTTCTCTTGTTAATGTTTTTATGGAGAATTTGAATCTTGATCTATCAGCACCACTTGAAAACATTATTGCTACTAATTTAGTGATTTAGCTTTAACCGTGACTTATGTGTGTGTTCAAAGGTTTATAACTGTCAAGCAAGTCATCTAGATGTGCGCAACCAGTGCATTGACTTCATGCGTCGAAATAGAATGCAATTTGAAGAGGTAAATCAGTGGGTTTGCTTTTATTTTCTTAACTTATAACTCTATTTCATTATACAATATAATGTGATTACTTCTCATAACTGGTGTAGTGTTATATCAAATTTCTTTGTACTTAAAGTAGGTCATGTAGTATTGAAAATATTGTCACAGTTTCCTTATTGTTGTGATAAAGATTTTGATTCATACTTAATTCTTATCTAATGTGAATAGCTAATTGATTTAAATACAAAACTCAATATTTAAGACTTTAATGCTTGTATTTAATTATGATCAGTCTATTATTACCATATAATCCATAGTAGTTATTATATGGCTATAAATAAGTCTTTTTTTTTTTTTGTCTCTTCTTTATAATCTTAAGTATAGACTATTCAGACACATCTTTGTCATGTATCTTACTAGACTAGACTAGTAGTTTCAAAGAAAATCAGTAGTTGTTATCAAGGTTTTTTATACAAAAGTGGGATGTTTTTTCTTCTTTTCAGTTTGTAGAAGGTCCCTTTGATCACCATCTGTTCAAGTTGAAAAACCCCAAGGTTTGTACACAGTCCATATGGTTGAGAGTGTTTTTATTTTCCTTTAGAGTTTATTTATCTATTTTTTATGATATTTTTATTATTCTGTTTGTCAGGAATGGGCAGGCCAGGTTGAGATCACAGCTCTTTCTCAAATGTACAGGTATTGCCAAGTCTTTATTTTGAATTTTTTTTTTTTTTTTTGAATGGTCTTTAATTATTATTATTATTTCATTAGTAAAATAACTAGCAAGGGTACAGATGATAAATAAGCTTCAGTAATATTACTGTTATCATCATTTTTAAGTTTGCATCTTTTGCTAGTATTGTAGAAGCAATAAAATACTAAAAATAAATTTGCACAGTAAGGCAGGAGGGTGTTTTGTTTATGATCTAGATTCCCTCGTAAATATTGTGCTATAACATGCTGAGTTTAGGTTTTTGGTATGTTATGATGATGTACCGATGATTAGCTCTGCAACATTACATCTTATTCACTGCCAATGTTTCAACGTGTGTTGTCGCTTCAATGAACTTGAGGGTATAATAATAACCCAGAGTGTTATGAAACTTATGACCCTCCTTACAATTACAGTCATTATTATATCAGGGCATCTGAAAAAGTGCAAAGGTGCGATTATGCACTATTTCCCGA
The DNA here is from genome assembly GCA_949775045.1 of Metridium senile. Taxonomy (NCBI): domain Eukaryota; kingdom Metazoa; phylum Cnidaria; class Anthozoa; order Actiniaria; family Metridiidae; genus Metridium; species Metridium senile. Next base: position 47,365,433 of record OX459095.1, read on the forward strand.
AATTTTGGTTTTCATTGTTTTATATTTTTATGTTTTCCAGGAAGGACTTTGTGGTATACCAAGATATTAACTCTTGTCCTACCAAAGTCACTGACCATGGCTACAAAGACAAGGTGGGAAGAAACAACTTGTGTAAAATATTTTCTCTATTGGATATCACAGAGTTTGCACACATTACATTGTCATTATTTTCGATTTTGCACCTTTTGTTTCTTGTTTCAATTGTTGAAAATAATAAAAAATACACTGCATCTTTTGCTTTTGTTTCTATTCTTTAACAATGGAAATGTAAATTGATATTGGTGCTTTAAAATCTAAATATTATTAGTATTGTTGAAAGCAATAAAATACTAAAACATTTGCACAGTAAGGCAGGAGGGTGTTTTGTTTGTGATCTAGATTCCCTCGTAAATATTGTGCTATAACATGCAGAGTTTAGGTTTTTGGTATGTTATGATGATGTACCGATGATTAGCTCTGCAACATTACATGTTATTTATAATGTTTCAATATTTGTTGCTTTGTCAATTCAAGGAACTTGAGATAATAATAATAGAATAGAATAGCAAAAAGTGTCACTTTGTGCCCATAAAGAAGAGAATATGAAGCTTCACTTAGCAATGCAGAAAAAACACTTGTATATGCTGTATGTGTAATCATAATTTCTGTTGCCCACACAATCACCATACACTGTTCATGTTTGTAACCTTGTTTGAATCTTGTGCATGTTATGAAAAGTGTGCAAGTTGTTCACATGCATTTTGTTGTGTAGATCCTGTTATGCTACTCCAATGGTAATCACTATGACATCATCTACAGTCACCATCACCAGGAACATGCAGCTATGTGTCAATGTAAGTTGTCAGGTTACTGGTATATCTTATGAATCCAGGGCTCAAAGTAGCAGCAAACTAACATAGTCCATTCTAAAATTGGTTTTGTCTGGTCAAATCTAAGACTGCCTGGATATTTTGTAGTCTTAGCACAAATATACAGTTGCCAGTCGGTAGCAAACATGTGCTTGAGGTCAACATGAATGGTACCAGCTAAATCTTTATTTCAAGCACTGCAAACTATTCCTAATTCTAAGTTCTTGTAATTACACTTATATTTATAATTAATAATACCAGACAGCATATATAGGGATGTTTGTCAGGGAACAAAATAAATACAGCACAGTAAGGCAGGAGGGTGTTTTGTTTGTGATCTAGATTCCCTCGTAAATATTGTGCTACAACATGCAGAGTTTAGGTTTTTGGTATGTTATGATGATGTACTGATGATTAGCTCTGCAACATTACATCTTATTTGGAATATATCAATGTATATGATTTTCGTTCATGAACTTTATTTTTCAATGTATGTTGCAAATGTTGGAAGGTTTTAATGGTGACTGTTATTGCTACAGCAATACTGCTATAAAATTATGCATGCTAGTACCTTATAACTATACTGTTATTCTTTTGTCTCGCGAATGCCAAAGGTTTGGATTAAAATGTGTTGACTGCTACTGATAGTCATCAGGCGATGGATAGACTGGAATGATTGCGATTTTCAGCAATTCTTGCTCCTTCCTTGATGGCAGATTTCCAGACAGGCCTGTCCTGTGCTGTATATTTCCAGGTTGCAGGGTCGATATTGAAGGACTTTAAGGAGGCCTTTAGTGTATCTTTGTACCTTTTTCGCTGTCCGCCATGTGACCTTTTGCCAGCTTGAAGTTTACTGTACATCGGTTGCTTTGGGATAAATAACAATAACCTTATGGCTAGCCTAGATAGATAGCTAAATATATTTCTAACACCCTTATTATACATAAAAACAATGCTACACACATTATAAGTAAACTTTGTAAATTTTGTCTTGTTTATTTTTCTGTCACGTCTATTTTGATGTCCGTTTGATTATCAACTGTTCAAGTTGAAAAACGCTTAGTTAACTTTGTAAATTTTGTCTTGTTTATTTTTCTGTCACATCTATTTTGATGTCCGTTTGATCATCAACTGTTCAAGTTGAAAAACGCTTAGTTAACTTTGTAAATTTTGTCTTGTGTATTTTTCTAGCTCTTCTATTTGAGATGCTTTACAACAAAGTGTTTGCTGAGCTGGACAAGAAAGAAGTGGCAAAGAAGGGTAAACCTAAAGTCACCAGTAGCCAAGGCAACCAGAAGAATATTATGGACTTGGCACTGAATGGTAGTATGGTAGAGGATAGTGATGTTATGGATAATGGCGGTGATGATGATGGGTGGGTTGAGGTCAAGAGTAAAGCCAGAGGTAAAATATTATTATCGATACCAGAAATACAATATTTAGATTCTGCATTGACTTAATATCCTTATTAACTATGTGGTGGTATTGATGTGTAGATGTTGTAATTTCTTTGCAATGGCATTTACAATAGCTTGTGATCGGTCAGAATACAGTTGTCTTTTATCACGGGAGGTCATATTGGTTAAAACAATAGGTTTTGAATCCCTTGGGTCTCCTTGCCCTTGCTCTCATTTTTTTCAGAACATTCCAAACAAAAGCTTTTCACTCTCATGGGAATAAACATGTGAAACCACTGTGTGATAATAATGAAAATCAAAGAAATTGTAAAGTCACCATGTTTCGGTCTCATCATGAAACTATCATCTACTTGATGGGTGGCCTACCGGTGAGAGCACTGGCCTCTCACTGCTGTTGTCCAGGTTTCGAGTCCAGGCTCGGGGATGGATTATATGTGAGTTGAGTTTGTTTGACGTGTTCTTTTCTCCTATGCCATGAGGGGTTTTCCTCCCTCAGCAAAAGTGAACATGTGAGCCGAGTTGTGTAAAATATTAAATGTAGAGGTAGTTACATGTAGTGTGCATTAGTCTCCCCGATTAGTAAGCCACACTGCGTCCAGCTAGAAGATTGAGACGTTAAAAAAGTGATTATTATTATTATTAGGTACAAGATGATGGTTTCATGATAAGACCGAAACTTTGTGACTTTATAATTCCTTTGATTTTCATTATTAAATCAATATCTCAATCATTATTGATTAGATTACTGTGATAAAAAGCCCATAAATATTTGCAGATAACATGGAAGCCAAAATAATATGCATTGTTTGACTAGTGTTGAAACACGATAGGATTTTGAGTAGCCTTTGTTTAGATTGACTAGGCTCTCTTAGTACTATATAGAGTGCATCAGATCAGACACGAATATTGTATAGTACTTATGAAACTCCAACATTAGTTATTTGATATTTTACTAAAATTGTCAAAATAAAAGTAAATCTGGCAGAGAAAATTCAAGTTAAAACTTATGCAAATCAGGACGAATCTGTATCGGATATATATAACCTCCGTCACAGACGTGAATTCTTTTGTCAATTGCTCATTAATTATTCATGAATTTTATAAGACTTATAAACTGAATTGTTTAATAGTGAAACACGAACGACATTCCAAGTCAACTGAAGTAGAAGAAGAGAAAGAACCAGAAGAGATCAAGTCTAAAGGGAACAATGATCAGAAGTACCTGTGGGAACTACGTCGATCTATTGACCCTCACCTGTACAGGAACATATCACTGGAAGTATGGGAAGAAGGCAAGCATTTAATGCAGCAGAAAGACATGGCTGTAGCAACAGCTATACAGTTCAAGAATGGAGAAAGATGTAATGTAAGTCTTGGGATATCTGTACCATACTAATTCCCTACTTTCCCATAACCATAATGCCTTTTTTTGAGGTGGGGGGGGGGGGGGGGGGGGTAGGAGATATTGTAATTCAAATTGGTTAAAAACAGAAGGCATCGTGGTCATGTGAAAGTAGAGAATGCAAATGATATTCTTGACTCTAACCATTCTAGCCACAGGAAGACCAGACATATTCCTCAGTGATCATAGAATAGTTAAATGTACATGAGCAAGACAATCAAAAATCTAGATAGAAGTAGCAAAATGCTAAGGACAGAATTCGAAGGAGAATTTCAAAATAAGTGTTATTAATAATTTAAAAAGTTAAACCTATATCTTAAGCAATGAAATACTAAAACATTTGCACAGTAAGGCAGGAGGGTGTTTTGTTTGTGATCTAGATTCCCTCGTATATATTGTGCTACAACATGCAGAGTTTAGGTTTTTGGTATGTTATGATGATGTACTGATGATTAGCTCTGCAACATTATATCTTATTCACAATGTTTCAAAACTGAAAATGAACTGAGGGAGTTACATGTAGCATCCTGTTGGTTTGGTTTTCTAATGGTCTGAAACTGCTGGAAAAAGAAAATGGACAGTGATGGAGAAGATACATATGCCTTTAGATATAAAAATGCAGACTTAAAATTTTGGTAATTTTGTTTTGAACTTACCAAAAATGTTTGAAAATATCTAAAAAGTTTAATCCTTTGAGCTTTTTTGACATCCTTGGTATAGTATAAACAATCCAAACATTCAAACATGTACATACTCGTTACTCATACTCACAAGTGAATGGTACTTTACTCATGGCCAGTACTGTACCTTCAAACATCATTAATTTATTTTGTCAAACATTATCCAATACAGGTAAAGCTTGGGCCACCCACAGTCCCCACTGAGAAGGGTTTTAGTGCCATCATCAAGGAAGACTATACAGGATCAGGAAGCATTTTGGTAAGTACTGCTATACACAGGGTGTGATTATTGTTCTATCTCTGATAGTTAACACATAAATAGAACATTCATATTGAATAATTTATTGTTACAAAAAATGAACCTTCCTCAAATTTGCATGACAGATCATGAAACAGTAGATTTGAGTTGAGTGTGAGCATCAACTTGAATTTATTGTTTAAAGTGCATATGACATGAATTTTTTTGTGGTCGTTTCTAGAAGAAGGATAGGTGCTAAATACGATTCCGATATCGAAATCACAATTAAAAGAACTAAGAACCAGTTTATATATATAGTGTTATAGGTTATAGGTATACGGTTAGCGTTGCAAACAAAATGACGTCACAAGACCTAGTCAACGGTCCTTTTTCAAGGCATATATCACAATTTCAAAACAAAAATAGCGCTTACAAATATGTTTTCATTAATCATGCTATATGCTTTGAAAAATGCCTTCAGTGCACGACCAAATGAACGTGTAACTAGGCCTTGTGACTTCATTTTGTTTGCAACGTTTATCCTATACCACCATATAAAATAGTTGTTGGTTCTTTTAATCATGATTTCGATATCCGAATTGTATTTAGCACCTATCCTTCTTCTAGAAACGACCACATAAAATTTCATGTCATATGCACTTTAATGATAGATGAAGCAAATTTGGGAAAGGTCTATTGCTATAGCAAAGGAACATTTATACTGTTTGAAGAGAAAGTTGAATTTCATCAGTCTTGTGTTACATCTGACAAAAATTATTGCCTGCATCTCCAGGTCTATAAATATGATTGAAAAGTGCATTGTAGACACACCACACCACACCACTGTCACCACACCACACCACACCACACCGCACCGCACCACACCACACCACACCACACCACACCACACCACACCACACCACACCACACCACACCACTGTCACCACACCACACCACATCACTGTCACCACACCACACCACACCACACCACTGTCACCACACCACACCACTGTCACCACACCACACCACTGTCACCACACCACACCACACCACACGAAATTGAATTTTCTGAAATAATGATTATCAAACATTATTTGACACAAAGAAAACATCTCTGTATAGAATAATATTTTTCTACCAAATGCAAATCAAGAGTTTTACAATGAGGTTGAATTAATTTGGTCAGCATAAATACTAAGAATGTTTTTGAGAACTGACACTGAATGCTACGACCCTTCCTTATAAGAGTTTATTATTTTATTCATGCAGGTGTATGTTCCAGAACTCAAAGAGAGGTATGTCATGCATATAGTTTTGTTACTATTTACATGTATTTATTTACTGTCTCTTATTGATCTTTATTTATTTGAAGTTGAGTTGTACATGTATATAACAAACAATTCTAATATAGTTATTTGTGTTGCAGACAAACTGTTCCTATCCAGAATATAAGCAGTCAAAGTATGTGCAAAAATACTCATCTTATCAAATCCACAAACAATAAGTTCTATATTTTCAAAAGTTTTACCCAAAATGCTTGATATATTTTTCAATTTTCAGCAATTTTTCTTTAATCTGCTTGAATATATAACACTTGTATTTAGATATAATAAACTAATCGATAAATGTGGAATTTCTAATCAAAAGTGATCCTCAATCCAATAATTGAATTTGAATGGCATGACAGTAAATAACACTTCAAATTATGTCACTGTAAATAAGGTCGTCTGTTTTAGTGATAAATGCTTTTGTATTTTAAACTTCATTTTTATATATCCTTAGGTCCAAGTCATAAGGAATTAAGTGGTCATTATCAGAAGGATTTTACTGCCAATGGTCCAGCTGGCGAAGAAGGTAAAACACATTGATTACTGTACTGAATAAAATCCAAATTATGAACTTTATTAGGTGTCAATACCATAAAATCTTTACTTTCAATACAAAGTATTATTTTAGAGAACTAAATATACTTAAAAACCCAGGGTAACATAAGAAATTGCTGAATTGAAGAATACATTGATTTGTAAATATGTAATACGTACCCCCTCAGTCTGTTAATAAAGACTATTGTATCTTATCGGATGTGGCCACAGGGATTTTCCTGTTTCCAATCTCAGCCAGCATTCAAACTATAATATTTTGAATAAGAATCATTTTGAGATTGAGTTGAATTGAGAGAAGACTGTTATGTATGCACAGCATTTTCCTTGGTTGACAGTTACTGATGGATAATAATTTCAGGTGGTAAAGATGATGGCAAGTTCAAGAAGAAGCGCCTTCCAAGAAATCGTCGTGGACCTGGTGCAAAGGTATATTTGCAAGCTTATCATCCAACATTAGTTTTTCAATGTTTGTAAACTAATAATATTAGTGTTCTTGTTGTACAAATTCAGCCTTCATATACTATAATAATTTTTTACAATTTGATAGTATTTTTCAGAATTTGACTACTATACCCATTATATACTATTCTTCTGAATTTGACTAAGTTGTAAATATAAGGAAGGTCTGCAATATCTGTTTAAATAAGTCATCTTACTTAATTGATATTTACTAGACTTTGCTTTGTTTCAATTTACTATTGTTTATTTTGGTTTATTTTTATTCTCATCTTCAGGGGGATGAAACAGGAATTGTCAATGTGAGTTATTGTTTTGTATTGGTTTGGTTTGGTCACAATGGTTTGGTTCAGTCTGTTTTGTTTTAGTTCTGTTTAGTTGGTTTTGTTTTGTTTTTGTTTGTTTCAGTTCTGTTTAGAGGGGTTTGTTTTGGTTTTGTTTTAGTTCTGTTTAGTTGTTTTTGTTTTTGTTTGTTTCAGTTCTGTTTAGTGGGGTTTGTTTTAATTTTGTTTTAGTTTTGTTTAGTTGGTTTTGTTTTGTTTCAGTTCTGTTTAGTGGGGTTTGTTTTAATTTTGTTTTAGTTTTGTTTAGTTGGTTTTGTTTTGTTTTAGTTCTGTTTAGTGGGGTTTGGTTTTGTCTGGTCACTATGGTTTTGTTTTGTTTTGTTTGGTTCAGTTCTGTTTATTTATTTATTTAATTTGTTTATTTATTTTGATTTGAGATAATTTAATTTGGTTTTGGTGTAGTGGTTTGGTTCAGTTCTGTTTAGTTGATTTTGGTTTGAATTAGTTCTGTTCAGTAGGTTTTGGTTTTGTATTCATTTGGTTTGGTTCTGTTCAGTGGATTTTGTTTTGTTTTGTTTGATTTAATTTTGTTTTAGCTTGTTAATAGTATAAAAAAAATCAAAATACAACAATAGCCAGTTGAAGCAAACAAACAACTTGACTGGGGCTCAATCAGAGTCCAGATATATGTATTTCAGATGAGATATGGTAAAATGAACTGCTTATCAAATAATATTTGCTAAATGATAAAGAATGGTTGTTCATTGATACAGGAAGAGACAGTGTTACCTAGAGGCAGAGGGAAGCCAAGAGAAAGGTACAGACGCCGTTTTCCTGGAGGTAGAGATGACAGAAACATGAAAGAAGATGAAGAAGCAAGATTCATTGCTGTAAGTTTTTTGACTTTCCATTCGTAAAAACATTTAGATATTTCTTTTATGTATTGCATATGATTTAAATGTACTTCTATCATACAGACAATAATAATTGTGAAACATTGTATAAAATTGAAGGTGACAATATTTTAATGGCACCTTCTCTGTGTACTGGACACAGTCTACGTAATTCAATAGAAACAACAAAAGACTTAAATTAAACAAAGAACGAAGCTAACAAAGAATACAATACAATCTGTAGGTTTCCAGTACACGCAGAAGGAGCCATTTTAGTGTTGGCTAGGTGAAAATAGAACAAAAGATGGCATGGCATAATAATCTTGATGAAGAATATAATCAGTTTCACTGCTGTCATCCAAAGTCCTTTTGCTTCTGATATGGTGGTCTATATCTTATATTTATCCAACAAATTGTGTTTTCTTGTAGGAACAGATCAAGTTGGTTGAGCTGCAGGAAAAGGACCCAGCAGCATTCCCTGCTTTACCAGCTAGAGCAGGCAATCAAGGTTCTCCTCCATCTGTGCAGACTGTATCTCCTGTTGTTAAACCAGAAAAGATTGAGGTAGGCAGCTCTGTTTGGTTATCCTGACTAATGGTCCTTTTATATATTTCAATCAATGAATTAACCAAAGTTTTAAAAAAATAACATTTCATCAACCTTGTTGATTTTATTTGAACCAAGCTTTTGGTCTACTCGCCCATCATCAGGGTAAATGTGAATATTTTATCATTATTACAACCGCGTTACACCTATGTAAAGAGCGTGTGCAAAAGATATGCTGCACTCATTTACAGGATTTAACCAAAGCTCTCCAAACAATCAGTGTGTATAGGATCACCAGTGTATTTATACTAATAAGTAATAGTGTTCTATCCAGTGTAGTAGCCGCCATTTTAGTCTTATAGCTCTTTGAAAGATTATCATATTTTTTTAGATTCCTACTTCACCAGTGAAGGAAGAGAAAGTACCAGAAATTGAAAAGGATGTGACACCTCCCAATGAAAACACACCAGCAGGATTTTGGAGTAAGCTGACAATGAAGAAACCCCAAAAACTTGTAACTGAAGAAATCAAATCACCCCCTGTTGCTAAGCAACAAGAATCTGACCTTACTGACTCCTTAAAAATTGAAGACAAAGACAAAGAAGTTGAAAGAAAAGAAATTAAATCCCAAGATCTCACTGCAATGAAAGAAAATAACAATGTAAATGTAGCAGATAAGGAAATAGCTAATGATAATCAAATTGAACAAGAAACTTTGTGTTTTCAAGAACCATTGCAAATCAAACCTGTTACTGACGACTCGCAGCATAATAAACATGTCTTTGAAGTCAAGATCCCTGAACAAGCTACAAATCTAATGAAATCTGCAAAAGTCTTTCCAGAAGACCTTGATGACATGACAAAAGAACCTATAAACCCAGTAAGACTGTTTGATGAAGAACCAGATGAGGATGAAGAAGTGGAGATTGAAGACGTTGAAGACAACGAAAACATACAGAAAGGTATGAGTGAGTTAGCTGTCACTGATGTAGTAGAACAGAACCAAGCATTCCTACCAACAAAGACTGAAATACAGCCACCAAGCAGCCACTCCACGGAAGAATCCTTCCAACCAGAACAACCAGCTTACATTCATGAAGAACCAATAGTCAAAGCACCCAAGTCAAGATCAAGTGATGCCACACTAACACCAGAAAGAACAAAGACTGTAACATTTGCAGAGGAGACCAAAGAGATACCAGATGTTCCATATGGTCAATCTCAGAAGGGGATCTTAATTGTAAATGGAACCAATAGACAAGAACAAGGTAAGAACTTAGATCTAACCTTTCATTATGCCAGTAATGGCTATATTTGGTTACATAAAATGTGACCACATGCTATTTTATCCCTATTTTGTTTAAGGCATTTAGGGACCAGAAACCCCCTAACACCTTAAGAGCCCTTCATTTGCAATTGGGACACCCCCTGACACATTTCTTGATCTGCCCGGTAAATGCCTAAAAAGGTAGTTGAAACTGCCATCAATCAAAAAGAAATCTGTCAGCACCTTTGATATTTTGATTGGCCAATAGCTATGGAAGGCAATGTTACCAACAAGATTCAACAACCAACGACTATTCTTTTCATCATCAACCATCATTCGTTCATTTAAGATTATCTGTCCCAAATGTAGAAGAGTAAATCTTTTTAATGCATGTTCTTGTTAAATTAGTTACTTACATTGTGTGACTGAATAATTGTTAGACCAACTTGATCTCCGTGTTTCGGCCAGGTAGTTGTTGTTGGTCAAGATATAGTGCCTTGATATATTATTCAGTCACTCCGTGTCTATTTTCTTTTTTTTCTATTCAATAATTGGTAATGTTTCTGGGAAGGGTATTTAGTAGTTATTTTATGGGGTTGGACAGGTGATCGAATCTTGTAGGTGACATACATATGTATGTCCTATTATTCGTTTCACCTGTACATTGTATTAAATGTACGAATCTTTAAATAAATAAATAAATAAGTAGTTTTAATTATGCATAATTAATATTCCAGGTTATAAACAATCCAATGCTGAGGAGTATTCTTCACTTGCCAAGGTAGATTTCTTGCAAATATTGTTAATATCATTTTAGTAATTTTGCATTCTTGTTGATAGTTTATATGTTGGTAATTAATCAACAAGATCTGGTAGCTCTACTATTTTGTCTTACATTTGACTAATAATCCTAAATTTTCTTTTTAATTTTTTTTTTTTTTTTTCAGCTAAAAAAATTAGTATTGATATTTAAACTTTATATTCATTTTATGTCTTTAATATCATGAGATATAACGGCATAACCAAAACAAGGTCCAACAACATGAATAAAATTGAAAAAAAATTACAGATATTGAAACTGAATAGCTCCAAAACCCCCATGTTTAACCAGCCTGAATTCAACTAGTGGATCAACACAACATATCCACGGCCAGCCAAATTTGTAATGTCACAATTAGTGCTGAACTATTCGATCGATCGAAGCAAAAAATATATAAAAGAATAAAAGAATAGTTAACCAACAAAGGCTTTGTTAATCCTTCTATCAGGAGACTCCCAAGCAAGATTACATGAATGTTCACGACAACCCTGATAAAGACCACCAAATGTTCCCATCAGCCATTGAAGGTCTACAATCATCATCACCAACAACCCAACAACAGCAGTTAGCACCATTGTTTTACATTCCTGCCAATGTCCAAATACCTGCCAGACCATCACATGATCCCAGTGGTTCTGACCTTCCACAAGGTATGTGAACCAGTGTTCTCTTCTTTTTTACCCTTTACCTGCCTTGCCTTGCCTTTCCATGCCTTGCCTTCCCATGCCTTGCGCCTTGCCTTGCGCTTTGCCTTGCGCCTTGCCTTGTGTTCCTTTTATTCCCATTCCCTTTCCATTCCCTTCCATTCTGCTTCACTTCCTTTCTCTTCCCTTTCCTATCCTTTCCTTTCTATTCCATTCCCATACATTACACTTCACTTCCTTTCTCTTTCCTTTCCTTTCCTTTCTATTCCATTCCCTTACATTACACTTCACTTCCTTTCTCTTCCCTTTCCTATCCTTTCCTTTCTATTCCATTCCCATACATTACACTTCACTTCCTTTCTCTTCCCTTTCCTTTCTATTCCATTCCCTTACATTACACTTCCTTTCTCTTCCCTTTCCTATCCTTTCCTTTCTATTCCATTCCCTTACATTCCACTTCACTTCCTTTCTCTTCCCTTTCCTATCCTTTCCTTTCTATTCCATTCCCTTACATTCCACTTCACTTCCTTTTTCTTTCCTTTCCTTTCTATTCCATTCCCTTACATTCCACTTCACTTCCATTCTCTTCTTTTTTATTCTGCTTTCTTTGTTTCTTCTTTTCTATCTGCTATCTGCTACCTAACTAGTGATAATGTTGTTTTTATCAGATATTCCTACATTAAGACACTTCTTCAACCTTGGCTATCAATATGTGAGTATCTATTCTTTTCTTTTTTTGTTGTTGACATTTTTAAATAGTTTTAAATTTGATGTTTAAATTCTCAAATATGGGGTTAGCAGGAATTCTCTTGAAATCGGACATAATTTCTGGTTTCATAATTTTTCTGCAAATTACACCTTAACAAACCAGAACCCCTGCTAAACTGGACACTTCGCTGGGTCCCAAAACTATCCTATATAAAGGGATATAATGCACTGGTATTGGTGAAGCTACCATACTAAAAGAACATGTTATGCAGTGTATTAAGTTGGTGTAATGTATTTGGCGATGTGCAGAAATATATTCTAATTATGCTTGTCATTTTAGTATATGGTGACAGTCAACCAACTCGCCAATCAGCACTTGGTATACATGTATCAGGGTGGAATGCAAGATCAGATGATGCAACAGGCACAACAACCAGTAGTATCAATGGCCCAGCAGCAGATGTATGGTGGCATGCAACACCAACATGTTGCCTTCCAGCCTCATGGAATGCAGGTATGCTTTGTTGGATGTATGGTAGGAGGTGCTTTGTTGGATGTATGGTAGGAGGTGCTTTGTTGGATGTATGGTAGGAGGTGCTTTGTTGGATGGATGGTAGGTGCTTTGTTGGATGTATGGTAGGAGGTGGTTTGTTGGATGGATGGTAGGTGGTTTGTTGGATGGATGGCAGGTGCTTTGTTGGATGGATGGTAGGTGCTTTGTTGGATGGATGGCAGGTGCTTTGTTGGATGGATGGTAGGTGCTTTGTTGGATGGATGGTAGGTGCTTTGTTGGATGTATGGTAGGAGGTGCTTTGTTGGATGGATGGTAGGAGGTGCTTTGTTGGATGGATGGTAGGTGGTTTGTTGGATGGATGGTAGGTGGTTTGTTGGATGGATGGTAGGTTGGATGTATGGTAGGAGGTGCTTTGTTGGATGGATGGTAGGTGGTTTGTTGGATGGATGGTAGGTGGTTTGTTGGATGGATGGTAGGTGGTTTGTTGGATGGATGGTAGGTGCTTTGTTGGATGTATGGTAGGAGGTGCTTTGTTGGATGGATGGTAGGAGGTGCTTCGTTGGATGGATGGTAGGTGCTTTGTTGGATGGATGGTAGGTGGTTTGTTGGATGTATGGTAGGAGGTGCTTTGTTGGATGGATGGTAGGTGCTTTGTTGGATGTATGGTAGGTGCTTTGTTGGATGGATGGTAGGTGCTTTGTTGGATGGATGGTAGGTGGTTTGTTGGATGGATGGTAGGTGGTTTGTTGGATGGATGGTAGGTGCTTTGTTGGATGGATGGTAGGTGCTTTGTTGGATGTATGGTAGGAGGTGCTTTGTTGGATGTATGGTAGGAGGTGCTTTGTTGGATGGATGGTAGGTGGTTTGTTGGATGGATGGTAGGTGGTTTGTTGGATGGATGGTAGGTGGTTTGTTGGATGGATGGTAGGTGGTTTGTTGGATGGATGGTAGGTGGTTTGTTGGATGGATGGTAGGTGGTTTGTTTAATGGCTGCTAACCAACCAACAATCCACCCAACAAATTATTCTGTTTTGTTTGTTCTCTTGTTGTTATTTACATGTTTGTTGTTGTTTGTTTGTTCTCTTGTTGTTATTTACATGTTTGTTGTTTGTTTGTTCTCTTGTTGTTATTTACATGTTTGTTGTTGTTTGTATGTTTGTTGTTGTTTGTTCCCTTGTTGTTATTTACATGTTTGTTGTTGTTTGTTTATTCTCTTGTTATTTACATGTTTGTTGTTGTTTGTTCTCTTGTTGTTGTTTACATGTTTGTTTTTGTTTGTTCTCTTGTTGTTATTTACATGTTTGTTGTTGTTTGTTCTCTTGTTGTTGTTTACATGTTTGTTTTTGTTTGTTCTCTTGTTGTTATTTACATGTTTGTTGTTGTTTGTTCTCTTGTTGTTATTTACATGTTTGTTTTTGTTTGTTCTCTTGTTGTTATTTACATGTATGTTTTTGTTTGTTCTCTTGTTGTTGTTTACATGTTTGTTTTTGTTTGTTCTCTTGTTGTTATTTACATGTTTGTTGTTGTTTGTTCTCTTGTTGTTATTTACATGTTTGTTTTTGTTTGTTCTCTTGTTGTTATTTACATGTTTGTTTTTGTTTGTTCTCTTGTTGTTGTTTACATGTTTGTTTTTGTTTGTTCTCTTGTTGTTATTTACATGTTTGTTGTTGTTTGTTCTCTTGTTGTTGTTTACATGTTTGTTTTTGTTTGTTCTCTTGTTGTTATTTACATGTTTGTTGTTGTTTGTTCTCTTGTTGTTATTTACATGTTTGTTTTTGTTTGTTCTCTTGTTGTTATTTACATGTTTGTTTTTGTTTGTTCTCTTGTTGTTATTTACATGTTTGTTGTTGTTTGTTCTCTTGTTGTTATTTACATGTTTGTTGTTGTTTGTTTGTTCTCTTGTTGTTATTTACATGTTTGTTGTTGTTTGTTCTCTTGTTGTTATTTACATGTTTGTTGTTGTTTGTTCTCTTGTTGTTATTTACATGTTTGTTGTTTGTTCTCTTGTTGTTATTTACATGTTTGTTTTTGTTTGTTCTCTTGTTGTTGTTTGTATGTTTGTTTTTGTTTGTTCTCTTGTTGTTATTTACATGTTTGTTTTTGTTTGTTCTCTTGTTGTTGTTTGTATGTTTGTTTTTGTTTGTTCTCTTGTTATTTACATGTTTGTTTTTGTTTGTTCTCTTGTTGTTTGTATGTTTGTTTTTGTTTGTTCTCTTGTTGTTATTTACATGTTTGTTGTTGTTTGTTCTTGTTACTTATTTTGTTGTCATTTACATATTTGTTTGTTCTCTTGTCGTTATTTATTTTATTGTTCTTTGTTCAGACCTATCCTGCTCCATTCCACTTGCCTCCACAAGCAAGCCAAGATAGCACTTCTCAGCTGGACCGACCCAATGAACGCACCAATCAACATCAGTCACAAATCCAACCACAGCCTCAAATCCAAATGCCTCATCAACAGCAATCTGGACATTTCCATCCACAGCAGAACCAGTATACTTACCGTGGAGGAACCAGCCCTGGAATGACTGGCAATACCAGGCATAACAACAAAACACATTACATGGGCACCCAGCCCTACAGACAACAATGGTCTCAGGGGACTGGGGGAAACCAACGACAGCAGCACCCAAACAACAAACCGAACCGTAAACCCCAAGCAAACAAGATGCGTGACCATGGTTACACTGGTTACAGCTCATCACACAGTCCTAATATGTCACATAGTGTTACAACACCTTACCACTCATTACCCGGTGAACACCAGTCTAAGGCTGATTACTATTCCGGCATGCCTTATGGATATGGCATGCAGCCTGGAATGTCTAATGTTCCCCACTCTACTGGCCCTAGGGGAAATTACAACTAGGGCATGCTAACAATTATGCGATATCAAAACGAACTATCAAACCGTAAAAAAAATAATTATCAATTTCCTATTTTATCTGTAAATGATTGCTTTCTCACTGCTTTATCCCATACACCACTCGAAGCCAATTTCAGTCAATTCAGATGTAATTTATGTACAAACCTAGAAAAAAAACCCAGCCCAGCCCAGCCCATTGTTTTAGTATTTCCTTGGCAACATTGACGTAATCATAAGTTACCATGACAACTGTTTTTCTAAGTAACGTTTTCAAAATGTCTTGGTTAGTTTGAAGCTATTTGCATTGAGAAAATATAAAGATTCTCAGACCGTACTGTAATGAAAAAATCAGTGCAAAAATGCATCATTTTCATTTACAGTTTGTACCGATTTTCTCTCCGTGAATAATTTTCAGTAAAAAAGAACATTAAAGATGTCTTGCGGCGCTGTGCACAGTACTACTGCGTTTGTTTGCCCATGCAAAGGTTTTGTACGTGAAACTTGACAATGATTCCATATATAATAGTCAAGTGCATGTCTGAAAAAAATCTAATTCGCTGTCGGTATGATATAAGTCACGAACTGACTCTAAAATCAGTTATATCTATCGGTTTTGTGCGATCAGTTCATGGGAGTAGATAGCCAAAACAATTATTTTATTACGCAAATAGTACTAAAAGGAAATGAGTTGACGTTTTGATCACGTGAAAGTAGGGACTGTTGTGCAGTATAGGTCGCTGTATGTAATGTAGTAATATAACTGACCTTCACTTGATGCTTGCTTATCATCGAATCCGATTTATCCACCGCTCAATGTAACTGACTTCAAGACAGCTTTATTGACCATGGGAGGGGAGGGTAGTGTAAAACTGTCGTAGTGTTTCGTAATTGTTTTTGTTGTAATTGTTAGAAAATAATAATTAAAATAGACAGGGTTTTTTGGTATATATTTTTTGTTTTGTAAAAAAACGTGCTCATAGATGTCACACGTTAGTGTTGTTACATTTGTATTTGTGTTTTGTGACCAAGAGGTAAATTAGTTATTAAAAGGAATATTTAAACATAATGACAATCATAATGTGTCAGCGGTGTTTCCAAGGAAACTGATCAGTGTTGAGTTCTTAGCCTCCAAAGGATGTCGGTATTTCGTCTCTTGTTATCGATTTCATAGCATGTTTTGGTTGTACGTGTTTGGGTTATATTACCACAACAATTTGTTGAAGTGTCAGTTGATGAAACAACAATTCTTTAAAAAAGTTATGAATCACAAATTATGTACCGACATCCTTTACAGGCTTCAGACGGTAGCGGATAGGGCAATGATATTTGAAACAGGTTGGAATTAGTACAGCCAGGGACAAGGATATTAATAGTCCTTTTCACAGTTCCGTTCAGTGACCACGAATAAATATATCTTATTAGACAGTTTGATTTGTAATATGGCTGGATATTTTACGAGTGAAACGCTGTATTTTGACGAGCCTCCGGGCGAGTCAAAATGCAAGTTAACGAGTAAAATATGCAGCCATATTACACATCAAACTCTTTAATAAGTTATTTAGTATCCAATCAAAAGGTTTTTGTTATTTTATAAAGCAAACTATTGTTTTAATTGAGGGCTTGATAGACGAGTAAAAATATCGCTGGACATTTTTTACTCGATCCAGTCGTACTCCTGCGATATTTTTACTCGTCTATGACTAGTTGGATAGTAATAGTTCTAAGTCGAAGTTCCAGTTGCTGCGCATAGCAAAACTAATTTATCATGCGCAGCAACGCGAACCTTGACTTGGAACTATTGTTCGTGGTCATTGAAACGGAACTGTGAAAAGGACTCTTCCCCGGGGCAGGGGATAGAGGTAAAAATATCGGGTATACTCGTCCCTAAAATATACCGGGCGTCCTTTTAAAGGGGCTTGTCACCACAATAGATAACACAATACAAAGCGAAAAAAGCGTGTGACTATATGCCTATTCGAAAAGCCATTCACCGTCTCGTCCTGTATCGATATTCTAAAAGATACCAAGATATCTTTACCTCGGAGTGACCCCTAAAACATACCAAACAACATAAAACACAAAAAGAGCGGTTATGTAATACGGACTGATGATTGGCTCTTCACTGAGTCCTTTCTCGAAACCCTATAAGATACCAAATCGATGATTTACCCCCTACGATCACAACGGCCGATTACTCCCCTCCCCATGGGGATTTTCTATTTGTATCATAATCTCTAGGTAAATTAAATACTTTATCATTGTAATTAATTATTTTTACTTTTTTATCGTTATCGTCATTTGTAATCAGATTATCATTACCAATATCTTGGCTATATTATATTACTTGATCATTATAATTAATTATTTTTACTTTTTTATCTTTATCGTCATTTGTAATCAGATTATCATTACCAATATCTTGGCTATATTTTACTAGTTTATCATTGTAATTAATTATTTTTACTTTTTTATCTTTATCGTCATTTGTAATCAGATTATCATTACCAATATCTTGGCTATATTTTATTACTTGATCATTATAATTAATTATTCAGTACTTTTTTATCTTTATCGGCATTTGTAATCAGATTATCTTTACCAATATCTTGGCTATGTTTTACTAGACAGTTTATCATTGTAATTAATTATTTTTACTTTTTTATCGTTATCGTCATTTGTAATCAGATTATCATTACCAATATCTTGGCTATATTTTATTACTTGATCATTATAATTAATTATTCAGTACTTTTTTTATCTTTATCGGCATTTGTAATCAGATTATCTTTACCAATATCTTGGCTATATTTTACTAGACAGTTTATCATTGTAATTAATTATTTTTACTTTTTTATCGTTATCGTCATTTGTAATCAGATTATCATTACCAATATCTTGGCTATATTTTACTAGTTTATCATTGTAATTAATTATTTTTACTTTTTTATCTTTATCGGCATTTGTAATCAGATTATCTTTACCAATATCTTGGCTATATTTTACTAGTTTATCATTGTAATTAATTATTTTTACTTTTTAACTCGTGGATCAAAGATCCTCGAGTTATTGGGATGGGGCTTTTGAACCGGAAGTGTCACTCACTCGCTCACTCACTCGCTCACTCACTAGACCGTCAGTGTAAACGTTTGAGCCCCAAGATCTCGGTCAGCGTACTTCGAGCACATGGATATTTGATTCGTCTGAAGGATTGATTTTTCGGTCGAAGTAATCGCAAATACTCTCATATTTTATGTGCTCACGCCACACGATTCGCAGTAGAATTACACATAAGTTTATGTCGAATGTTTTCGGAAATGGTCACTGTGAATTGTACTAAAGATCATGCAATTTACGAGCGAACTAAGCGAGCCAACTTATTATGATCAAATTTATCGAGATATCTTCCCTGCTATAAACAGAAGCTACTTTTTATCCATCCTTTCATAATGCTATGGAATGGATTCACAATCAGTTACAAAGGACGAAGCTGTTATTACTGGATATTTAACAGTATTGCCGGTAAGCATTCTTAGAGAGTACGATACACACTAGAAGTGAAGACAACAACAGTATAATAGTTTAGTGATGTTGTAGGGTAAATATATTGCTTATTGTAATTATTTCTTTTATATTTTTGATTAAAGTAACCAGTTTATCTGTCAATAGTTTAATTTTATTGACTACTATTAATTCGTACAAATTCGAACGGCGATTGAAACAGGCGATTCTCGAGCTCTTAGCTTCTTACACAGAACAACAAACTTATTCGCAAAACTTAAATCGCTTCACCCTATTATCTAGCAGTTCAACTTAACGATCTATGTATATGTAGATGAAAGTAATATTTCTTTCTTTACAATATGTGAGATAACGTGATCGGTTTTAAACCTCCAGGTTGACCTCGACAACAACAAATAAACAGCTAAAACGGCCTCTCTAAAAACTACACCCAACAGCCCAAATCGCCTCAAATATAACACCAATTGCTTCAATGACTATCTATTTTGCTTTTTCTGGCGTTTATTTTGCAAGAACAACTTAATAACACTGTTTCTTAGACACTCTTTGAACTCGCATGTATCTCTGCACGAACCGAAGATCGAACCAGGTAAATATCAGACTTGTCAGCGGATCACGGACTGAGGGAATGACGGACCGTAAGGGAAACGGACGACAACCAAAAAAATACAAATAAAACAACAACATTGAATACTTATTTTTCGCTTCAAATCATCTCAAGCTAATCCGAGAAAATAATTACATAATCGTAATGGAGCGGTCTAAACTGTAAGCGCTTTCAAAATGTTCTAATTATGATCCACGAGTTGGCCATAGGTGGCCTTTGATTTATCGTTATCGTCATTTGTAATCAGATTATCATTACCAATATCTTGGCTATATTTTACTAGTTTATCATTGTAATTAATTATTTTTACTTTTTTATCTTTATCGGCATTTGTAATCAGATTATCTTTACCAATATCTTGGCTATATTTTATTACTTGATCATTATAATTAATTATTCAGTACTTTTTTATCTTTATCGGCATTTGTAATCAGATTATCATTACCAATATCTTGGCTATATTTTACTAGTTTATCATTATAATTAATTATTTTTACTTTTTTATCTTTATCGGCATTTGTAATCAGATTATCTTTACCAATATAGTGGCTATATTTTACTAGTTTATCATTGTAATTAATTATTTTTACTTTTTTATCTTTATCGGCATTTGTAATCAGATTATCATTACCAATATCTTGGCTATATTTTACTAGTTTATCATTGTAATTAATTAATTTTACTTTTTTATCGTTATCAGATTGTTATCATTTTAATAAAATATAGCAAAGATATCGTTAATGATAACAATCCGATTACGATATCTTGGCTATATTTTATTACTTTATCGTTATTTTTTCCCTATTGTTAGTTCATCATTAGCGCTAACCAAGTTCATCAACGCTGTTGCTAAAACATTACAAATATCAAAGGAGGGATGCGTAAGGGTTTACGGTTATGCAGTTTCGCGATATTTTTGGTGCGTTTTTTTTTCATTTATATATGCGGTTCTACGAAGCAGCGGTTTGCGGTTTCTCTTCATTTTCGGGCGCGGTGAAAAACGTTTTTCTACGGTGAAGTTCCTTTCGTTTTGTTTTGCTCAATATTTATATATTTCAGATTTAAATAAATTTTGATGCGATTTTATTCGCTTTTCTTGTTTAGAGGTTTTGTGCCCCCCTCAAAGCGATATAAAAAAAAGAGAGATATAAATTAAAATCATTAAATGAACTTATTTAGTTTGAAAATGAAGTCGATTTGAGAATATTTTGCAGTATTTTTGCTGTTTTGCCCGGTACGTGTCTAGAATATAAATATCGATCGGAACTGAATTAGCGCTTTTTGTAGTGTCTGCGGATGTAAGGCTTGTGTGGTACTTTCTTTACAAAGTTTAATAAAAGTTCAAAATTTTACTTGATTATTGAACTAAAGAGCAATATCCTGCCGTTAACGAACACAGAAAGTTATAAATAATCAATCAACAACAGATACCTCGTCCAATCACAAATTACTTGGATCTGAGTTATTTTTAACGTTCAATTTTGCTTTCATTTTATTTTATTTTTGTTTAGAACTTTGAGTCTTTTTTTACACTGAATTCCTGCATGGCCCGTTTTCCGCAATAGAATAGTTACTCTTTAATTCATCGTCTGATTCAGTCTTTATAGAATCAATTTTATCCATAGCACGATCAAGTGATAGGCCAGGAGGACCGTTTCTCGCACCCATTAAACATTGTTTATAGTATTATATTTGTATAACAATATGACTATTTTAGTCTACTTCAACCGAGGTCATCATAATATATTATTGAGATGAAACGGAACACTTGTGGTGAGTCTAGTAGGATACTGTGTATAAATATTTCTATGTATATATGTATTTCGTTCACAAGTAATAAAAACGTATTTTGAGCAGAAATACTAACATTTGTAAAGGTTCTATTATCCATATCCTCGATCGTGATTGGATAGTTTTAATTGGCTTCAAGGCCTTGCATGTTGAAGGAGTTGTACTATCATTGTTTCTTGAATTAATTGCAATAATTTCTTGCACCGTTTCAGTTCGTATCATCTCCACTTTCGAATCCCTATCGCAAAATAATTTACTTTACGTTTTAACTGCAAATCAATTTTTTCGACTTGTCGGTTTTGTTGTTGTTGAAAAATCATATGCATAAGGCGGTAATGAAATGCTGCGAAGGAATTAAGGTCTGTTGTTCTCGACTTTAAATTTTAATCAAAAAAATTAATTTTGATTCAGTATCTGCGACAGAATGGCGCCTTGGACTTGTCGGCCATGTTGGTTTTCGATCGCGTTTTTCTAGTTTACTTAAAACCAACCATAACGTTTTGCTATCAGTTTACATGTAACCAAGCACTAACTTTTTCCTACTGATTATATTTACATGTTACCAAGCGTAATAGCCGTTTTCACAGAGGAAGGATAAATCGTCTGGACGGACAAATCGTCCAGTTTTGACGAACAAGTTGTTTGGTATGAAAACGGGACAAATGCACTTTGAGACGAAAGAGTGGACTGTTTTGTCGAATTCACATTTTCGAACGATTTGTTTTCTAGCGTGTAAAAGGCCTATGTTTTTATGCCGCTTTTATACAAACAACAATAACAATAACAATAATATTTTCTTGCTCATTAAAAACATCTTATAAGGATTAAAGAAGAAATGCTGAGTTCCAACTTTCCGGTTTTTCTCCTATTTCATGACGAAACTCTTCTTCTTCTTCTGCTATTAAAATATATACGAGTATGAAGCAAGGAAAGTTAATATACTGATTAAGCAAACACACCTAATTGTTAGTGATATAGTTGTTTGCCTTGAAAATACTCCATGTATTATTATACACAAACATCTCGGTGTTTTCATTAAACATCGTTACTTATAACTTATGGTGGCTATCCTTGCTATATCTAAGATTTGACACCTCAGTTTTTCGGTTTCTTGTTAAGCATGGTGTTCTTTGATTAGGATCAAGACGTGGTAGATAAATTTTTCTTCTTAAAGGATTGTCCATATTAGTTAACAAATCTCCATGATTTTGGTTGTTCGCTTTACCAGCTGAAAGACTAGGTAACTTTTGTTTTAGATCCTCGCTAGGATTCCTTGCTGACTGCTGTCTGCGTAGTTTTTCGTGTTTTGCTCGTAGTTCCGATAAACCATAGAACTCTGGCATGCTTGTACTTCGTCTCTCAGGATGTTGTATCCTTCCAGAACCCTTGAAAGGATCCGAGTAAGAGTTTGTTTGTCCAGCAACACGCGGAGATTTGCTTTTAGTATTCGCCGCTAGTCTGTGTACCGAACCGCTAACATTATCGATAACAGGCAGAGAAAATCTTCTACTCTCACGCTTGGAAGATTTGTAGGATAAGTCAAAATTAATTGGTAAAACCTCATCTAAACTTTCGCCATCTTTCAAGTGGGGATCTTCATGAGTTAAATAGTTCGTTTCTGTTGTATCTGGTGTTTCCATCAGTCTAGTTGTTGACCGGTCCCAAGTTACACAATTCACTTGTTTATCCTCCATGAAACGAACGGAAAACATTCGGTTAAACATTAATGTAAGTCGAAAACATTAGACTTCAGTTGTATTGTTGTTCAAAAAAAAAGAGTAGTTCTATTTTTAGCAAAAAAATCAATTTACCTCCGATATAACGATGTTATTATTCCAACCAGTTTCCACGTCTTTTTCTCAGTTTATGATCACATTATCTACCAAGTTGAAGTTGTGACAGTGGATATTTTTTATGCACTTGAAAACATGCTAATAAATGAGCCAAACCTCTCAGGAAAATACTAACGAATTTTGAAGTTATTATGATGATAATTATTTCGTTTTTTCCCCTCGTTTAAACGGTGTCGTCTGATTGGTCGGTTAGCCGTTGTTGATAAGCATTTTCATGCAGGTGCACTGCTGGGACCACCAACTGTGTTCTTTATAGTATATTGGGCTTCCTTTGTTACATACCCTTGGCCTTAAAGATATTTAGTTTATGATTTTTTGCAGTCAACAATAAGCAGGAGTTTTGTATACGACTTCCGGTGGCAATTGGATGAAAATACAAAAAACACGGCAAATAAGTGAAGATACTTTCCTAGCCTGCGTGGCGGCTCAAACCCTAGAGCCGCCACGCAGGCTAATTACTTTATCAAAAAAGAACTGTGTTGAATAGACCATTTCACATGCAGTTCTCGTAGATCAACATCACCCTCGGTAGCATGTTATATATTCTTTAGAATTTGACTACAGCCCGTTTGATAATGTGTACATTCCTTATTATGTACTGTAGTCAAATTGTAAAGAAGATATTACACGCTATCGAGGCTGAGGTTGTGGACGAGAACCGTGAAAAGGACTTTTGGAACCATATCAATTCATTAACAGAGGCGAACTCGATATGATGATTGTATTGAAGTATTTAAACGTTTGTTGTCTCAAAACATTATTAATTAATCGTACATTAATTTCCTGGACACAATTTCATGTATGAATATATCATCATGTATTAACAGAGGCGAACTCAATATGATGATTGTATTGAAGTATTTAAACGTTTGTTGTCTCAAAACAATATAAATTAATCGTTCATCAATTTCCTGGACAAAATTTCTTGTATGAATTTATATGACATTTTTGCAGGATATTGAAAGAAATTAATGTTCTCTTATGTGTTGTTTTTGATTCGACCAAGTTAAAAGCTAGTACTACCATTTCTATACGCTGCGAACAGAGGTTCCTTTCTCGTTCCAGATAAAGAGAAAGGAACCTCTGCTCGCATTTTTTAATGTAGTATATACGGTTTATGAAAAACCACCCCTAACAAAGTAGCTCATATCTCGCAAGTCCAGCGCGATAAAAGTTCAATTTTTATTGCAATCCACTAACCTTAAGGTGGTGTTACACGGGGCAACTTGCAACGCCGATTTTTCGCGCAACGCTGTTGCGTCATTTGTGTGTCGATATTTTGCGACATGTTACACGGGGACAACTTTTCGCGCAACAATCACTTTTAGTACTCAGTCCATGCGCTGACAAAATGCAAATAAACAAAATGGCGACTGATCTTGACTTGCGACGCCGAGCAAACTTCGAACTATGACTTTTGTGGCCGATGATTGTGAGCTTGAAGAACGAAAGAGAAGAAACAGAGTTGTTTGGACAAGAAATTGTCTCAAGAGAAGAAAAGAAAGAGGCGCTTACCACCAGCTTGTTCGCGAACTGAGAAGCGAAGACGACGCCGAGTTAACGAATTATTTTAGGATGCCGTACGCCAAGATTCACGAACTATGTGATAGAATAAGCCACTTGCTGTACTTTTCCGACTTGCTCGACTTCGTCGTCTTCTTGAGAGCCACCATTTTGTTTGTTTACAAACACGCCTCGCTTGCATGAGCATTGTTGCGCGTCAAATCGCCGATGATCATGTAACACACGTCGATTTGCTAAAAATTCGTCATCTTGCATCATCTTGCGTTGCAAGTTTTTGAAGCCAGTACAAAAACTTGCAACGTGTTGCGCAGTGAAATATTGCGCGAAAAATCGTCTTTGGCACTATGTTACACGGCATCGATTTTTCGTGCAACCGCGTTGCCGGCGAAAAATCGGCGTTGCAAGTTGCCCCGTAACACCACCTTAAGGTTGGTTTAGGTAGATTTAAAAAAACATTTTGCGCTTTCGATCTACATTCTGCACAGCAACCTCAAACTTTCTGTGATTTTTACTAATTTGATGCATGACATATGTAAATAAGGCTGTGAAAAAATTCCAACTAAACGTTATTATTTCCTTCAATTTTATTATATTCGGTGACTCTTACTATTAACACCAAATACAATCTTGTTTTTTCATTCAAACCTCTCAAAACTAAATAAAACCCAGTTTCATTTCCTGATACACCTGTAACAGTCTGTTGGCTAAGGTAACTACCTCAATCATCAATATTAGTTTTCGCTGTAATGATATTAGTGTACCTATAGCATAGATATGGCATCTCAAATATTAACTTAACTGTCTTAAATTTAATCTAAAAAATGAAATTATTAGCGGCTTTACAATATAACAATAAATACAATTAACAATAAGTAGTGGTTGAAAGAGAATAAAAATATAAATGAACCATTTAAATAAAGCGGAACAAATCTTAACAAAATATTTTTTTTTATTAATTTGAATATTTTGGCAGAAACTTTCAAAGTATAATTAGAAATTATAATAGAATTACAAACGTTTTCCTCTGAGGGGGTGTTTACATGGGATTAGGAAGATCCTGGCACTATAGGATCTTCCTAGCAGGCGATTCAACCTAGCAGGTGCACATTTGATTATTTACTGTATTCCATTAACATGCATGGATCTTCCTGTCTCACATATAGGAATATCCTAGTACTAGGGTTATGCTTGACACATGTAAACGGAACAAGTAGAGATAACTCGCCCTCTATACATGCACAAACTCGTTCCCAGGGCCCTCTCCCTTCGCAAAAGCAAAGGGAGAGGGCCCTGGGAACGAGGTTGATACATGCACTATTAGTGACTAACGTTAACACTGATTGTTTGTATAACTTTTTATTATTATTATTATTATTATTATTATTATTATTATTATTATTATTATTATTATTATTATTATTATTATTATTATTATTATTATTATTATTATTATTATTATTATTATACTTTCCAAATGCCAAGAAATGCTGGATCATTGTGAAACCGGACAAAGAAGCCTCAGCTAATGAGATTTTCAAAGACACGGCTATCAATATAACAACGGAAGGACAGAATCACCTAGGAGCAGTAATCGGTTCCCAGGACTATCTAGAGAAATTTGTCAACGACAAAATAACCAATTGGGTAAACGAAATAACTCAATTGGCAGAATTCGCCAGAGCACAGCCACAGGCCTGTTATGCTGCCTATACTTTCGGCTTAAAACACCGTTGGACTTATTTCTTAAGAACACTCCATGACATCCAAGACCTACTAAAGCCACTAGAAGATGCAATATCCAACATACTTATACCTGCCATTACAGAACGCACGTGCAGCCAGCTTGACAGGGATATACTAGCGCTACCAGCTCGCTTGGGAGGCATGGGATTGTCAAATCCATGTCAAGATGTTAAGCGAGAGCATGACTCATCGATTAAAGTAACAGCGCCCTTAGTCGAGAGAATCATAGAACAAGTACATCAACTACCAGATGATTCTCTTGTAAAGCCACTACAACAGGAGGCCATGAATGAGAAAACAAAGGATAACGCTGAAAGAGCACAAAGTATTAAGGAAATGGCATCTCCAAAAACGCAACGTGTACTTGAACTAGCTGCTGAAAAGGGATCCTCGATGTGGCTAACAGTACTTCCTCTTCAAAGCCTTGGCTTCAATTTGAATAAACGCGAATTTCGCGATGCCGTCAGACTGCGCTACAACTGGCCGATAGACGATATTCCTTCATCCTGTGTCTGCGGTGTACAATATACAATAGACCATGCTATGATATGTAAAAGAGGAGGCTTCATCATTCAGCGTCATAATGAGCTACGAGATCTTGAAGCAGAAATGCTTAGATTGGTATGCAAAGATGTACAAGTTGAACCTGTCCTCCAAGATATCTCGGGTGAAGAACTCAGCAGAGGAACAAACAAAGCCCAAGATGCAAGACTAGACATACATGCGCGTGGTTTTTGGGAACACCAGCGTTCGGCATTCTTTGATGTGAGGGTATGTCACCCTAATGCCGATTCGTATCGTAACCTTGAACCACAACAAATTTACAAACTTCATGAAAATGAGAAGAAGAACCAATACGCAAGCCGAGTCCTAGATATAGAACATGGATCATTTACACCTCTAGTATTCACGACATCAGGAGGAATGGGCAAAGAATGTCAATTATACCACAGTAGATTAGCTGAGTTGATTGCTATTAAGAAAGGAGAACAATATGCTAAAACAATTTCATGGATTCGTGCAAGAATATCATTTGCACTCCTAAGATCTTCACTTATTTGCTTAAGAGGATCAAGACAGACCAAACGACATGCTTCGTATGACTTTATAAACAATGACATTGATATTGATGCAGCCCAAGGAGCCATCAGATCTTTCTAAATATTTTTATTTTTATTTTTATTTTTTTAGATAATATATATTTTTCTATTCAACAATAACTATAATTTTTCTATTTGATACATGTAAATAATTTAGTAACTTTTTATAGTATTCAATTTTATAAATTTCAAACATTATACACAAACAATTGTTAATGTCATTAATATCTTTTTTTTAAATTATATCATGTTGTAAATTTTTATATATTTTAAATTATTGTGAAATAAAATAAAAAAATTATTATTATTATTATTATTATTATTAAAAAAATTATTATTATTATTATTATTATTATTATTATTATTATTATTATTATTATTTATATTATTATTCTTTGATAACGAAGTTCAGCGATAAAAAACTATTTTTCAAGAACATTTTTTTAATAAAAAGACGACGTTTCGACGTTATCATTATTATTATTATTATTATTATTGTTGTTATAAACTAACACATATACACACAAAATTTACAATTAAAGAATGCCACAATAAAATGTGACACACGATATTGATAACTAATAACAGAGAAAAAAAATAACACACACAAAAAAATTACAATTAAAGAGTGCCACAATAAATGTGACACATTTTTCTCATTTTTTTGCAGTTGGAAAATTAAAAAAATCTGGACTGTTTTCTGGAATGGAGTGCTGGAATAGCGAACTGAGCCCAAAACGTTTTTTTTTTTATATTCTCTATTCTCACTGGGACATTCTCCTGGGACCTAGTTACCAATCACGTGGCTCTATCACTAGTATAAAGAAGATCGTATATAGGTCTGTAATATCCTGCCATTTGAAAAAACCCAACCTCGAGCTCGTTCCCAGGGCCCTTCTTAGTGCATTCCATTCAAAACCATTCTCGTTCCCAGATCCTACTCAGCTTTCAAACGAAAGGTCGTAGGCTCTGGGAAACCTGATAATATCAAGTGATCTGATTGGCTGAGTGGTATAACAATAGCAATGGTCTAACTGGGTCTAACTAGGCATATCCACAGGTAGCCCAAGAGTCAATATTTATATAAGAAAATATAAGGCGACTTTTGAAACCTTCGATATTTTTCATCTAAATATTAAAACAATTCAATAAAAACTTTTAGTGTCATTTTCAGTTATTATTTATTTAAGTGTCTGTGAAGATTTCAAGCGATTTGGGTTAAAATTAAACAAGTAACGGCTATTTTTAAATTCGCCTAATTCACTGTGACGGGAAGGTTGCAGCTTCGGAGAAATTAAGACACGTGTCAACATTCTTTACAGGCTCATAAATCCTTTCTTTTTTCAAGTTTATAGAATTCTGATCCAAAAATGTTATTCTACGGTAATATTTCCTTGTCCATGCCTAATTTTACCGCTCAAATGTACTTCTTTAACCATTAAAATCAATTCATAAAATATCTATAAATAGTTTGCAAATTCAAGCGTGCCAAGGCTCGTACAGAAAATGATGAATATTAATTAAGTTGGCGTCGATGCTATGTGCTCGTTCATTAGTTCATTCTCGTGCCCAGGGCACCTCGGTCGATGGCGCATGCGCTCTCTTGACGCTGTCACAACAATTCTGGCTTCCGGTCAGTAGGGTTTCCCAGAGCCTACGATCTGCCAGAAAGCTGAGTAGGGTCTGGGTACGAGAATGATTGAAAACAAAATACGAGCTAGTCATGGGGAGTAAAATATTTCAAGTTAATGAGACCCAAAATGCTCTTTGGTCTTAAAATGCACTCTTCAGTATCATTCAACGTTCTTTTGAAATAGCTGTATCTAAGTTATGTTTTTTGAGTTGGCTTGATAATGAAGTACAAAAGGCCAGATTCAGATTCAGATCGATGCAAGACTGTTGATTTTGCCAGTTGACCACAGGAAGCCCAAGCTTTAATTTGACAGACCAGCCTGAAAAAGGTTTTGCGATTTACTTTTATATAAGTATATTCGTGACATACGTGACATTAATCATTTGTTATCATTTTTAACTCACAAATAATCATCCAATCACATCTCCGTATTTTAGTCACATGGCGATCCATTATTTAAATATTCTGCCATAATGGGCTTGGATGAATCCAATAAGTGTATAATATGTATTACGTGACAACTTTTTTTTTTACTTTTGGGCTTCCTTTTTTAAGAAGAGAGTCAAAGAGAGACTGGGACTGGGAGCTCCTTCCTTACTGTCGGCCCCAATCTTCCTTCTCTCGGAAATCCCACAGGAGTACCACAAAAATCCCAAAGGAGGAAATGAAGTAGCCTGCGTTGGAGTGAACATTTCGTGCTGATGTCAGTAAACAAAATCTAAGGTGTTTTCAAGGAGTTTTCAAGGACCAAAAAGTAATTTTTAAGCACTTTTTGCGACAACTTTGATATACGAAAATTTACGAAAATGATGTACAGTACTAGAATTTATACTTAACTTTACTTTGAATTTTTACCCTAATTTAGCTAGAATTAAAGAGTTTTTAAGGAGTTTTTGCTGATTTTCTATATTTCAAATCTAAGGAGTTTTCAAGGAGTTTAAGGAGTAGCACGAACCCTGTTCTAAGCTATGATCAAGGAATGACCGGAGAAGATTCTTTTGACTAAAGATAAGTGATGATAAATATGTGAGAATAGTATATGCTCTCTATAGCAACCATAGCAACCAGCTGGAAGCAAGTAACATCATAATTCCTACTTGAAGAATAGCAAATAAGTTAAATGTAGCTGTCTTGTACTAAATGTGATTTGGGTGACATACGTTAGACTTTTGGTCTACGAGTTGACTTTGACTGACAGCCCTAGAAATCGGCTTTTCCTAAAGAGATACTATTTCTAGTTTTAAGGTGGTTTCCGAATAAATCAGAAATTTATTTCCCATAACAAAAGAAGTCGAAAAAAGGCCACGGGTAATCTAACGGGCCATTGGGGATCGAACAAACAAACAAACATTTGGTCGTTTTGCTCATTAGATTCGGCACATATGAGATGCGATATTTGAACTATTAAAAGTAGTTTATGTAGTGAGTGTTTGGATGTTTACCCTCGTAGTATTTTCAACTCTACACATTCGATAAAAAGAAACATCAGTTTTTAAATAGCCCGGTAACGATTATACACCTACTGTATTTACTCGAATAAGCGCCGCCCTCGAATAAACGCCGTTCCTGAATAAGCGCCGCACTTTAACGCTACTATAATGTTACTCTAGAACAGCGAATACTAAAAAAAATTCGAGCACAGCCTTAAAGAGAGAAAAAAAAATCGTGCACAGCAACAATGAACAAAAAAATATTCGTGCAAGTTGAAAAAAAAAATGGTAAAGAAATATCCTGCCAAAAGTGAATTTATGACATATAGTGCAACGTACCAGATAAACGCAGCTTTAATTCAGTGATTGCATCAATTTAGGGACGTATAGTTGCGTATATCTACTGTTGATAAACGTACATATGGAAACTTTACGTGAGTGAATTTATGACGTATAGTGCAACGTACCAGATAAACGCAGCTTTTAATTCAGTGATCGCATCAATTTAGGGACGTATAGTTGCGTATATCTACCGTTGCGTATGTGTGTACGTACATATGGGAACTTTTAATTACGTATAGTGAATTTATTACGTGTAGTGTGACGTACCAGATAAACGCAGCTTTTAATTCAGTGATTGCATCAACTTAGGGACGTATAGTTGCGAATATCTACTGTTGATAAACGTACATATGGAAACTTTACGTGAATGAATCTGACGGATGACGTATAGTGCAAAGTACCAGATAAACGCAGCTTTTAATTCAGTGATTGCATCAACTTAGGGACGTATAGTTGCGTATATCTACCGTTGCTTATGTGTGTACGTACATATATGGAAACTTTACGTATAGTGAATTTATTACGTGTAGTGTGACGTACCAGATAAACGCAGCTTTTAATTCAGTGATTGCATCAACTTAGGGACGTATAGCTGCGAATATCTACTGTTGATAAACGTACATATGGAAACTTTACGTGAATGAATCTGACGGATGACGTATAGTGCAAAGTACCAGATAAACGCAGCTTTTAATTCAGTGATTGCATCAACTTAGGGACGTATAGTTGCGTATATCTACCGTTGCTTATGTGTGTACGTACATATATGGAAACTTTACGTGAGTGGATTTATAACGTATAGTGCAACGTACCAGATAAACGAAGCTTTTAATTCAGTGATTGCATCAACTTAGGGACGTATAGCTGCGAATATCTACTGTTGATAAACGTACATATGGAAACTTTACGTGAATGAATCTGACGGATGACGTATAGTGCAAAGTACCAGATAAACGCAGCTTTTAATTCAGTGATTGCATCAACTTAGGGACGTATAGTTGCGTATATCTACCGTTGCTTTTGTGTGTACGTACATATATGGAAACTTTACGTGAGTGGATTTATAACGTATAGTGCAACGTACCAGATAAACGAAGCTTTTAATTCAGTGATTGCATCAACTTAGGGACGTATAGCTGCGAATATCTACTGTTGATAAACGTACATATGGAAACTTTACGTGAATGAATCTGACGGATGACGTATAGTGCAACGTACCAGATAAACGCAGCTTTTAATTTAGTGATTGCATCAACCAGTAGGGACGTATAGTTGCGTATATCTACCGTTGCTTTTGTGTGTACGTACATATATGGAAACTTTACGTGAGTGGATTTATGACGTATAGTGCAACGTACCAGATAAACGCAGCTTTTAATTCAGTGATTGCATCAACTTAGGGACGTATAGTTGCGTATATCTACTGTTGATAAACGTACATATGGAAACTTTACGTGAGTGAATTTATGACGTGTAGTGTAACGTACCAGATAAACGCAGCTTTTAATTCAGTGATTGCATCAACATAGGGACGTACAGTTGCGTATATCGACCGTTGCGTATGTTGATATACGGTACATATGGAAACTTTACGTATAGTGAATTTATGACGTGTATAGTGTGACGTACCAGATAAACACGTACTGAGTTGCGTATATCGACCATTGCGTATGTGTGTACGTCTTCTGATCTATTGATTTCTTCGCCATACATGGCTTTAATTTGGATCGCTTAGCGGGTATCGCACTGCGTGATTTACGTTTGACGTGAACAATAACAATGAATCACAATAAGACAGATTAATGATCATTCTTTTATTAGCGTATGAATAGAATACAAGTTTCTTTAAGTTGTCGCGTATTTGATCCTTTTTGTTTTCCCATGTCTGTGTTCAGTGTTTTTGACTACCTTGTAAACAATATTACAAAAAGTTGATGCAAAATAAAGCAAAGATGCAAATTAAAGTTAAAATAAATATAATATATCAAGCAATCAATCAGAATTTCGTCTAGACGTTTCAAGTCCCTATTGTTGAGGGGTGGGCTCAAAGGCATGATATTCGCCCACAGTATCTATTTCAACAAATCATTTTAGAATATTCCCAGGAAATAATTTACTTGTAATTAGTATGATAGTCTTTGAAGCGTATACAGTTAGTTTGTATGCAGTGATACGGAAGATTACACATCAGCAAACACTGATGTCCGTTGTACAACATCACAGAAGACAGGTTCTTGTCAATATAAACAGAAACGTCTAGAAAAATATTATTACAACGAGTTTGTCATTAACTAATCAAAAACCTAAAAGATTGTCAATACAGGATAATTTTTTTTTTTTATCTAAACGTAGCCTGAGAAAACAGACGTTCTTTCGCTCCTCTTCCCCCCCTCCCCCCCCCCCCTGTTTTCTTGGGCTAATCTTTAACTTTCTAGATAGAGAAATTACTTGTTCGTGTTCACTAAAAGTGCAAACTTTTCAAATGATATTTTATTTTGCACAGTATGGATTCGGCAGCTTATCGAATATTAATATAGTTTCGAGAATAATCGATGGTTTTTGAAAATTGGTGAAATAATAACAAAGTCTTCATGGTCAGTCCGTGTTTTTGGACTCTTGTTTTCTAGAAACCTATGACTCATAAACTCCCTATTGCGACAATTGTATAGCTGCCAAAACTGGAATATACTTGACAATTAGAAAAGAGGAAGGAAAAAAAAGAAGAAAGATGCGAAGAAGAGGAAGAACAAGAACAAGAAGAGGAAGAACAAGAACCCAAGAAGAAGAACAAGAACAAGAACAACAAGAACAACAAGAACAACAAGAAGAAGACTGACAACAACAAGAAGAACAACAAGAAGAACAACAAGAAGAACAACAAGAACATTGAGTACAAAATAGAGCAAGCTGACTGTTTGTTAATATTCCTTTTTTGTTGGCCTGGCTACAACCATCAAAGATGAATTAAACTAACAAAATATTTGTTTCATTTTAGGTGGATACATAAACATATTGAATAGGTTACACATGTTGTTTTTATTAGAGACAACTATTACATAACGCAAAACTGAATAATCTTCGTTCGTGATATTGAACTTAGACCTTTCAAGTACTGCAAGTGCAGCGGACGTGACCAAATTTACATAAAGAGACAGCAAAATATGCACATATCTCTGACTTGAATATTCGGTTATTTTCTAGATAAATTTAACGGTTTTTAAAAAAACTTAATATGATCATTCCTATCGGGAAGCAATGTCGTTTTTACTTAATTTCAAGACAGTGTCTTCTCTTAAAATTATTGCCGTGCCGTTTAAGATACGAGTTTAATCTCCATCAGTTTATGGTGATTTCAGTTGTTCTATTATTAAACAATATAATGGTACAAGCTAGAAAGAAACTGAATATCAAAAAATGGTACAAGCTAGAAAGTCACTAAAAAAATCAGCTGACAAGTGGCAAGCATATCTTGACGGGTTTAATGCAGGTGAAAAACCATGTATTTTATTACTAATTTATCAAATCTGATTAAAACTTTTTCTAGAAGTAACTTTGCGTTGTAGTGGTATGATGTAGAAACTTTTATAATGCGTGGGCTAGTAAAGGGGAGCGTTTGATTCTAGATGGTAGTCCCCGTGTGTACGAAATAGACCCCCCAGAGTAACCTTTCCAGACTATTCTCGGTTGATTTGAACCACAAGAATATGCAAATTATTGGCCTTTCATTCAGGTGACTAGATCTTGAGATTGGCTACACCCTAGTCAGTCTGGTCTCTGTGTTTGTCTTGAGCAAACCGTCAGCTGTGTAGCGCAGAGCTAAGGCTTTTGGTTTTCAATAAGAGCCAGGTCGACCACAACAACATCGCCGTGATCATCATGTCTAACGATAGCAATAATGCTACGTTGGCTGTACGAAACAACAGCATTGAAACATTCACCGTTGCCTTACTTATCAACGCTATCATCGCGATCGTTGTGCTATTGATCTTCTCGTTCCTGCGATCTAAACACAAGCACATCTATGCACCTCGATTGCTGCTAGTCGACAAGGCCTATCCTCTAGGATCGTTCAACGAGAAATGTTTTGGTTGGATTATACCCGCGCTGCGAGCAACGAACGACGACATATTCAATTACTCGGGAATGGATGGATTAGTTTTGATCCGATTCATCAAGGTCTCCCTTCTAATGTCGCTGATCATTCTGCCTTATGGTGTCGTGGTTCTGATCCCTCTGCATGTTCATGGCGGGCTCCACTTAGAGGCATTGGATGCACTCACTTTGTCGAACGTGGAAGCAGGATCTAGCAAGGTCTGGGCACATTTGATAGCGGTTTGGGCTTACACTCTCATATTTTGCTATCTACTGTACCGTGAGTGGAAAACCTACATTGAATACAGGCAAAAGTGGCTCGCAAAAGGTTTAAAACACCACTATGCAGTACTTGTAAGGGATCTACCAACCAAGGTAAGAAATTTACTTTGTTTACGAAATAAAGGTGTGTCTCTATCGGGGCGTGACCACGTGTGGAGTGACAAAGTCGCGCATGTGTCTTATTGTAGCTAAGCAGGTGTTTGATATATCAGTGACTTTCTAAGCTAATTGAACATCGTTTCACGAAACCTAAATTATTGTTAATTGCTTGTATCTAGGTGTAAAATTATCACATCTCTACATTACTTATTTTATCTTTATAATTCTTTTTCGTTTTTAAAATAACATAGCATTAACAATATAAACATTCTCTATATTTTATACGATAGTTTTTGAATAGTTTGTATATACAAAGAGTACCAATTCATTGAACAAACATGTAGTTTTTGATTTTATTTCGTAGCACGAAAGTTCGTCTATCGCCGTGTTCAATAACAATGATAACATTTACAATGATAATAGTACAAGAAACGCCTTTATAATAATCAGTCACCACTAGCTATTTGTCGCTCTATTTGAATGGTTCAATAATATAGTAGACTTTGAACATACTAGCCTTTGGCTGTCTGCATGCAAATCGATTTGCAAATATTGACGAACAGTGATATCAATCAAAAATTGAATTTCAGTTGAACCGAAGAAAACAGTTTTTTAATTGAATTTCAGTTGAATCGAAGAAAACAGTTTTTTAGTTGAATTTCAGTTGAAACGGAGATAACAGTTGTTTATAGCCCTAGCCTTCTGCAATTAATTTCGCTTGTCCTTCAGAAGATTACAAGACCTTTTAACCTTTCAAAGTCTAGCTGGAATGTTTTAGTAGTAACTTAATTAGTATATATATCACTATACATTAATGGTCACGAAATTGATTAAGTTAGCAAGTGATTCCAGCTGTAAATTTGTCAGTCTTCAAATAGAAGTTGCAGGGATTTCCAAGATATATTAAAAAAGCTGTTTGAATACAATAATGCATTTATATACGATGTTTGCTCGTAACGCGTGATTAAGCATTTTTGTTTTTCGTGACTCGAAATTTGGGATGGGTCATTTGATATTTTATGGGTGGGTGGGTGGGTTAAATCCACCAAGCATTTATCTCGCAGTTATCGTACCACGAGCGAGCAATGAGACGGTTCTTCGTAATTGGGGAAAATATTAAGCAGTGTTCTGTGATTGGGGGAAAATGCTTATAGCTGCAGATATGCAAGAAACCGCAATACCGTAGTCAAAAATGGAAATTACCGAAATACTGTCCCTAAAACAGGCCAAACCCGCATCACCATAGTCCCAATGTCTCCCTCACGTAGCATTGGTCTTTTTTGTAGAAAATCCAAACTGATGATGTGCCAATGAAAGAAGGACACAAGAATGTTATACACCCTACCACAACAAGCAGCAATGTAAACGATAATAATAATATTAATAATAATGATAATAATAATAATAATACTAATACTAATGATAAAAGTAATGATAATAGTAATCTTATAAGTAATGATTTAGAAACGCATAATGATGTAAAAATGAGACTTAGTAAAGAAATAATTGTTTTTTGACGTTTCGGAGCCATCACGCTCCATTATCAGATAATACTAATTACAAAATGCAGAAGTTCGCGAACTTCTGCATTTTGTAATTAGTATTATCTGATAATGGAGCGTGATGGCTCCGAAACGTCAAAAAACAATTATTTCTTTACTAAGTCTCATTTTTACATCGATAATAGTAATGATAATAATAATGATAATAGTAATACTAATGATAATAATAATGATAATGATACAATGCTAATGATCTAAGGATAATTTAATCTGGTAATTTATAAACATTTAACATAATTTTTCACTCACTTTAACCACATTGTCATGGTACTAACAAACTACAAACTCCATCTTATAACTTTATATAATATGCTGTGTGGGTGACGGTGAGGGAGGAACAGGGGGGCCAAACTCCCCCCCCCCCCCCCCCAAATTGGACAATTCTACTGTGTTACTTTTTGTCTTAATTAGAAATTAGAAAATTAGAAATCTGACACAGACTTCGCAATTTATACTTCATCACCCCTTCCCCCTACCCCTTCAGGGTTGGTGACTTGCAGATAGGTTTAAATCTTACTTCTATGTGTCTTGGAATGCACCAATTCCAGGAATAGTTGCATATATAGCTTATTTGGGCAAATGCATGCAAGATACAGAGCATTATAAATAATTTAAGGCAGCAATCAAGGGTACTTAAATAATATAACACAATACTTTTTTGTCAAAAGGCTCATTTCACTGTAAATGACCAGTTTCCAGCTCTTCTGAACAGCCTTAGCATCTACTGTAATTGTAGGTAAATTGTAGCTCAAGTGTCTGCAATGTTTGTGCCTTTTCCTATCACAGGCTATAGAAACTTAGGCTTTACAATGAAGAACTCGAAAATGGTATTTTCAAACCAATGTGGGAGTAATTTTAAACTTGCAGTATTTAGTGATTCTGTTTTTATTAAAACATTCGAGTGACTGTTTTAAATTTATTTGTTTTTAATCAACAGCTGCAAAACAACGAAAGCTTGAAGAGTTATGTTGAACAGATGTTCCCTGGCCAGGTGAGATAAAACATATTATACAGGGACAGAGGTAGTGGGTGTGCCTAGTGGCACCAGACACCCCGTAGTGCCAGCAAATACTCCTATTTTATCTAAGACATTTATAGACCGGACACCCCTTAACCCCTTATAATTAAGAGCTCTTCACTTTGAAATTGGGTCACCCCCTGACAAATTTCTGGATCAGCCCCTGTTATGATTGTCATTAATAATTGATATAAGTCCCATTTGAGTCCCAGTAACTCAGTGGTAGAGTGTCCGACTAGTAAACGGACGGTCATCGATTTGTAACCAACCTGCACTCAGAATGTTTAATCTGAGTCAGTTCGTTTATGGCAAGATTGCATGCTCATTTATTTTGGTTATATGATTGGTTGTTGTTCTAGTGAACATGGAATGATGAGCCCTTTAAAAACAATGAAATTAAAGCTTAATTCTTATAACCATTTGATTTCTAGGTTGAGGATGTTCATGTAGTTGAAAATCTTGATGACTGGCAGAAACTTGTCACCCAGCATGACCAGTTTATCTGGAAACTTGAGAAGGCTCAGGTAATGATGCTGATGATAATGACGATTTATAGGATGATGATAGTGATGGTAACGATTATTATTATAATGACGATTTATAGGATGATGATAATGATGGTGATGATGAGGATGAGGATGCATGATGATAGTGACGGTGATGATAATGATGATTATTATAATGATGATTTATAGAATGATGATGATGATTATGATGATTATGATGGTGGTTTGTAGGATGATATGATCGATGATGATAATGATAATGATGATTTATAGAATGATGTAATAATGGTGATGATCATGATGATGATTATGATGGTGGTTTGTTTTATACCTTTATTTTATGAAGGTATGTTCTTAATATCACCACTATTTTCTCATACCTGTTTAATGTCTGTTTATTAGTTTCTTCTTGAAAAGAAGGGAGAACGACCAGAGCACAAAACCAAGTTATGTGGAGGCGAAAAAGTGGATTCCATTGGTTTTTACGAAGCTGAACTGAAGGTAACATCAAAAATGCAAAATTATGCTTGATATTACAACAACAAGATACCATGCTTATGGCATATTTGCTGGTTATGGCAAGAATAAGCTGTTCATGTTGTATGCATACAGTAAACATATTATGTCAACATGGTAAAACACATCAAACCCATGCTATTATAAGAAAATTTCATAAAATGAAATAGGCTTTCCCTTCCTTGTTCTATTTCTAAGCGTGACAATGCTTGGGGACTCAACATTCCCATTTACAGCAAGCGCATAATGACTAAGCCTTTATTTTAGGTGCTTATCCAGAGAGGGGGTACCTGTCTTGTGTGCTGGGTTATATTTATCTCAGTATTCAACAAAACATATTGCAAATATAGCTGTTTTGTGGTTTATTCTAAATGTAATTAATGTCTTTGGTTTCGGGTGTTTTTAGAAATGCCGTGATGCCCTTGCAGAGGAAAAGGACAAGGACCACCAAGCTCTCTCAGCTGCGTTTATAATCTTCAAGTCATTGAAAGCAGCATCGATGGCAGCACAGTGTCAGTGGGATAGGGTGCCTGTCAGTATCTATGTTAAGCCAGCTCCTGAAGTCAATAATGTTGTCTGGGGCAACCTTGGTTTGAGCTTCTTGAACAGGTAACAAAAACTGTTTTTGTCAGAGAAAAAAGTGTGCGTATCTTCATGTTAGTGAACTATCATGAAATAATTACAAAGTTAATAAAACCATGATGTAAAATGATAATTCAGCAACAAGAAAATATTGTAGCCTTTGTATCTGATATTTTTTATGGGTGATCAATAGTGACCAATACCCGCTAAATAAAAACTGCTAGATAGTATTCTATTTAGCTGTGAAATGTTATCCCTCTAACCTGCATAGCAACTCTTGGGAATTTGGGAGAGGGAATGGGGAGAGAGGGGGGAGAGCTCTGATCTAACATACAAGTGTGTCTTTGTTCTAGGAAAATTCGTTCAGCCATAGTTGCAGTCTTTGTGTTTCTGTTGGTGATATTTTGGATGGTGCCTGTTGCATTTGTGTCCTCCTTGATTCAAATAGAGAGCCTGGCTAGATATCCCTTTTTAAGACCAGGTACGCAACAGAATATCATTGGCCATGAAAATGGTGGTGATGGTGGTAGTGGTGGTGGTAGTGGTGTTGACAATAGCTATAATAATGATAAGGATGGTGGTGGTGGTGGTAGTAGTAGTAGTAGTGGTGATGGTGGTAGTAGTAGTTGTATTGATAGTTGTTGACAATAAGTTATAATAATGATAAGGATTGTGGCGATGGTTGTGGTGGTAGTGGTAGTGGTAGTGGTGTTGATAGTTATTGACAATCACAATAATAATGATAAGGATGGCGGTGGTGGTGGTGGTGGTGGTGGTGGTAGTAGTGGTGGTGGTGGTAGTGGTGATAGTAGTGGTGTTGATAGTTGTTGACAATAGCTATAATAATGATATGGGTGGTGGTGGTGGTGGTTGTAGTGGTGATGATAATGATAATAATTGCAAAAATAATGTCGATAACAAAGTGTTGATGGTCCGGTGATGGTGATAGTTATTCATATACTATAGTAATTCTACTAGATGGTGATGATAGTGATAGTTTGAGAAAATAGTCATAATTATAATGATAATCATGTACAAGTTATTTTTTTTAAAGAATTCTTAAATACTTACTAACGTTAATGAATTGTTTTAGTGATCGAACTGAATTCATTTGTGACTGGTTTCCTTGGCGGATTCCTTGGTGGTCTTGCTCTACTGATCTTCTTCATCATTCTTCCATTGGTATGAAACACTGTTTAACATTTTAGATTGATAATGGATAGAGTGCTCCTACTTAAACACAAAACAATATAGTAATGTCCGATGGTTGGATAAACTAGACGATTCCATTATTTGTCCGCCATCTTGAATCATCTCCTGTACATCTCCCAGGTGACCTATTTCCCGGTAGGGTTCCACAGGAAACCCGATAAAAAAATCTAGTAAGAGGTGTTAAGATTATATTGATTGGTAGACAAACTTCTTGAACGACTTGAGCCTGAATACATGTGGTGGCATATATTGCATACAAAATTTTGCTTATGCTACGTCCACTACAATATAAACATGTGAAAGACAATGAAAAGTTTTTAATTTTCTTTTATGCTAATGCTTATGACCGGTCACACGTAGAAATATTTATGCCTTTATGTTCATGCTACCGTGTAAACAGGCCCATCCCATAAAATTGAAAAGGCATCAATATTACTTACTCATGGTTGAGACACGTCCAAAAACGGCCGGCGTGTTCCCCGTGACACCTCTAGCAAGTGTAGCTATATAAGGGGGACATGTGGGGTCCTCAACACCGCAACACCGCAACAACGCATCACCAAACACTACAAGCACCAAAGCTTGAGTCTCCCAAAACGTCGAGGGTCGAGGGTCGAGGGTAACTAGTCGAGGGTCGAGGGTAGATGGTCGAGGGTCGAGGGTACCATGTCGAGGGTACAAAAAAATGAAAAAATGTAAAATGAAAAAAATGAAAAATGAAAAATGAAAAAATAAATAAATAAATAGAAATAGAAAAATATCCATCAACACTGCAATCCCCTGTATATCATCATATTTTCTGGGACTACTTTATCTCCATTGAAACTTTCTTTTCACACGTTTCACGGTAGTTTTGCAGTATAGATAATGAATGTTATTTTCTCTTGTAGCTTCTTCGCTTTGTGTCCAAACTTCAAGGTCTTTCAACATGTTCTGAGATCCAGAGATCTGCTCTTGGGAAATTGTTCATTTTCAGGGTGAGTTTTTAACTGCCTTATCATTTATTAATGCAAATTTAAATCAGTTGCTATTGTACTTTTAAATTAAATTGACAATTAAGCGAGGTGAATATCGATGAATAATAATCTGTCTTTAACTCTGATGGTTTGTTTGAGAAACACTGATATCCGCCTTGCAGCCTTTTTTTTAGGCTCGATATTCTCGCAAGAAAAACTTTCTACTGCACACTCAATTTAACAATGTTGGCTGTATTTCGTCACCAGATTCTCAACATGTTCCTGTTCCTGGCTCTTGCTGGTTCGATCCTCAACCAAATCCAGGAACTCCTCAAAAAGCCAATGGAATTGCCAGGTTTGCTTGCTACATCTCTTCCCAGCCAATCTACGTTCTTCATCACTCTTATAATGTTGATGTCCCTCGGTGGCTTCCCTTTGGAACTGCTCAGGATTGGACCACTTATTGTGGTGGCTATCAAGAGGAAGTTCCTTAATTTGACCCCTAGAGAGGATAAGGCTGCATGGAGACCACCGCCCATTGCCTATGACGTCCAGGTAACTAACTTTAGCTTAATTCATTGATTAATTCATTTCTTTTACTGCGGTATCGACTTTCTGCGAGTTGTAAAATACGTATTTCGATGCCGTTAATCAAGGAATCCAATAATTTCTTATGATGGACGGCAGCTTAAAATGTACTTCACAACTAGCCGTGGGAATGTCTGAGTTTGCAGAAAGTCGAAAATCGCAGTAATATTTCTATGGTCAATGATAGTTTTGTGGGGGTTTTTTTTACTGGTCGTCGATATGTTGGTATCATATGGCATCTAAATGAGTCTTTTGTACAGTATTTTTAAATGTGTTGTAATATTGTTTATACAGTTTGCCAATCATCTGTACGTATTGATCGTCGGTCTGTGCTATTCCATCATGGCACCTATCATGACACCATTCACTCTGTTGTACTTCCTGTTGGCCTATGTTGCTTGGACTAACCAGGTCTTGTGTGTGTACATCCCAATCTTTGACTCTGGCGGACTTTTGTGGCCCAAGGCCTTTAACAGGTAAGGAATATAAATAGTTTTAAAACAATAGAACTGTCCCAATTTGTCAGAGGTGTTGAACACTACCAGATTCAAATAGCACAGTAAAAATGGGTGGCACAGGTGGCGTGTTGGTTTACCCGGCGCGCCTCTCATCGTTGTGGTTCAGCGCAAAAATCGGCATGTGAATAGAGTTGTATGTTGTAAATATTGAATGTAGAGGTAATGAGTGTGAGGCTCTCCAACACTTGTGTCTTGCTAGAAGATTGAGAGGTTAAAAAGGGATTGATGGTTTTAACTTCTAATGGACTCAACATAACAAATTGAACGCTTTACCAAGATAAATGATAAATCGTTGCCCCCAATCCCCGCTCGCTCGTTTTATTAGAGTTAAAATGTTCTGAATCCGGAGGGAAAAGTAGGGACTGCTCGCAGTCTAAATCAATCCTTGTCTTTGATATTTCAGAATGATTGCGGGTCTTCTAGTCTTCCAAGCTCTGATGATTGGTATCTTTGGTCTTAAGATGGTTGCTGCTGTATCTGTGCTTGTCATCCCTTTGCCTGTTGTTACCGTACTGTTCTATGCGTTTGTGCAATTCTATCTCCTTCCATTGTCTGAGAACATCACGATGGAGAAGGTTACTGCAGCAGAAGAACAAGAAGCCCCACAGGTTAGTGAATGGATTATCGAATTGATCGATGGTCGGATGCATAGATAGAGGGATGGGTGGACTAATGGATGGATGGGTGGACGAATGGGTGGGTGGATTAACGGATGAATGGGTGGATTTAATGGATGGATGGATGGATGGATGAATGGGTGGGTGGACTAATGGATGGGTGGATTTAATGGATGGATGGATTGGTTGATTTAATGGATGGATGGATGGATCGTTAGATGGATGGGTCGATGGATGGATGGATTGGTTGGTTGATTTAATGGATGGATGGATGGATGAATGGGTGGGTGGACTAATGGATGGGTGGATTTAATGGATGGATGGATTGGTTGATTTAATGGATGGGTGGATGGATGGATGGATGATTGAATGGACGGATATATCGATAAATGATGAGATAAATGAATGAATGAATGGATGAATGAATG
The DNA here is from genome assembly GCA_949775045.1 of Metridium senile. NCBI lineage: Eukaryota > Metazoa > Cnidaria > Anthozoa > Actiniaria > Metridiidae > Metridium > Metridium senile. The sequence goes on from OX459095.1 coordinate 47,409,439, forward strand.
AATGACTTAACGAACGAACAAACTTGTACATGTAAAAAAATGTATGAATGAATAAAGAAACGCACGAATCGGCAACTGAATGAGTGATTTAAGGAATGAATAAATGAGTGGGTGGGTGGGTGGGTGGATGGATGGATAAATAAATTAATGGATGGATGGATGGATGAGTAGTTGGTTTGATAGATAAATCTTAGATTGATGAATGAATTGTGGATATATTTGTGAGTAAAAATGAGTGGATAAAAATGAATGAAACTGGAAGGATGACTGGTTGAATTGATCAATGTATACATATGAGTCAGGTGAACAGAAGGATAAAACGAGCAAATGTTTAGCAAACGCACGCATAAAACAATACAGGAATACATTCCAATGGATCTTTGAGCTTTTAAAAAACAAAATTTTCATATAAGTTAGTAATTATGTATATATCGTTTTGTTAATATGTTGATAATTATTTCCAGGATATCACCCAGGGATACATCAGAAACTTAAAGCTTCCAGAAGAGCAACAACTCAGCCAAGAACCCTTGGAGTCTGAAGACCATACTGGTGAAGCCACTCACCTCATTTCCAACCCATCGCATACTGCCGAAAAAAAACCAGATGATGCCACCCTTGACACTCATGTCTAAACTAACCGACTTTATTGCTGTAGCTATTTGCTTAGATTGTAGCTGGTAGCGATATTGTGTTCATTTGCCGCCGCGTACGTAAGTTGTGCACAGCTTGGCCTTGTAAACATTCTAGTGCAATTAGTATTGCAAGTTTTCTGTACCAGTTGTACACGTTAACAAAACAAAACAACGGCTGCGCAAATATTACCAAACAACCAAACAACCAAACAACCAAACAACCAAACGACCATACAACCAAACATACCAAACGACCAAACGACCAAACAACCAAACATACCAAACTACCAAACAAAACAACCAAACCAAACATACCAAACAACCAAACAAAACAACCAAACTACCAAACTAGCGGTGAACTAACTTCTACAAGTAAAATATCCCTCCAACATAGAGTATCATATATCACTAAAACTGTGTTATTAAAAGGGCATATCTACTGATAAGAAATATATTTCAAGTAAGTTTAAAAAATCTTTCACGACTTAAGCTTTAACTTAGACGTCAAAAGCAAAGACGTCAAAAAGAAATAGATAAGTAGCATAAAGCATTAACACTATAAAATAACACTTATTAGTATAAATACACAAGTAATTACAGATATGACGCGCAGTGATTGGTCGAGAAATTCAAACGTACATTTCTCGATAGTCATCTACAGCATTTCGCGCGCTTTTAGGAATACAATATGAACAGTTTTTCTTTAAGACTGGTTATTTGTCCTTTTTGAAATGATCGCTTGTGTATTTATACTAAAACAATTGTTCGCCTCAGGCTCAGTGTATATCGGTGAATAATAACATTGACTCCGTCTCGGTTATTCTTCACCGATATTCACATCACCTTCGATCGGCGAATAGTTGTTAAAGAATAATATAACACTTAGGATAATATCAATTGTTTTATTTTTATATACATTAATTAGTAACATTAAAATAGTATCTACATAAAGTAGTATGAAAGTAAAGCGAACCACGTCGTATCACCCATGGGGAATGAGGATAATTCTAACATAGTCTCATTATAGAGTTAAACTGATGGTTGCTGACATACTGTTAGGTTCACACTAGTTATATTCAGTCTCTTATTAAATTTGAGGATGTCTTTGCCATCAACACTATATAGGAATAAATTTTCATTCTAATGTAGTCTCATAATAATAGAGTTAAACTGATGGTTGCTGACATACTGTTAGGTTCACACTAGTCGTTCAATCAGTTGATTCGAGGCGTCTTTGCCATCAACACTTTAAAGGAATAAATTTTCATCATTGATATTAATAGCCTTATTTCACTTTGACAAGATTAAAAAAGGAGTATTTCCTCACTACCGTCGTAGAACTTTCTTCTTATTTGAAAAGTATGTAAATCATACATGCTTTCATGAATACCACATCTGTCTGCAATCTGAAAGAAAGTTAACTTAGCACTTTTCGATAAAACTTAACTCATTTATTCACATCAAACTAGTAAAATAATTATACCCAGTAATATCTGAATGTACCGTAATGTAATAAGAAACTGCTATTCAAAAAAATAACTTTGAATACCGAACATTAACACTGCATATACTGAAAACGCACTAGTGTTCGCTGTATAAAATATTTGAGTGGATTTTAACTTGTATACCGATGTGCTTTCAAAATAAGCAGTGTTCAGTATTCAATGATTTTGTCTTTGATATAGCTGTGTTGTTTGTAAACCAAGTATTAAACAAAAATAAACTGTTTTAACCCTTCTTTGAAAGCATTGATCTGTTCTCTTCATTTCATTTGTCCTATTTCACTATGACGTCACATCAAAACATTTTATTGTTCTAACGCTAAGGATCATGGTCGCCAGTGGGAGACAGATTCATAACAACAATACAAGAATACACGATAAAATTGCATTTACAAGACGGATAGGAAAGAAATGACAACAAAATGCCATAAATATGAAAGTATAAACAGACACATAACATACATAAAAATTAGATAATGTCAAGCTCAATTTTCAAAGAGAGAAAGAAGATTTAGTTGAAATTACCATTGTTTTCGGCGATTCTATCCCCCACTAAAACACATTGTGACGTCATAATGAAATAGGGCAATTCAATATCGTCTTTTGTGAATTGGGCATGGACAATAGTCGATTAAAACTCGTCATTTTAAGCCATTTTGGGAATATTGAATGGGGGGTTCGGTTAGGTATTCGCTCGTTTAGAGCCATGTTGCATGGGTAGTCAATCAAAAATCGTTATTGCGAGTCATCGTTTGGCATTTTGCATACACTAGTCCAACAAAAATCATCATTTTGAGCCATTTTGACTGGGCTATAGTCCTTGTAAACTCCTCATTTTTGGGAACTTTGCATGATGGCCATAAAAGGACTATAGGAAGGGAGGAAGTAAGACTTAAGTAGACTAAAGATTTGTACGGTTAGAAAGGTAAAGAATTATGAAAGAATTGGTGATCTATATGGATATTTATGAAAAAAAAAACAAATTGAATTTCATATATTTTAATAAAAAAAATTATTTCACTTTAGGTACACTATTCTAGTCCAACCAATTAACAAGACAATAATAACTTCATATATCTCTACTTTAGACACTATTTACAGTGGAAATAAAAATAACGTTCTTCAAGAACTACTATATAGTTTACTCGTAAGTGCTTTCCACTAGAACGCCCTTAGTACGCAAGTAAAACGAGGTATCACATAGCCTGAGTAGCGGCTCTTAGGGGATTGGGCAGAGGGGGATACTTTCTCTCTCCCCCAGTCCCAAAGAGAGCCGCTACGCAGGCTAGGTATCACGTGTTTACGTGGCTACCAGTCTTACGTTTTTCTTGCGTCGTAAGAAGCGAGGACCAGTGTTTCGCGATAAAAACAGTTTCTACTGTACAAAATAATGTTTTTCTTTACGTAATACTCGCACTATAAACAAACTAAGCTGAACCAAGTTCCCGACAATCAGCTGTGTCATGCAACTTGTTTTGAAATGCGTAACACAACATAGAATGTATATTGAAGAGACAGTGTTACTGTCTTACGTTACGCAAACGCCGCAACCCTACACAGCCATTGTAACGCAACTACATCCATGTCGGGTCATTCCGTGATATGATGCGTTTTCAACATCCCCTATTCCCTCCAACCAGAACAATGTTGAGAATTTTTGTCTCGAAGCAGCTAATCGCCTGCCTGGCAAGCCTCGCTCTGACTAATGATGTTTTTGTTTTATTAAGTCAAATTGAGGCTTACCGGGCATTTGATTATGATTAGCTGCTTTGTGAGGCCTACATGCATGATACAGTAATAGCCCGCGTATAAGAACCTGAATTTTTCAATTTAGCCTAGGTTCTTATAAAGTTCTTATATAAATGGTACTTAAACCTTAATAGGTTCTTATGAGGAGGGGGCTTAAAATAAAAATTTTAGCCTAACAGGTTCTTAAAACCCAGGTACTTCTACGTGGGCTATTACTGTATTGTGCATCGTAATCAACATTGCATTGCATAGAGATGATGGTAACGACAAGCACTCCAACATTGCATTGCATAGAGATGATGGTAACCACAAGCACTTCAACATTGCATTGCATAGAGATGATGGTAACCACAAGCACTTCAACATTGCATTGCATAGAGATGATGGTAACGACAAGCACTCCAACATTGCATTGCATAGAGATTATGGTATCAACAAGCACGCCAACTTTGCCATAGGTTATTGTGATGCTAGATGTAGAGCACGGCAAGCATCATCACATCACGGAGTTCCTAGTAACGGTAATATTGAGTATACCAAATGATTCCAGATAGTATCAAAGGTATTTAAATATAAGCTGAAGACTTTTTTATTTCAGACCCGCCATACCAATAAATGGTTGGTACTATCATCTCTGCCTGCAGATTCACTCGTTGAACTTGTCTTAAAGTCCTCATAACCATCACCACCACTAATTATTAAAATGTCCCTAGCAATATTGTTCCCTGTTGGTCTTCCAGGCGTAAGCGAATTAGGAGCTGAATTGTTTAATGGGGTGGGATGGTCTTGATCATTAGTGCTCTCTTGGCCCCCTTTTTTAGGGACCTCGACAGCCGTAAGGAACCTTACGTGTCCCGTATGACCGTGATAAGAGGCCGTAGCGGAAGGACTGTTCCGTAAAGACGACGTAGTAGCTGTTATAGTAGGTAAGGGCAACGTTAACACAACTCCTGCGCTTGTTCCTATCCATAGCAGGTCTTTACAGGTTAATAATGATGTCACACGTAGACACGCAGCCTTGTGTTGGCGGATGATTGCATCGGATCCTACAGAACAGACAGTTTGTATTAACTATCACCTACTTCAGGGCCACAGGTTTGTCAGTCTTTGACTGTTTAGTGTCACCCTCGTGAAATAACTTTACTTACCTACTTACATACAACAACAACAACAACAACAACAACAACAACAACAACAACAACAACAGTAAGAATAGCAATAGCGAAACAAAGAGCAATGATATTACTGCAGTTTTTAGGCTTTCTGCGAACTCAGAATACGTTTTTGCTGCAGTCAATCAAAAGCATAAAAGGTGCCAATCTATTATCAGCCGCAAAAAACTGTTTGAGTTCGCAGAATGCGAAAACCGCAGTAACAACAAGAGCAGTAAAAACATCAACAGCAAAAAAACAATAACAATACAGCACAAACATCACCAACAATAACAACATAAACAACGACAGTAACAACAACAAAAACAACATCACCATATGCAACAACAGAAGAAAACAATAAAAACAGCAACAACTGAAAGAAAACAGCCAAAACCAACAAGCGAATAAGGAGTTTGCTGTACTGACCTGCTAACATCTTATGTACAGGAGGAGCAACATCAACATCAGCTAAACACTCGTATCTTGTCGCATGGAATAGTCTGATAACTGCACTACTTTGTAACGATAGCCATACACCCATACCGGTACTGACCATCCGATACACCGACCGGTCTTTATCGAGACTACAGTTGAACTGGGTCTATAAGATAGAAAGAAAACCTCTATAAACGACCATCAATATGATATACACAACTACCACCCCACCCTCTTCACTGTTCAAAACCATCCAATAAACCGACCGGTATAAGCGACCACCACTACGATATACACAACCCATCCCAAATCCATTCAATGTTTAAAACCATTCGATAAACTGACCGGTCCATCCCAACCATCAAATAAGCCGACCAATTAAACCTATATGATCGACCACCTATACGATAACAAAAATGACCAGTTATCTCTATAAATCGTTGTTACCTCCATCTTCAGTGTGGTGGTATTGTAAATAATAGCATTACACTGACATCCACACCACAGTCTACCATGTACAGCGGTCATACACGAAACAGGTGCTGATGATCCTACTTGAAGGGTGATTGGTGCGCCGACCTCCCATGCTGAACCTAATGACAATACAATGATAGTCACCATATAGAAACAACACTTGTACGATACCCCCCTTCCCCCAATTCCCAAGCCCTTTATCATATTATTACGTGAGAGCCCCGGTGGATTGTGATGTTTGTAAAATATACGTATGGAAGTAAAGGATACCTGGTTGTCTTCGATAGATACAAAGATCACCATTCCCTAACGACACGAACACTTGATTGTCCACATACCTACAATACAGGCGAATATTAATATACACCAAACAACATTACTTTTTACTGTTTGAATCAAAAACATTTCAGCAGCCATGCTTTACAGAAAGTATAGTATTCTTTATCACAATATTACATGGCATCATTATTTGTTCATTCACTCATTCATTCATTTTAAGTCTGTTTGTGTTTGTTCATTCTTCTGTCTGTCTGTCTGTTTGTTTGATGGATAATTAAGTTGACCATTGTATTTATACTTTCAATAAATTATATTATTATTCATTCAAAATATTTTGTTTCTGATTGGTCGAAATCTTCTGTTGAATTCTTGGTATTGTTCTATAAGCAAGTATTATTGAACGATTAATTACTTACAAAACACATTGTACCGACGCTTGGTGTTGTATCTTCATCTTGTTTTTCTTCTGGTGAGCGTCAGATACAGGATATACAAATATACTGTAATAAACAACACTTCTCCGTTAGGTGTGTGTGCGTGCACAGTTTGCTATAGGCAGGACTAACTATTTATTCACACAACCATGTTTTGTAAGAAGCACGGTAGCATGCTATTGCAATTCATCTTTACTATAGGGGTGGGAAGGGGACGGGGTGTGGCGAAGATGATGAGAGAGGTAGAATTTCTGCACCACTGTTGATGGTCAAGTGTGCAGAATTTTCAAGGTTGGTTGTCAATTTTCACTGTTGATGGACAAGAGTGCAGAATTTCTGCACCACAGCTGATGATCAAGGGTGCAGAATATCTGCACCACAGCTGATGATCAAGGGTGCAGAATATCTGCACCACAGCTGATTGGTCAAGGGTGCAGAATTTGTGCACCACTGATGATGGTCAAGGGTGCAGAATTTCTGCACCACTGTTGATGGTCAAGGGTGCAGAATTTCTGCGCCACTGTTGATGGTCAAGGGTGCAGAATTTCTGCACCACTGTTGATGGTCAAGGGTGCAGAATTTCTGCACCACTGTTGATGGTCATGGGTCTCTCTATATAATAGCCCACTTTCAATATTTTGGTTGAGTCATCATAGACAAATGAGCTAATCACTCAATCATAAAATAGAAACTGGTCTATTGGCTCAATATTATGATACAATATATGCAGGTAATTGTGACTTTAATTAATACCTCAAAACGAGCTAATTTAGAAAGGGACAAAATAGTTTGGAAGGCGTTTGTTATAATGTAGAATGTAGTTAATACCTTCCATCCTCTGTACCAAGCCATACCGTCGACCCTTCTTCAGTATCATACGGCACGATATCACTAATACTCAGCTTATCCTCTCCACTAGTAGCAGAGCCTGTAGTCAATGCACTGTCTCTTCTCTTAATATGTCTTTGACTTGCTTTCACTTTCCTCTCCTCACCTTCACTTTCATCTATTTCTGATTCTTCATCTTCGTCATTGCTGCTCTCCATTTCACCGTCAATCGTCCCGAGACTACTCCCCTCGGGACTTAATCGACCGTCAAAAATAGGCGAGTTACGACCAAATTTACTATCGATAAATCCATCATTGCCCTCTTCTTCGTCCGAGCTGCTATCAAACGCCATTATTGTCTGGGCATTACGATCATCATCACTCGAGTAGCTTTGAGAGAGTTTTTGTGATGATTGTACTTTATATGACGTATCACTGTTGTTGCCAAGGGAACGAGTATCGCTCTTGGAGTCGTGTTCGTTAGTTTCCAGTCCCACTAGTTTCGTCCCAGGTACAGGGGAGATACAGAGGATACGCGACGAACAGACAGACAATGATGCAATAGGCTGCGGACAGACAGACAGCAATTTTAAATGGTGGATTAAATCGATTGATTGACGGACAGATACACAGATAGATCTGATTGATCAATTGATAGATAGATTGTCTGATTGATCAATTGATAGATAGATTGTCTGATTGATCAATTGATAGATAGATTGTCTGATTGATCAATTGATAGATAGATTGTCTGATTGATCAATTGATAGATAGATTGTCTGATTGATCAATTGATAGATAGATTGTCTGATTGATCAATTGATAGATAGATTGTCTGATTGATTAATTGATAGATAGATTGTCTGATTGATTAATTGATAGATAGATTGTCTGATTGATTAATTGATAGATAGATTGTCTGATTGATTAACTGATAGATAGATTGTCTGATTGATCAATTGATAGATAGATTGTCTGATTGATCAATTGATAGATAGATTGTCTGATTGATTAATTGATAGATAGATTGTCTGATTGATTAATTGATAGATAGATTGTCTGATTGATCAATTGATAGATAGATTGTCTGATTGATTAATTGATAGATAGATTGTCTGATTGATCAATTGATAGATAGATTGTCTGATTGATTAATTGATAGATAGATTGTCTGATTGATTAATTGATAGATAGATTGTCTGATTGATTAATTGATAGATAGATTGTCTGATTGATCAATTGATAGATAGATTGTCTGATTGATTAACTGATAGATAGATTGTCTGATTGATCAATTGATAGATAGATTGTCTGATTGATCAATTGATAGATAGATTGTCTGATTGATTAATTGATAGATAGATTGTCTGATTGATTGATTAATTGATAGATAGATTGTCTGATTGATCAATTGATAGATAGATTGTCTGATTGATTAATTGATAGATAGATTGTCTGATTGATCAATTGATAGATAGATTGTCTGATTGATTAATTGATAGATAGATTGTCTGATTGATTAATTGATAGATAGATTGTCTGATTGATTAATTGATAGATAGATTGTCTGATTGATCAATTGATAGATAGATTGTCTGATTGATTAACTGATAGATAGATTGTCTGATTGATCAATTGATAGATAGATTGTCTGATTGATCAATTGATAGATAGATTGTCTGATTGATTAATTGATAGATAGATTGTCTGATTGATTGATTAATTGATAGATAGATTGTCTGATTGATTAATTGATAGATAGATTGTCTGATTGATCAATTGATAGATAGATTGTCTGATTGATCAATTGATAGATAGATTGTCTGATTGATCAATTGATAGATAGATTGTCTGATTGATCAATTGATAGATAGATTGTCTGATTGATCAATTGATAGATAGATTGTCTGATTGATCAATTGATAGATAGATTGTCTGATTGATCAATTGATAGATAGATTGTCTGATTGATCAATTGATAGATAGATTGTCTGATTGATCAATTGATAGATAGATTGTCTGATTGATCAATTGATAGATAGATTGTCTGATTGATCAATTGATAGATAGATTGTCTGATTGATCAATTGATAGATAGATTGTCTGATTGATCAATTGATAGATAGATTGTCTGATTGATTAATTGATAGATAGATTGTCTGATTGATTAATTGATAGATAGATTGTCTGATTGATTAATTGATAGATAGATTGTCTGATTGATTAACTGATAGATAGATTGTCTGATTGATCAATTGATAGATAGATTGTCTGATTGATCAATTGATAGATAGATTGTCTGATTGATTAATTGATAGATAGATTGTCTGATTGATTAATTGATAGATAGATTGTCTGATTGATCAATTGATAGATAGATTGTCTGATTGATTAATTGATAGATAGATTGTCTGATTGATCAATTGATAGATAGATTGTCTGATTGATTAATTGATAGATAGATTGTCTGATTGATTAATTGATAGATAGATTGTCTGATTGATTAATTGATAGATAGATTGTCTGATTGATCAATTGATAGATAGATTGTCTGATTGATTAACTGATAGATAGATTGTCTGATTGATCAATTGATAGATAGATTGTCTGATTGATCAATTGATAGATAGATTGTCTGATTGATTAATTGATAGATAGATTGTCTGATTGATTGATTAATTGATAGATAGATTGTCTGATTGATCAATTGATAGATAGATTGTCTGATTGATTAATTGATAGATAGATTGTCTGATTGATCAATTGATAGATAGATTGTCTGATTGATTAATTGATAGATAGATTGTCTGATTGATTAATTGATAGATAGATTGTCTGATTGATTAATTGATAGATAGATTGTCTGATTGATCAATTGATAGATAGATTGTCTGATTGATTAACTGATAGATAGATTGTCTGATTGATCAATTGATAGATAGATTGTCTGATTGATCAATTGATAGATAGATTGTCTGATTGATTAATTGATAGATAGATTGTCTGATTGATTGATTAATTGATAGATAGATTGTCTGATTGATTAATTGATAGATAGATTGTCTGATTGATCAATTGATAGATAGATTGTCTGATTGCTTGACTGACTGACGGAATGTTAAATAGATTCAATGATTGACAGAATAATTGATAGATATAGATTGGTTGATTGACTTATAGATTGATTGACTGAATGACATACTGACTAACTGATTTATCAATCAACGAATTGGCATTACTCACCTGTATTTGTTCTCCCATGGATAAAATACAGACTTGCCCAACATAACCATCACTATTACAGACCCACACATCACCAGACCCACAATGGTTGCCCCTGTCTAACATGTGAGGAACTTGACTGGGTGATGAACATGTGAACTACAAATACAAAACAATAATCAATTGGAAACATATTGATATATACCAACTGTCAAAGTTCATCACGTGAACGTAAACAAATTTGGATGTTTCTGCGGCAACGACTCTCAGTGGGCAACAATATGTTATTTACCGGGAAATAACAAAAGCGGAAGAGTTTTTTATTTTTTATTTGAATACAAATCTTTGGTCATAGCTACGTTTTTGTAGTTCTTTGACAGTTGGTATATAACAAATCCCTCGGTCCCAGTCAACAAGTGAAAGTATACACAAACACTGGGAATGTACAGGCAAATAAATGTTACACGAAAATATGTCAAAATTGAAAAATGAAGGAAGTTAGGAAGGTAAAAAGAAAGGAGGGATGGATGGAACTTAGAAAGAAAGGAAAGACTGAAAAAGGCAATAAGAAAAGCAGGGGAGAGGGAAAGGGGAAGAAGAGATGAAGGAAAGAATTAAAGGGAATGGGTAAAGGGATGAAAAGGGAGGAGAAAGGGAAACAGGTTGGAAGAAATAGAAAGGAAGTAAGAAATGAAGGGAAGAATTAAAGGGAATGAATAAGGGGATGAAAAGGAATGGATAAGGGGATGAAAAGGGAAGAGAAATGGAAACAGGTTGGAAGAAATAGAAAGGAAGTAAGAAATGAAGGGAAGAATTAAAGGGAATGGATAAGGGAATGAAAAGGGAATGGATAAGGGGATGAAAAGGGAATGGATAAGGGGATGAAAAGGGAATGGATAAGGGGATGAAAAGGGAAGAGAAAGGGAAACAGGGTTGAAAGAAGAAAAAAGAAAGGAACAGCAAAAAAGATAAGAAAGAAGTAAGTAACTGCAGGAGGGCAATGGATGTAAGAAATAGAACATATACTGATACCTGCATTCCACTACGTGTTTTTGTGATGGGTATTGGAGATTGGAACTCTGGCGGGAAAGTATCTTTGGCATACGCTAAAATATATCAAAGAAAACGATTATGAAACTCATTCGGAATAATCAAAAAGGTATGATAAATTCTTACCGAGTTTTTGCTTTGCGTTCTCAAAGTATGCCTCCCAAGTGTTTTTGATTTCAACATCCAAGAACAGGAAGACAAAGTTTTCTAGTCCGTCCCTGCAAGGTAACAAAACAGTCACCATAAATATCATGACAACATTTACAACCACCACTATCATCATCATCATCACATTATCATCCTAATTATGTCACCATTAAGCGACATCATCATTATCATCACAACATCATCATCAATTAGGCATCATCATTTCCAGAACAATTATCACTATCAGTTATATATCTCATATCCCCACACCCCACCCCTAATTACTCTGTTTGTACTTGTAGTTCTATTTTAGTATTCAATGATTGGTGTATCAGTCATATATCTAATATCCCCACACCCCACCCCTACTTACTCTGTTTGTACTTGTAGTTCTATTTTAGTATCCAATGATTGGTGTATCAGTCATATATCTAATATCCCCACACCCCACCCCTACTTACTCTGTTTGTACTTGTAGTTCTATTTTAGTATCCAATGATTGGTGTATCAGTCATATATCTAATATCCCCACACCCCACCCCTACTTACTCTGTTTGTACTTGTAGTTCTATTTTAGTATTCAATGATATGTGTATCAGTCATATATCTAATATCCCCACACCCCACCCCTACTTACTCTGTTTGTACTTGTAGTTCTATTTTAGTATTCAATGATATGTGTATCAGTCATATATCTAATATCCCCACACCCCACCCCTACTTACTCTGTTTGTACTTGTAGTTCTATTTTAGTATTCAATGATATGTGTATCAGTCATATATCTAATATCCCCACACCCCACCCCTACTTACTCTGTTTGTACTTGTAGTTCTATTTTAGTATTCAATGATATGTGTATCAGTCATATATCTAATATCCCCACACCCTACCCCTACTTACTCTGTTTGTACTTGTAGTTCTACTTTTGTATTCAATGATTGGTGCATAGGGATTTGTTTCTCGGCGATCTGTCTGCTGACTTCATTCATCATCTCTCGTATCGATGAATCCAATGCCTGAAAATTGATATAATATAATTAACAAACAGACGCATGAATATACACAAGATATACACAAGAACGTGTTAGTGATCACCTAGTAATGATGTTAACTGTTACAAAGTGCATTACATGTGGAAACTAAAGCCTCCGTATGAACATACGCAAGAACGCACGTTAGTGATCAACTAGCAGTTACGCTAACTGTTACAAAGTGCATTACACATGGAAACTAAATCATCCGTATGAATATACGCAAGATATACGCAGAACACGTGTTAGTGATCAACTAGTAGTTACGCTAACTGTTACCTAGTGGCCAACATTAAGTGAGTCTGTCAACGTGCAATACACTTGATAACTAAAGCTTTCGCATGAATATACACAAGATATACGCAAGAACACGTGTTAGTGATCAACTAGTAGTTACGGTAACTGTTACCTGGTGGCCAACATTTAGTGAGTCTGTCAGCGAACTGATTTGACTCAAGACTGACATGTCATTTTCTAGTTTCTCAAGTTCTTTTTCCAAACTATTACGTCGCTGCATTTCTGGGGAACCTGTTTAGCGATGGATAATTTAGAGAAAACAATAAACAACGGTTTAAAAATACTTATAGATATCATCAACAAGAACAGGTTAACAAAAGAATTGGGGAACGGACCAAAAACATGCATGAAGCAACAAATTAACTCACATTAACAGGCAACTAAACACCCTAACAACAAACCCAGCTACTAAACACCCTAACAACAAACCCAGCTACTAAACACCCTAACAACAAACCCAGATACTAAACTCCCTAACAACAAACCCAGCTACTAAACACCCTAACAACAAACCCAGCTTCTAATCGACCAACCAATTGAAACCAACAGAAAAAGAGAGGAAAAAATGCATAAAGAAAGCGAAAATGAAAGAGAGAAAGAAGAAAGAAAGAATAAAAGAGAGAAAGAAAGTAAGAAAGAAAGTAAGAAAGAATGAAAGAAAGAAGAAAGAATGAAAGAAACAAAGAAGAAACAAACAAAGAATGAAAGAAACAAAGAAACAAAGAAACAAAGAAGAAAGAAAGAAAGAAAGAAAGAATGAAAGAAACAAAGAAGAAACAAACAAAGAATGAAAGAAACAAAGAAACAAAGAAACAAAGAAGAAAGAAAGAAAGAAAGAAAGAAAGAAAGAAAGAAAGAAAGAAAGAAAGAAAGAAAGAAAGAAAGAAAGAAAGTATAGTCCCGAGACAAAAACACCATTCTTACTTTTGACAAGTTCAACGTTCTCAAGTGAAATTTTCCACAGCAGCTTATTTTTGTTGAACTCGCTGCCTGATTGGCCAGAAAACCTGAAAAAAAGGATCAAACAGAAACATTGTTTAGTAAGTTTTTTGAAAATAGGATCAAACAGAAACATTGTTTAGGAGTTTTTGTAAAATAGGATCAAACAAAAACATTGTTTAGTAGTTTTTTTTAAAACAGGATCAAACAGAAACATTGTTTAGGAGTTTTTTTGAAAATAGGATCAAACAGAAACATTGTTTAGTAGTTTTTTGAAAATAGGATCAAACAGAAACATTGTTTAGGAGTTTTTGTAAAATAGGATCAAACAAAAACATTGTTTAGTAGTTTTTTTTAAAACAGGATCAAACAGAAACATTGTTTAGGAGTTTTTTTGAAAATAGGATCAAACAGAAACATTGTTTAGTAGTTTTTTTTGAAAATAGGATCAACCAAAAATATTGTTTAGTAGTTTTTTTAAAAACAGGATCAAACAGAAACATTGTTTAGGGTTTTTTTAGCAATGCACGTTATATCTCTATAAAGACCGCTGACTTACAAGCTAAGTGACCCTCGTCGCAGAGCATTGGGTTTACGTTTGACTGATGCACAAACTAGTAGATCAGTAAACAAGAACAAACATCGGTCTTTCTTGGTGATAGATCCTCTCTGAAAACAATGGTACATTACAATCAATTATATCCGTTATTATTTGTAAATAAATGTTGAGTATTTGTAGTATTTGTTTTTAAAAATACATGTACTTACAACTTCAGCAGCTAAGTCCTTTCTAAGAAATCGTCTGTTGGCTAGCACTAACTGTAAGTACACAAATTATACCTATCGTTAAGTACAACAGCAATCTTTGCGTAATCATTGTTCGCACGTACAATACACACAACCTGACGGTTGCGATATCGTCACGTAAGAAAACTCAAAAAGCACAGTTACGTACAAAGAATCGTAACACCTGCAAACTGCAATACAGCTATATTGCCTATTATCGGTAACGGTTGCGATATCGTTACGTAAGTAAACTCATAAAACCCTCAACACGTTATGATGCAGGTCTATTACGTACTAACGGTTGCGCTATCGTTACGTAAGAAAACTAAAAAAACCATCGTTACGTACGAAGCATCGTAACACCTACAAACCGTAATGCAGCAGTTATATATTGCAGTTTTACGTATCTTCACGTAAGACTTACGTCGGTGATCCCTTCAATAGATGCCTCGATGTCCCGTAAGCGATCAGCCTCTATTTCAGCCTCGTTGACTTCTTTCTCTCCTCTGTTCATACGATCAGCCAGTGTCCTGATCTCACCAAGAGCGAGTAGGAGACTGCCGTAATCAGGGTGGTCTGGGGCGGTGTGCTTGATCATATCCTAAGTAATAACATTAAGTATTCATTAGTGCTGGTACGACGACTATGATGATGAACTTGATGATAATGATGATGATGATGATGATGATGATGATAGTAACCATGATGATGATGAAAGTAATGATGACGATGAAAGCAATGATAATGCTGAAAGTAATGATGATGATGAAAGAAATGATGATTATGATGAAAGTAATGATGATGATGATGATGATTAGAGTAATGGTGATGATAGTAATGATGATGATGATAGTAATGATGATGATGATAGTAATGATCGATGATGGTGATAGTAAAGATGGTCATGTAGTAATGATAATAATGATTGATATGATTACTATGGTGATGATGCCAATGATGACAAAGATGACGTTAATAATGATGATTATGAAAATGATGAAAGGTTGGCGTAAAGTGAGGTAAATAAGATAATGTTCTAGATTATTTTACCTTCAGAATCAGTACATATCTAGGTATTCTCTGTACGGGTATAATCATTAGATCTTGCAACGTGTACTTTTCCTTGTGTTCTCTGCAGCATTGCTGTACAAATTAATATCATTAGTATTACCAGGTGATCTCGCTTCGAAGCGCGCAAAGGATTGTTGGTCAAAACGAACAGTTCCAAAATGGCATCTCGAGACAGCAGTGACGATTTCAGCTACGTTTAGGCATTTGCGTTTTGTTTTTATTGCTTTTTATTGCTGATAGAGTAGCAGAGAGCTTTTGTTGTCCAAGTTATATACCATTTTTTAATGTAAAGTTATGTTAAGGACGTATTTATAGAGGGTTAACAAGAGAAACAACTTTCTCGAACGACGCCATTTTGGAACTGCTGGCGATGCGACAAAAATGATTCTGATTGGCTTACACTAACCAGAAGTGCGCGCGCGATATCACCTGGTATACCCAGGTGGAAGTTGATACACCGTATCAAAAGTACAAATTTTCCGACAGATTGACGTGCTAAACGTCAGTAAGTAATCATTTTTATACGGTGTATAGTTAAGGTTCGTATAGCTCTAACTGTATTACGACATAATGATATTACAATCATTTAATCATTATTTAATAACCGTAAAAATTAATATTAAGTTTATATCTAATCAGTGGTATTCCTACAAACACCAACGAAGCAACGGGTTTCCTAGACGGTTTCACTTAACGTTCAAGTTCCTCGACAAGAGCAAGCACGCATGATCAAGTGGAAAGAAAAAATATAATTTAGGCGTCTGATTCAGGGGAATCAGTAACAAAATCAGTTAGCGCTCGGGTTGCCTGTGATTAAGTTGGACGTGGAAGACTATAGCGAGGTAAGATACATCACCACAGGTAACCCATAAGGCAAACATGTCTAAAAGTGCACGTTATATATTGCTGGAATGAATATTGTTATACTAACCTCGATAAAGCGTTGAAATCCTGGCCGTGATACGGTAGCTATTCTAACAGCTGCTCTTGCATGTAAGAAATGACTGATAAACGCACTGTACGCATCCATTAAGAAACATTTGGTGAACTGAAAAAACAAGATTCAAAATAACATATAATTTGCCTACGCATTTACTTCATCGTTAGTAAGGCTAAGGAAGTAAATCCTATTTAAGGTGGACGTCAAAGATCCTGTTGTGTTGTTCGAAAAGAGTAGGGGATTGTCTTCCGGCACAACAGTCGGTCCCTGCCTTTGTATGAAGGAAAAGCAAAGTAAAAGCGGCCTTAATATAATTAACGACACCATCCTCATCCCAATCCCAAGAATAAATATCATCACAACTATAAATACACAAGTGATTATAGAAAATCTAGCGCGGTGATTGGTAGAGAAATTCACACTATTTCTCAATAATCACCTACAGCGTTTCCCCTGCTTTTAGAAATAAAAAAATTAACAGTTTTTTTTTAAAAAAAGGCTAGTTATTTTCCTTTTTGAAATAATCACTTTTGTATTTATACTTTCACAATTAACAATTATCCACCTCAGGCTCAGTGAATACCGGTGAAAAACAACCGTCACTCCGTCTTGGTTAATAATTCACCGATATTCACTTCGCCTACGCCGAATAATCGTTAATTAATGGCACAATCATAACCATCATCATCTTTTTTATTAACATCGCTATCAAAAACCACTACCACAAACCAACCATCCATATCTGATTTAAGAAATGAAATACGTCTTCTGTGTTTTCACGCGCTTTTGAAAACCGAGATGAGTTTGGGAAAATTCGAGAGCAAATCAGTCCTAACAAGACTAAGTCGAGTGTTTGGACCTGCAAGAGAATTCTCCCAAACTTATCGAGGTTTTCATAATTGAAAAATACAAAAGACGTGTTTCATTTCTTTTATAAAATAACAATCACGCGAAACGACAAAAAAGTACCTTTCTCAGTTCGTTTGACGATCTCATTTCTCCCTACGTTGCATTTTATCCAAAATGACCAATAAGCGCGCGCGAAAGATCAAAACAACGAAAAAACTTACCGTTGAATGAGCGCGCGCGCCTGAAAATGGCGTGAGTGTTTTTTGACCAATCAACGCGCGCGTACTATCCAAATTATTTCATAAAATATTTTCATGACCATCACCCTAACACCATCATTATCGTCATCATCATCATCTTTCTTATCAACATCGCTACCAAAAACACTACCACAAACCAGCCATCCATATCTGATAATCTTTTCATGACCATCCCCTAATTAGATATCATACCGATGCTACTAGAATGTCTCCAATCTTCTGCTTATCATGCCAGTCGTTAACTCTCGCTTCCAGCTGCTCCAAGAAGAACTCATGACACAGCAAAATGTCTGAGATTTGATAGAACATTTCATCAACTTGAGCCGGATCGACAATGTGGGCGTTATCAGGTTTCTTTAATGGTTTATAGTAGGCCTAAGAATATACAAACAACTATCAATCTATGAAATAAGTACACAAAGTATTTTAATGGTTTATAATAGGCCTAAGAATATACAAACAACTATCAATCTATGAAATAAGTACACAAAGTATTTTAATGGTTTATAATAGGCCTAAGAATATACAAACAACTATCAATCTATGGAATAAGTACACAAAGTATTTTAATGGTTTATAATAGGCCTAAGAATATACAAACAACTATCAATCTATGGAGTAAGTACACAAAGTATTTTAATGGTTTATAGTAGGCCTAAGAATATACAAACAACTATCAATCTATGAAATAAGTACACAAAGTATTTTAATGGTTTATAATAGGCCTAAGAATATACAAACAACTATCAATCTATGGAATAAGTACACAAAGTATTTTAATGGTTTATAATAGGCCTAAGAATATACAAACAACTATCAATCTATGGAGTAAGTACACAAAGTATTTTAATGGTTTATAGTAGGCCTAAGAATATACAAACAACTATCAATCTATGGAGTAATTACACAAAGTATTTTAATGGTTTATAGTAGGCCTTTATATAGTAGGCTTTTAAAAGAATATACAAGAAAAATGACTATCAATCTATGGAGTAATTACACAAAGTATTTTAATAGTTTACGTACATACAAACTTTATTTAAGGTGGGTATACAAATTCAGTAAAAATTACAAAATGACTAACTAGTCCAACTTTCCAATTTGGCCCACAAATTATTTATAGTAGGCCTTAAAACATATACAAAGAAAAATGACTTCACTATGGAATAATCACACAAAATATTTTAATGGTTTATAGTAGGCCTTTAAAGATATACAAGAAAAATGACTATCACTATCGAATAATTACGCAAAGTATTTTAATGTCTTGGACTTTGTTGACAGAAAAGAAAGGAATGACAAGAATGTTTGGAATGGATGGATTATAGTGATCCTGATTAGAATAGGCCAGCTAGAACGTAATCTCGATAATTTGCATCAAGATTGATCCATCGATGGGATTCAAGCAACTTTTATGTATACTAAACGCAATATCTATAATTCTTAAACACATTCAGGAAATACATCACAAATAGGCGAGGTTATTTAACGATTTACCAGGTATCTTTGCGGTCCGGGCCGGCTTAGCTTAGTATATATACTTATATTTATATTTTGATAATATTATTAATTTTGTATTTAATACGCAATTCAGCCTTCTGGCTGCTATGTATTACTAATAAAGCATATATCTAACTAGCTGCTATGTTCCATGGTTCGTATTAAACCGCAAACGGTTGTTCAATCGAGTGTATATATTCTGTGACCTTGGGACATGCGATCAATAAAGCTGTGGTGACGTACATACATGCTATATGTATATCGACAGGGCAGCATAAGTAGACGATTAGCAACGGCTGTGTACAACAAATGCCATGAAATTTTTCGGCACGCATTGCACACTATCAGACAAAGACTTGTTCATGAGTTTATATCATACAATATCAGGCACAGATTTACTTCCATTGTACCATCACCAAATTGTCTTTTTCAAGTTATACACAGTTATATAATATATGTATGTAAGCATACCATTATTTCCCTTGGGTCTGTTTGAGACTGTTTAGGTCTTTAGTAAATACATACTAAAAAGTATTTTATAATATATATATTTTATTAAAAAAGGAACTTAAATGAATTTTAACAAATAAACATACAAACAAACAAGTAAGCAAACAAGCACACACACACAAACATACGAAAAGAAAGTAGCAAATCAAACAAACGAGCAATAACAAATCAAGAGAAACAAACAAACAAACAGACATACAAACAAACAAACACACACAAATATACGAAAAGAAAGTAGCCAATCAAACAAACGAACAATAACAATCAAGAGAAACACAAAAACAAAAATATATAAAAAGAAACGATTTACACAATAGTGTAAAATCAAAACAGGATATATATATTAACGGAGAAGCAATAAATACTCTATTAAGAGACCCAGTAAATAAAACAAATCAAGTGGTTCAAGTGTGGATACATAACATGATATTGCAAATAGCATTTTGACCGAAAACCCTCACATCCCTTGTCCATCGTTGAAAGGAGCCAGTTCACTGTCGCTTGCATGCTCTATTCATTTATCCTTGCTATAAGCCATTGACAAGTCTTATCTTACAAAGACGCGTGTGGCTTAATTAAGGGTCAATGATTCAAGCTACCAAATGAGACCATTCAATGAGAGAGGGCTCAGAACAATCTGGAACCTTTGATCGTGCACACGGTAATTTTAGCAACAGTGTTCTATTATTGGGACAACTATAAATACTCTAGATCGTTATCACGCGTTATTGCTGTTGTAATCATTTAATTACTGAGATATAATGATATATCCCTATATAGAAAGATATTTAAAGAACGTACAATATTTACAACTGACAAGTATCGCATATTGCAAAGCGCATTATAAAGATGAAATATAACTATGGTCCATGCAAGTTTTAGAAGGTCGTTGCTGTACTATCCTGCAAAGCGCATTATAAAGTTGAAAAATATATAGTTATGGCCCATGCCGAGTTTTAGACAGTTCTTGCTGTTGTACTATACTGAAAAGCGCATTATAAAGCTGAAATATAACTATGGCCCATGCAAGTTTTAGAAGGTTGCTGCTGTACTATACTGAAAAGCGCATTATAAAGATGAAATATAACTATGGCCCATGCAAGTTTTAGAAGGTTGCTGCTGTACTATACTGAAAAGCGCATTATAAAGATGAAATATAACTATGGCCCATGCAAGTTTTAGAAGGTCGTTGCTGTACTACTTAAAAACGCATTATAAACCTGAAATATAACTATGGCCCATGCAAGTTTTAGAAGGTTGTTGCTGTACTATACTGCAAAGCGCATTATAACGATGAAATATAACTATGGCCCATGCAAGTTTTAGAAGGTCGTTGCTGTTCTATACTGAAAAACGCATTATAAAGATGAAATATAACTATGGCCCATGCAAGTTTTAGAAGGTTGTTGCTGTCCTATACTGAAAAACGCATTATAAAGATGAAATATAACTAAGGCCCATGCAAGTTTTAGAAGGTCGTTGCTGTACTATACTGCAAAGCGCATTATAAAGATGAAATATAACTATG
Source organism: Metridium senile (assembly GCA_949775045.1). NCBI lineage: Eukaryota > Metazoa > Cnidaria > Anthozoa > Actiniaria > Metridiidae > Metridium > Metridium senile. The sequence continues at coordinate 47,431,060 of OX459095.1, forward strand.
GCCCATGCAAGTTTTAGACAGTCTTTTCTGTACTGAGCTGAGTGATTTTTTTTTGGCAATATCTTTAGGTGACAATGATTCGTAATCATTCTTTCGATTCATTTTGCGATACCTAGCATGCAGTATTCAGTTTGTAGAATTCAATGTTTTGTAGTATACACCTATTTCAAAAAACGTTGTCAGAAGGAGATATGAATCTGCAATCTGAGACCAGATGAATTCAGGAAAATTGCGTACTGCAAAAACCAGGCCTGGCCCTGTTGTTGTTGTTGTTGTTGTTTTTGTGCTTAACACCTTCAGATTTATATTTACCATATTTCGCCATATCCGAAGACAGAAAGTGCATGCATGCAATGAGTAAAAACTGCCGTAACCCAGAATTCATTTCGGTCTCAGATACAGATTCAGATCTCCTTCTGACAATGTTTTTTGAAATAGGTGTATCAGTTACCAATACTTTTTATCATTGGCTCTTCTCACACTAGAGGACGTACTAATCGTCCGTACATTTGTTTATCTAAATTGAATTCAATAAATCAGACGCCTTTTTCGTCTGAAATTGTGTTATAATTACATGTGTGTGACTTGAGAGAAATGGTCAACGAACTATCATATCAAGATTTTAAATGACTTCTTTTTGAAAACTTATGCTCTTGTGCATATCGCAACTAATATCAAATCAAACATTTCGATCTCAGATTCTATGATCTTCCTTTTAAGACGACAACTTTATTCAATCATATATATACACCCTTGCCCAGAATGTTTACCACCTGTGAAACCCTACAAGCTAGTGACGCAAAGGATCATGGGTCAGTTCAGAAACTAAATGTGCATTCGGCACGCCTTTCTTGTTGTCTATAATAAGTTAACATAGTCATTTGTCAATAACGCATTGACAAGTATATCGATGTGGCTATGAGATACCTGTGTTTAGTAAAGTAAACATTACCCATAACCCCCTGCGCGACTGGCTTGTAGTCTTTTCACTCAGAAAGAGTGTACACCTATTTCAAAAACCGTTGCGCCGCTAAATTAAAGCACCTAGCAGAGACCGAAATGAATGCTGGTTTTGTGCTGGTAATATATTGAAATTACACTTGTTATCAACAGATTTGATATTATTGAATACAATAATAAGCACATAAAAACACTCACATTTTGTTAATTAGTTCGAATTCAGTTAAAAACAAGTCTGATTTCAATATATTACCCGCACACAACCAGCATTCATTTCGGTCTTGGCTTGGTTCTTAATTGTTGCTTCAGCCGTGACAACGATATTTGAAATACGTGATTATGATGTTATTGACTTACTGATATGATGTACTGCAGGTTTTGCACGTAGGATTGTTCGGTTTCTAGTAGGTTTTGAACTACATGTCGCTTTATGTCCTACGATATAAAAAAACAAGAAATCAGTTAGAAATCACCATAGTATTTACAACCATGGTCCCCCTCTATTAACTATGGTATAACATAGCATACTCTACGTAATTATAATGACTGAATGAATAAATAAATGAATGACTGAATGACTGAATGACTGAATGAACCAATTGTAAATCATAAATGAAACATAATTAAATAAATGAAACAAACAGTTAAACATAGTAATGGAATAAATAACTGAATAGATAATTAAATAATTAACTGAATAAATAGATGAATAAATAAATAAATAAATAAATAGATGAATAAATAAATAAATAGATGAATAAATAAATAATTAACTGAATAAATAGATGAATAAATAAATGAATAAATAAATAAATAAATAAATAGATGAATAAATAAATAAATAAATAAATAAATGAATGAATAAATAAATAGATGAATAAATAAATAAATGAATGAATAAATAAATGAATGAATAAATAAATAAATAAATAAATAAATAGATAATGAATTAACGGATATATCAATCGATAAATTGTGACATGCGCAAGATTCTATAAAAAAAAGAGTAAGTGGCAATTTTTGTAAGTAAAGAAACACTTTTTTAAGATAAAAGGTTAAAATAAAACAAGCTATTTGACAAACAGTAGATATACTTATGCTAATACTGACCAATCACAGAGTGTTTAGAACGTAAAGAATACAAATATCAATGATAGCATACACAATATTAACAAAGCAAAATTGACAGCAGTAATAAAAGATAACGGCTTAGATCATTGATAAGGACATAAAAGACATGGGTAGATAAAACGAAGTTGATAAGTAAATACAGTAATATAAGTTGATAAACAAATATATAAATTAATAAATAAATAAGTAAATAAAAAATAGGTAAATAAATAAATAAGTAAACATATAAATAAAATTAAATAAATAAGAAAATAAATAAATAAATAAAAAAAATATCATGAAATTAAAAATGAATGAATGTTGAATGAATAAAAAAACAAATGAATGAATGAATGGACAAATGAATGAATGAATGGATAAATGAATGAGTAAATGAACAATAAATAACTTTAGATACATACAAGGATGAGTATATAGATAAAAATATCATAACACTAATGAACTATTGAAGAAATAAATAAATACACCAACAACACGAAAAATAGATAACAAATAGATAACGTAAATCTCAAATAGATGAATAAAGAAATCAAATAAATAAACATACAAACGGGCAAATACGGTAAACCAAAACTCAACAATACATAAAAATGATTAAACAAATGTACATATGAATAGATACTAAATTTAAATCTCAATCGAAATACACAATAAATACAACAGCAATGGCCGCTAAATTTGAAATGGAATCTTATACCAACAGAAGTCTGAACAAAATGGCGTTGAAAAGTCTATATAATGATAATCATTGTGCTAACAATGGCATGATATGAACACCAACACTAACATGACACGCTCTTTGACAATATTTGCCAGCTATCGTTACTGAAATAGACTTCATCACAAAACACGACATTTACTTAAAGACATACGAGGAAATTGAAGGCGTTATTGAGACTCTATTTGATATTTCATCGACGCTCAAGCCAAAAGCCGTCGAAAACTGTGAACACGTTCGTCTCAATTGACATTTCAATCACATTGATTCATATTTTCATGTTCAAAATGATCACATTAGCATCAAATAATAGCCTACTTTCGATTGGAACGATTGATCGTACATCTAAATGGCTTTCGAAGAAAACGGTCGATATATTTACCATTCATAAACGTTGATTTTTCATTCTTTTCTTTCATCGGCATCCTTTCTAAGGGCGAATTTCTCCCAGATTACATATTGATAATACGGGATTTGCCTCAAACGAGCCTCGATGAGATGTCAGCCGTGATAAATTGACGAGTGTCTTCACTAGTTTTGTAATTCAAATCAGTTAAAGAAAGGGTTTGCCTACACTCGTTGTAGGCTCTTATCGCCGCAGACAACTAATCATCTACTAGAGGTGATGTATGTATAGGTTACTATTAAACAACGACCATGATTGGAGACATTAATATCAGAACAATGAGGAATGGAAACATGAAAAAACTAAAACACCAACATAAACACAAAACAGCTCCATCCTTTTTTGAAAGAAAAACCCGCAGCCACTTTATTAGAAATCAACATATGTAAATATTTTTTTCACACAAAATGGCTCAATTTTTCACTCAGCAATTATCAATAAAAACAATCTTAACTGAATGTTTGTGAAAAATATGCTCTTTTTCATCGTTCAAAAACTAATGTTGTTAACTGACTGATCAATAAATTCTACTATCCCAAATAAACTAACCTGCCAAAATAACGAAAAAACTGCGAATAAATAACAAAAAAGGACTGGAAAACTAAATGAGTGCAGCGCGACTAATTTACGTGTTATTAAAACGAGCCAGTGTATTCAAAACACCTGATCAGCTACTTCCTGTAGCTAGCCACTCTGTCACGCAATCAAGGTGGGCTTGTATTACTGACCACTGGCCTGATAATAACATAATTGTGGTCCATTGGTAAAGATGGACGATTGATAGAATAAACTAAACTTTTTTAAATGTAATGTGCACTGAGACCACAAACTTTGAGAACGATGTTTTAATTATAAATGTTATTAATAGCGACCAACTCTATTTATCGATCACTTTCACTGAAACTGGTCGGTTACGGAAGGTTTTCAATTAAACTACACTTTTTTAAATGTAACGTGCACTGAGACCACAAGCTTTGAAAACGATGTTTTAATTATAAATGTTATTAATAGCGACCAACCCTCTTTATCGATCACTTTCACTGAAACTGGTCGGTTACGGAAGGTTTTCAAATAAACTACACTTTTTTAAATGTAACGTGCACTGAGACCACAAGTTTCGAAAACGATGTTAATTACAAATGTTATTAATAGCGACCAACTCTCTTTATCGATCACTTTCACTCAAACGGAATCATTTTACATCTGAAAGCTTCGAACCATGATTGAAATGTGTGTGATTAATATATGTGTGTATACAAAATTGTATATACACCTACTTGCAGTAAAGTTGTCATACAAAAATATACATTTGTTATAAATAAAATAGAACATTAGGATTTAGTACGATAGGAATTGATTAAAAGACAAAAGAAGATCACTCAAGCTGAACTCTCTCTTTTGTCTTTTAAGTAATTCCTTTCGCACTAAATCCAAATGTTCTATTTTCTATGTGATAAATGTTCTATTTTGTATGACAACCTTACTGCAAGTAGGCATACTAGGTTTAATTAAGTATACAGCTGATATACATATAATATGACTAACATTTCCCTGTCTTTTTTTTAAATTTTTGTAAAATTGTTTTTCCTTGTATTTATATTCGTAATTGTCAAAATTGTATGTTGCTTATATTATATCTTATTTATGTAATGTATTCTAGTTATAGATGAAATTTGAATAAAAATGTATTAAAAAAATGATTGAAATGTGTTTACTCCTTTATTTATTTGATAATTCGACCAATCATTCGTCTATGTCAATTAGTAAACCATTTCTGCTCATTCATTCGACTTAAAGTTTCAGCCTATGTTATTCACTTAGTCATCATTTCATTTATTCGGCCAGTCAGTCGCTTAATGTTCATTTAGGCTTACATCAAATGTCGCATCACACGTGTGCCTAACCTAATGCAAATGAGCAATCGTATTTCGATTCGATTATTCATACATTCGTCAATGCATTTACACATCGATTCATTCTTTTTGTCATTAAATCGTTTATTCACTCTCTCGTTCATTCAATAATTTATTTACTTGTCATTAATTCGTCTATTCATTTATTCACTCTCTTGTTTATTCAATAATTTATTTACATTATCATTCATTTGTCTATTCATTTATTCACTCTCTTGTTCATTCAATAATTTATTTACATTATCATTAATTTGTCTATTCATTTATTCACTCTCTTATTCATTCAATAATTCATTTACTTTGTCATTCATTTGTCTATTCACTCTCTTGTTCATTCAATAATCTATTTACTTTGTCATGAATTTAATCATTTGCTTGGCTCACCATCCATTTATTCATCCACTTTCTTTTGACTACTTACACCGAAGAAGAAACAAAGAAACAAAGAATCACACGCCACTTGTTGTAGTGTCAATTTCTACTCTACGTGGACAACGTTAATGCATTGACAGAATATTAATTCGTTCGATTTTTTGTTTATCAATTGATTATATTCCTATTACTAAAATTCTATACACCTTATTGCAATAACATTGTCATATAAAAAAGAAAATTACAAAATAGGAATTAATTAAAAGACAAAAGCAGAGTACTCAAGCTGAACTTCTTCTTTTGTCTTTAATAAATTCCTATTTTGTAATTTTCTTTTTTATATGACAATGTTATTGTAATAAGGTGTGTATTTATCATTATTTAAATGGTTTTATTTCTACAATTGTTTCATTATTGCTATCGCTAAAGTTATCATTTTAATCCCCATTATAACATTATTGTCAAGATTGTGTTTTTGATATGATTTAGTATTACTGGTCTCCAGTATTATCCGGACTGAGCACCACTAGTATCATCATTATCACCATTATTATCATTATGATTATTATCATTATGATTATTATTGTCATCAGCATCATCAAAATCATAATAATATTAATCATACTTATCATCATTATCGTTATCGTTATCATCATCACCGCCACCACCACCACCATCATCATCATCTTCACCACCGCCACCATCATCATCTCCACCACCACCACCATTATCATTATCACCGGCATTTTCAGCATCATCATCACCACTGTCATCATCATCATCACCTTCATCACCACCACCATTATCATCGTCATTTTCACAATCATCATCTCCACTGTTATCATCATCATCATCATCACCTTCATCACCACCACCATTATCATCGTCATTTTTACCATCATCATCACCACTGTCATCATCATCATCATCATCATCATTATCATCATCATCATCACTACCACAACCACCACCACCGCAATCATTGTTGCTGTTATTGTAATTATTATCATTATTCTTAATTGGTATCGTCGTTTTTATCATTATCATTTCCATTAGTAATATTGTCACGCTACAATCTGCTTATCTGCTTTGTTAGAATACAGTGTTCAGTTTACGAGCGTTCCTATTCTTACTATACTGTTCATCATAATAGAATACAACATCAGTGTTCAGTTTATGAGCGTTCGTATTCTTAATATTCTGTTCATCATAATAGAATACAACATCGAGTGTTCAGTTTACGAGCGTTCCTATTTTTACTATACTGTTCATCATAATAGAATACAACATCTAGTGTTCAGTTTATGAGCGTTCCTATTTTTACTATACTGTTCATATTAGAATACAACATCTAGTGTTCAGTTTACGAGCGTTCCTATTCTTACTATACTGTTCATAATAGAATACAACATCTAGTGTTCAGTTTACGAGCGTTCCTATTCTTACTATACTGTTCATAATAGAATACAACACCGAGTGTTCAGTTTACGAGCGTTCCTATTCTTACTATTCTGTTCATAGTGTATTTACGTGCCATCACGTATCAAGGTACAACCCCACGCACTTCATCAGGTTACCCACTTAAACCCAGTTCAAGTTTGTATAATTTTAGGACATCAATGTCATCATTGGTTTCGTCTACAGGTTCCATATGGAACCGATACTGAACATCTCATTAAAATCGCATTACTATATCTTTTAACGGTTCAAATGATATTTATGACGAAATGGCGTCCTATCATTGGCTGAACTGCGGGAAATACGAAATACGAAATACGAAATACTATGAAATATTTACCGACAAAAAAACGGATAAAAAAGTCGACGATCTTATTGTCATTTGTGCACAAAATAACGTCTCGTCATTGGCTGACTCGAGGGCAATATTTACCTCAGCTTTTCTTCCAATCAATTTTATGAAATATCAGAGACAAATCACAATGCAAAACCGATAGCATCGTACATTAGCAAGACGATCATATTTTCCGCCATTTTCTCTGTGAATGATATCAGTTGTTTTTTTCTGTTTTGACTACTACAACCTAAGTAGACCACTTTATTTCAAAAACAAATCAAAACCACTTTAAATTAGTAAACCAACACTAACAAAACCTAAACTAATAGACAGGGAGTACGCCAGTACTTCATACAGAGAATCTCAAGTGTTTTCGTAAATAAACACACTAAGCGTTACATTCATTACTTCCTACATCAAGTACCAAGCTCTCAAAACACACCCTTAACAAACAATTCCATGAATTCCATCGCGACCTTTCTGACGTCATTGCAGGGCATACATGACGTCAGAAACGCCTCAATGACGTCATAATATGCGGTACTTACATGTTTAGACTTATGTGGAACTTTAGGCTGTAGTTTATCTGTTGCTGGTTGGCTGTCTTGTAGTCCAGTCGCCGGCGGTCGCTCACTTTGCTCAATGACGGGGATAGGACTGGTATCAACTTTCCTTTCCAGCTTTACGGGTTCTGGGAGGGGTCTAACTACTTCCGTCAGGGGTGTTTCATAGATCGGTTCCATGGCAGCAACAGCTAGCTTAGCTAGTTTCATTTGTGCTTTTTCAGCTGTGAAAGTACCTGGGTACATTTGTTTCCTGGTCTGTGTGGGCGTGGTGGGTGCAGAGCGGACCTGGGTCGATTTTAGCACATCCAGTTGATACATTGAGTCGGTACCTAGTTTGGTATCGTCTTTACTACCGACACTATTACTGCGTGCTTTGTCGATATCTGACAACGCTTGTTTAGGAAGAGATGAAGGACTAGATTTGGTTCTAGTTACTGTGGGTCTCTCCAGGCGTTTGCTTCTCTCTGCCAACAACTTCTCTTCTTTCTTGATCTTCTCAGTGATAAGATTCGGCGCACTATTACTAGTCCTGTAGTTGGTCAACTCGGCTGCTTCGGCGATAGTTTCACTAAGAGGTGCCCCAGCACCGTTCGTTCGTCCACTAGGGTCACTCTGAGATCTCCAAGCATCATTTTTTGTTGTTGATAGTAGTGTAGTATGTTCTTCTGTAGGGATTTCACCACTGTCTGTCAGCTCACCACCAATCTCACTAAACCCACTTGTTGTCATTGAATATTTATCCAAGTTCATCTGACTGCTATTTGGTGACTCGCCTTCACTGCGAGAGCCAAGACTTTCAATACTGCGATTATTTTGGTATTCTTGATAGCCAAGTGTGGCTGATTCATCTCCACTCAAATCGAATATTGTATCAACCTTTTTGAGAGAAAGGTTCGATTCGTCGATGTTTTCCTGGTTTTCCACGTATAAGTCAGTAGTGATTTCAGGCAGGGAAAAACCAGTGTTCTTGTTTAGTTCATCTTGTGGTTTGTTTCTCATCTCTTTGTTTAGATAGATGTCGGGTTCAGGAGAGTGTCGGTTTTTTGGAGTACTACCATCATCACTTTCGATAGCTACTAGTGTATTTCTTTTAGAACCTTCAATCATATCAAACTCTGCAAATAGAACAAAGTTACAATTGCTAAAATTGAATAATGAAACATTACATTTAGTGAGTTTTATACATTTAGAAACAAAGTTACAGTTGGAGACGGAAGTATATGACAATGATAACTTATGATGATGCCAAATGATACAATGATGCTGATAAAGATGATAATGATGATCAGGATGATACCAATGATGATCAGAATGATAGTGATGACGTTTAAGGTGACAATGATGATGCCATCAACTTATGATGATGCCAAATGATACAATGATGTTGATAAAGATGATAATGATGATCAGGACGATACCAATGATGATCAGAATGATAATGATGACGTTTAAGGTGACAATGATGACGATGATAATGATAATGATAATGATCATAATGATGATGATGATGATGAAAACGATGCCGATAATAATGATGATAACGATTATAATGAGGGTACTTATAATGATCACGATGAAGACGATAATAAATGTGATGATAATAATGACGATAATGATAGCGATGACGATGAGAATTAGGGACAAGATAATGACAACAATAATGCATGATTATAAAGATGATGATGATGATGATGATTACGTCGATAATAATTATAACAACTATACATACGGTGATCATATTAATGATGATAATAGCTATAAAGGTTTTCACGCTATGTTACGTGTAAAATAGAGTAACGATTAGAGGAACAGTTCTATATTTTTTATCTGATTACTGTTAGAATTACAGACCTTCGCAATATTTATCTCAAACAAAATCATTTCGATAAAAGCAATAGAACAACACGAACGAATGAATGAATTTAAAGTGGAAATAAATGAAGGGGAGTAAAAAAGAGGGAAGAAAGAAACAAAAAACAATACATATTATTATTGCATTTATGTATACACCTAATTGCAAGAATGTTGTCACATGAAAAAAGAACATTAGTAGTTTAGTAAGAAAGAAATAACAAAAAAAAAAGTTCAGCTTGAGTGATCTTCTTTTGTCGTATAATTAATTCCTTTCTCACTAAATTACAAAAGACACGACAACGTTCTTGCAATTAGGTATACATGTATATATTTAAATTGTACATTATAGATAGATCAAAGACAAGACATTAGGTGTTAGTCTATAAATTATAGTTATTATAGTTAGTGTATATATATATATATATGATATTGTATTTTACCACGTAATTCAGCTTTTGGCTGCTAGGTGTAGTTATTTAAATAAACGATCTATCTATCTATCTATCTATCTAGTCTGAGTCTAAATAAGAACTATTACACAATAGCAATTTTATTTCAAAAATGTTAGTAATTTGATATAATTGTATAACATAAAATATATTTAATAATATCAACTAAATTAACGACTTACAAATTAAAATTGTAATTGTAAATATTTCCTTGAAAAATATTGTCATTTCACAAATTAAAAAAATACAATTTCCCAATTAGGCAAAACAAATAGATGTAATTGAAAAGTCAAATTTCTCAAAATAATAACAAATAATTTTTAAGAAAGCAATCACATATTTACCCAAAATAGTTGATATTTTCAAAAAGTTACAAAAATGGAACAGGTAATTACAAAGGGAAACACATTTTTGCTTAGAAATGTTGAAAATATTCCCTGTTAGATGTGATAAGCACTTCTAACAGTAAGATGAAACATTGTAGTAGGTCTAAAAATAAACTACTGATACGAATATATGCTTAGAGAGCAATAGCAAGATATCTACAAAAATTGATGTACATTTTGTATACATTTGTGAAAAGGTCAAATAATCAGAAATATGGAATTGGATTCAATGAAATTACTGTCAAGCCAAGGCAATTTGCTATTGAAATGTAAATATTTAACATTATTTGTAAAACAAAACTGGTTTGTTATGGTAAACAAATCAAAGCATTTTCTGATTTTTGCACAAAATATAATTTTTTTGTATTAATCTAAAACAATATTATTAACAAATAACAGCCTGATTTTATTATTTCCACCTACAGAAATGTTTAGCATGTCATTAATATGTCATATTTATAGAGAAGAATATTGATATACCACTAAAAGGGTATCTTGCATTATTATAATTAAGTACATAGCAAAATGTCTGTGCTGTTTTTCTAATGACCAAGAAAAAAAATGCAATCTGTGATAAAATTGATTATTTTACTGTCTTTGGAAGCAGACTAAAAAAGCATTCATAAAATAAAGAGTAGAATAACTATTTGTGAACAATTTTTTGCAAACATTTTTTTTAAACTATTAAATTTCTGTGAACATTTTTGCACCTTCTGTTTGAGTGTCTTTGCAAGGACATGATGTAATAGAATTTAGATATTTGATTTCCAGATGCCGATCTATGACCTTAGTTCAGACATATTAAGATCTCAGGAACAAGAAATTGAAAACATATTTAATACAGAAGACACAATAGAGGAAACAATGAAGGAATATAACGTAGAGACAACGCAAGTGTTTTGATTATAAAATGACTTCATTCATAACCATAAAAATGTCACTAGATTGGTATTAAAATCACAGTCAGAGAACATGACATGACTTGTTACTATTGTAATTATTATGTAATAATTATTGTCAGAGACCAATATTGTTAAATTATTAAAACTAGAATAAAACAATAAGGAATTAAAGATACATGAACTGATTTATTAATATCACAAAAAATCTTATTTTTAGCTGTTTATAGTGTATAAAACCTTACATTATCATTGTTCCATATATTACCTAAACCATATTATTATCTATTTTTATTTATTAAAATATAAAATACATATATCATTTAGTAAAACAAATTCTGGTGAAGTTGTCCATCTTGAGGTTGATGGTTTGCAAAAAATATTTAGTAAAATAATAACTTATTAGTTGAAGTAATATATAGAACAAGAAATCCTACATACAAAATTGTAATTGATTTTTATTGTTATTATTATGTCAAAGAAATATACAATGCAGTTTTAAAAATAATTTAACTATTTTAGATCAGTGAATGAAATTAATGCAAAAAACATTTCTGTTACAGCTACAAAAATAATAGAGAAGGTATTATTTCCCTGTGGCAAATTTCAAAAGAGATAAAGTATTTCTCTGTGGCAAATTTCAAAAAAGATAAAATATTTCCTATGGCAAATTTCAAAATATATATAGAAATTTTTATCAGAAATTTTTATCAGAAATACAGTATTCCTATAGAAATTTTCCTTTTAAGATATTCCTCTTTTAAAGATATGTTTTTTGCGTTTGTTATAGGAAAGAAGATCACATTTTAAGACTATTTCATGACTTGTGCCTCTACTAACACTAAATTGATTATGTCTGGGAACACCATCTGTAAAGTTAATTCTACTAATTCTACACAATTAAAACATCCAAGGAAACACAAATATATCATGTAATACAACACATATTAATCACAAGAACATAAAGAAAAGACTTCATAATTGACATCATCAATAATTATATCTAAAAAGATGTCAATTCTAAAAAGCATAACAAAAATAACAAAAAAAAAAATGAGTAAATATATGATCAAAATCATCTAGTTTGATAAAGAATCGTATAATAGTTAGCCTACCGAGAAAATGTGAATTCAGCGAGCTCCATCCCTTACTTCCAAGTCAAGAAAGATGCAAATGAAAACACCAATATCTACTTCAAAGGGTCACACAAGACCATTGAATGGCTAATACATTTATGTAAATGAATTTAAAAAGGCAGACCATTTGACCATCAACGTTTGTGACATGCTATGTCATAGAGTGGTTTTTTAATAAGAAACTAACCTTTAACAATCAATTACATTGAGTACATTGAACAATTATTCCATTGAAATAGTGTTGTGTTGAAATGTGGAATGGCATGCAATTTTTTTTTTTTTACAAAAAAAATTCATATAAATTTTTTTTTAACAATTAAGTAAGAGAAACGTTTTGATTGGGTTACCTTAATTTAAAAATAAATCCACTATTTTGTGCCTTGTTGAAAGTTGTTGAAACAAGACCCATATAACAAGAGTTTTCAATGGAAAACAATCCACGATTGAGTATTTTTCTAGTGTGAATACTATTGTATTGTTATACCCTGAGCACAAGAGCACATAATTAATGGAAGAAGAAAAATAAATGGAAACTAGTAAGTAAACTAGTATAGGCTGTGTCGATGTTTGATATTATGATAGATTATATAATGAAATTTGTAACACTATAAAAAATGTTGACTTAACTTTACTGACGTTTCGAGATTGAACCCTTTGTCGGAGTAAAAGGGAGTAATGGAAGAAGAGCTGTACAAAATTATTATTGTAAAAAACCCCTAATTGAATTAAGCATGCCACAGTAAAGGATAGTAACTATTGTTGACAAACGTCAAAACAAAGATGACTTCTGGTGGTAAATTGTAACATTATTCTATTCCAATGTTAATGATCACATAGGTTTATAGCTCCATCTACAATTCTCAAAAATCAACAGACAAAAGATCACTTCAATTAAGGAGATTCCGTAGTAATAGATTTTGACATAACTTTTTATTGAAACTTTGTACAGTTATACTTTAAGACATTGGCATTTCAAAAATAAAATAAAAAAGGGGGGTCACCGTGTTGGTTTTGGCACTAGATCACGTCAAAGTTACTCATTTCGACGGCGCGCGGGATTAATATTTCGATGTATAAAATGAGAATAAAAGGCGATTAAATGGTACTCTTTTTTGATATTAAGATTGAAATATCAGGTTTTATTTCATCTTAGCACCCCAAATCTTCATTCACACACAAAACTTGGAAAGAAAAGTGAACCTGTTAAAAGATAATAGCGATAAAGCAATACTTGAAGTTACTCGAGCGTATCGTTCGCGAACACCTGGGTAGCACAATATTACCACAATTCTTGAAATATCTCGAAATCTGGACATAGATTTTTATTCAAACTCAGATATGTATTTGAAAACGTGGATATCTTTAATTCAATAAAATAAAAAAGATAGGTCACCGTATTCGTTTTGGCGCTATGGCACTTTGAATGTACGAATTGTGATCTTTTAGTAATACCGACATAGCGCGCGCAAGGTGCGCGAGCTGTAGCGCGCGCTCTCGCTGGTCAAAATTGTGCGCAGTAGAGCGTGCGCAATGCAAAACTACGGAATCTCCTTAAGCATGTATGAACATTCTTGATATTCTGCTTTGTTAAAAGTATTTGTCTTTTTATGGATTTCAATCTATAGGAAACTTCTGATAGTTAATTGAAACATTTTATTTTATGATCATAAAAATATTTATAAGGTTATTCTCAAAATTCAACAGACAAATTACTGTAATGTAAAAGTTGATATTCTTCTGTTTTTAAGTATTTCTTTGTTGTCCGGAATTTAATCGGACCATGTTGAAGAATCCTGAACTGATAATTGAAACAAGCCTTTTTTACTCCGATGAAAGGCTAATGCTCAAAACGTCAGTAAAGTTAAGTCAACATTTTTTACAGTGTTACAAATTTCATTATATTACCTATCATTTATATCAAACACCAACGCAGCCTATACTAGTTTACTCGCTAGTTTTCATTTATATTTGTTAATTGATACATTATTCCATTGCCATGATGGATGTTAATGACCTATTGCAAAGTACTGTTTTGAATTTAAAAACTTAAATGGAATTGAAAAATAGGCACTTTGTGTCACATGCTTAGAGTGGTAGCTAGATAATGATGTTATAGTGATGTAAACACAGAAGTATATATCAATGAGACTTTGTTTCTAAGGAAACGATTGGCATAACAACAAAAAAACTGTGTGAATTTTAATGTTCATAGACAGAGTAAAAGAGGAGAGCTATGAAAGTTCAGCAAGAAGAATTCTTACTTACAAATGAACCTTGCCAACAAATAATCATTGTGGATTTAATTCAATATTTTCATATCATATCAGATGGAGTCAAAATTAATTATAAATATTTGGAATTTTTTTCAACAGCAATTCCACAAGACATAATAGGTCTCAAAATAAATGATTAGCAATTACTAAAATATTAAGCAAAACTAAATTACCTAAAACCCTTAGATATTTGTTCGATGTGAGACTACATAATTTATATTGGACTTAATAGTATTATCATTTTAATTATTATGTTATGAGAGCTTTTAGAAGTGATTTTCCGGTTGGCTTGTGTAGCATATCATTGTGTTTACATTTGTGCAAAAATCATTCAACCAATATCTTATTAAATTTTATTGAATTGAAATGCACTCAGTGTATAAATGAAATTAAGATACATAAGAAAAATATCAAATTATAAAAAATATCAATTATTAAATCTTATTCAACTTCAAAATAAATAAAAATAAATTGTTTACTATGATAGGTAATATAATGAAATTTGTAACACTGTAAAAACTGTTGACTTCATTACGTTGTTACAAATTTCTTTATATTATATCAAACACTGACGCAGCCTATACTAGTTTACTCGCTAGTTTCTATTTATATTTTTGTTTGCCATGATGCTGAGCTAGTATTCAAAAGCTAAAATACAGGTTCATGAAATGTATTTTTCTAAATTATCTTCAAAATTATAAACACTAAACATTGGAACACAGTAGATTATGAAAACATAAAAATATTACCTGCAAGACAGAGTATGCACCATAAAGAGAGAAACACAAAAAAAAAATTTGCAGATAAAAAAATTTAATTACACAAGAGCTTTTATATTTAACAGTTCTGTATGACATTTGAAAAGTATATTATAATTATTTAAAAAACTCATTAATAATTCATGACCATTTTGTCCAATCCGATGCCCCTCTCTGGTCACGAGGAAAGCATTGTATATCGCATAATCTACGGCTGAAACGCGGAGGGATTTGAATGCGGCCCAGGGGAATGATGATGTACAATAGAAGAACAATGGAATGCAAATGAACATGAAGCATTATATAATGGCACATGTGTCATTATATAATGCTTCACGTCCATATTTCAGATATTACCCTTCCCCTCATCCCCCCATCTCTACTGACGAGTGAACATCAGACTTAGAAATAATTTACTTTTAGATTTTTGGCGAAAAAAATACTTTGATCATGAGTGCCAATGCCAGGTTTCGAACCGAGATCTTCTGCTTGGTTGTATCCGAGCTTTAAGCCATTATGCCACTGAGGCAATCAATGAAAAGTTTGCAACGAAAAGTCATTAAATTCATTAGCATTCAAGTTGGTTAGCATTCCTCTATTATTAGTGTAGATCAATTCCCAAATGCAAACAACCTTCCGTTTTCTTTTGTTTCATCGATATTGGACAAAATGGTCATGAATTACTAATGAGTTTTTTAAGCCGTTCAATAAACTTGCAGAACGTGTTTTATCAGGTTTAAAATCCCTTGGGCTTCGCCCTCGGGATTTTAAACCTGATAAAACACTCCTGCTCGTTTATTAAACTATACATGGAAGACTACTGAAGCCTTAATGCATAAGCTGTTATTATAATAATCTACTAGAACTGTTTATATTTATAATTAATAGTAAATTAAAATAAAAACAATTATATATAAAATAAATAATGAATTTAAGTGGTAAACTGAATTTATTTCATAGATACTGACATTTACCCATGAAAAAGAACATAAAAATCGTATGCAATTTTTCACTACTAGTGTCAAAAAGTCAAATGTTTCTTACTTGGAGAAGGCATATATAATAATTATCAGAAAATGGGTTTTGATCCTGATTCATCAATGCATTGGACATTAAAATAGCTTCCTGGTAAGACACAAAAACGGTGCAAACAAGATATGTGCTTAACAATCTAGACTGAATCACAGTATCTTTGAAATATCACAATTACACCATGTTATAGTGCTTGAACGATTTTAATTCACTTGTTGCTTCGCATCAAAACACTCATTTGTTTGAATTATAGACTCGCTTGTTCATGTTTTGATGCTACGCAACTCATGAATAAATATTATTCGCAAGCACGTTACCATGGAATTAACTCTATTATATCAACAAATAATATTTTAATCATATTTTAAACATGATTGTAAAACTCTCCAAAGCTTGTACTTTATATAAATATAATCAAAAGCATAAATTATCTATAGCAATAATAAATGGAATAATGACTATGATCATGATGATGCATAGAATGATAATGATAATAATAATGATGAAGTGGATAATTATGACAATAATAGTGACAATGTCAATTAAATATACAACAGAAGGATAAAATTGAAGTAACAAAGGCAATCTGCACAACATAAAATTGTCCACTTGACTATCCTATTTCCCTTTTTTCCCATCCTTTTTTAGTACTTTAATAATTAAAATTTTATATAATGTGTAGATAACCTTTGTTAATGTTTGGTAACATAGAAACAGTGTTGAGAAAGGAGAATAAAATAAATCTTACCGTCATCCTTGGACAAGCTGATTGAGTCACATTTTTCATCCATGGAATCCTGTCCCATGGTTTCTTCTCTTGCTCTTACACCACCATACTGCTCATTTCTACATTCATCATTACTGAGGTATTCCTCAAGGATCAGTTCTTTGCCCTCCACACTGAAGATTGTAGGTATTCTAGGTCTTGCTATCTTTTTCTTTCTTTTTTTAACAACCGGTTCTCCTGTAGATTTGTGTTCGTCGTCAAATCTTATCAAGTCTCCCCCTTTTTGTACAGGGGGTAGATTATCAGCTTCAGCCAAGTTAGATCCACTGAATGAACGCAAAACTTCTTTGGGATCATAATCCTCAGTAAATTCATCCTCAGTCCCACTAAACGTTGTTTCCATTACCGGTGGCTTGTTAATCTGGTCGTCAAACGAATGAAACAGCGACATTGTAAAATCATCAATATTTTGTTGTGCTTTGATATAAGACGGTCTACGTACAGGTGAGGCAGGAGGATGCTCAAAACTTTTAGGACTGCCACCATTCTTCTCAGAGTCACGCAACATATTCCGCTTTTCATTGGAAGATGACATAAATGTCTTACTGTTGTTATTGTTTGTTTTTGAATGTTTAGTACGCACATTGTCATTAATATTTGGTGGTTGAGTGAAATCGATTTCATCAGTTTCATTAACAATCGATAATGCTTTATATCCATAAGGTCCAAAGGAATCATCTCCATATTGATTGGACCGTGGGGGATATGATTGAGCCATCCATTGATCAGAATCAGAATCAGTTGAAGAAGGTATAACAACAGCATTAGATACAGTGCCTATACTAGCTTGTGTTGTTTCCATTAATGTCACTGGGACATCCTCTAAATCACTTTTAAACACTGGCAGCTGATCAATCATATTGTCCACTTGATAGCTATCAGATGCATTTAGCTTACCATCACTAAAAACTTCATCATCTATACCAGAATAATGTGAGTCGCTAGATAAATTACTAGGTAGTGAAGATGGTGTTGGTTCTGGTGAAACACGAGGTATATTTTGACTAGGCTTATCAGTAAATACTGGGACTGTATTGTTAATCTCACTATCTCTTGTCCTTGAAGAGAATGGTGTCCCACCAAGGCTCTCAGTTTCACTTGTACAGGGACTTTCTCGAGACGAACTTCTCTTTAATTGAAATGGTTTACTTCTTAAAGCAAACGGCCTTCCTCTTGATGGAGGGGTAGAAGTGCGAGACGACGTAGTATGATTATTATTATTACTATTATTTCTTTCATGGTTATTTTTAGTGGACCTTGGATGATCCGGTACCAATGATCTCTCTCTAATCCTGGCTGTGAAGTGTTCTTCAGAAGAAGCGCGCCTTGGTTGGTTTTCCTTATTGTCCTTTTTAAAGCCCGTGTAGGACGGGGAAAACGATTGTATTTGGATCTTCTTGACTAATGTAGGCCCCCGTGGTGCTAGTAAAGGAGACGAGATTGCAGATGCGAGTTTGCCACTTTCTACTGAACTCACTGAAGTTAAACTACTTGACCTAAACTGGGCTCCTTTAATTGTATTTACGGAGGTGCCTTTGGAGCGAGAAGACTGTCGTATAGAAGAATTTGACATTGTTTCATCGTCCTTTTTTCGTGATCTTCGATCATGTACGCGGGAGAGAGAATCTGTTGCAGATTCACCATCAGTAGTGTTATCATCGCCGTACATACTCGAACCGATTGATTTGGACGATCCTTTTCGTTTGACACGCTTTCTACGCTTTGTAGAGTTAGTATTGGTTCTCGGCAAGCCAGCCGAACAAACATCCCCATCAGAAGAACTTGATAATTCGAGATGATCGCTACCCGAATCAGTATAAGTAAGCGAAGCATCTGATGTGCTCCCAAGAGAAGTATGCTTATAACGAGTTTGTCGCGAAAACTGTTCTTGTTTGTCCAAGTGACTCATTCCAACAGACGCACATTCAGTAGTGATATTCTGGGTCTTTTGGCCTTTCGTTCGTACAATTAGTTGACTAATTTGACTTGTATACTGTGATTGTTTCGAGGAATAATTGTCATCAACGTTTTCATGATCTGTCCGGCTTTTGTGTTCGCTAGGAGCATCACAACGATCCGTCTTACTACTCGAATAACAGTGAATGTCTGCATTCCGCTGGATTTTCGATCCCGATTGCCCTTTGACACGGAGGCTCTGCGGCTGTTTACATGATGCCTGAGTACTAACAATGATATCGGAGGCTGGTTCTGTCCGTATTCTCTGGATTCTCGTTGACAAACTCACACAAATATTATTATTTTGTTCTCGTGAATGTGACTTTAGAGAACTAGGGGTAAGTTTAAGGGCGTTGCGTTGGGTTTTCTGGGATGATTCATCATATTTTACATCTTTTGGTATCCCCGGTATTTCAGAGGTGTCATAGTTAGCCATGGCATATTTTTCAATACCAATCAAATGATTTGAAGTTACCAATCGCCCATTACTATCTCTGATGATAGTAGAGTTTTTAGGTTTCCCTACGAAGTGAATAGTTGAAGAAACATGCCCCTGTGTTCGTTTAGAACCATGTCGAATACTAGCGCTGGCAACATAACCACCTTTTGTTAATTTAATCGTCTTTTCACTGGTTTTCAGTGTTGTTGTTGTTTGTTTGGATGTGCCGGGCAATGTTTCCGCTGGTTCCACTTGGTTAGTTGCCTTGGTGTTAATGTGATTAATCGCTTTACTTTGTCGTTGTTCAAATCTCGATTCGATTCCCTTACGGGCTGGTTTTGTGGTTGGGTATTGCTGACAATCAAACTGAGTGACATGAATTGACATCATCAACGCGATCCTTCTCAGTTGTGATCCAATATAGTGTTCCAATCAAGCTCGCTTAGCTGTCTTTGACCTCACGGGAATTCGGATGAAGATCATTTGGCCAAACGCGGTCACAAATTTGACTGTAGCGCCTTGAAATTCCATAATATATCCTAGGGTAATGAGGTGATCCAGTGATAACGCTTTAGTGATTTTCTCTCTATTTTGATACGTCCAACAGTTCCCTCAATAAAACGTCTTTTGTCTAGGTGACAAACCTAGAACAAAAATCAAAATAAAGATAAAGACTATCAAAATCACGATGAGTTTTACATGGGGGTGAAATAAGAGGTTAGCTATATATAGTTTGCGGTGAGGGCACGGTTTGACTGACAGCTTATAACATCGTACGGAATTCTATTAAACACTAGATTCAATACCAGCGCAGTTGGACACAAAAACATTGAAATCAATAAAATCACTCAAGTTCTCATTCTCAATAAACACTCTCGCCTTTATTACCCATGAATAACCGCACTTTTAAAAGCGTCTTAAACTATTGCGTTTATTAGTTGTCATAAGTAAATTTGACGTACAAAAATGTACGAACAAGCTATGAAGTGATGTCACTACAGGCTAGTGTGTTTCTGACTCCATTGTCATACCATTAAAAGGTCATCCAAGGAGCTTATTGGTTGGCTCTTTAATTAGCAAGATATTAGACATCAATCAAAGGCAATTGTCAAATGGACAATTTGCTTCGACCCTTGGTGCTATGATAAGCCTCGATAGGACAGAAACTATGGTTATTAGTCTAGATGATGTGCTATCATTAAGTATACACCATTGAAGACCTTGTGAAATAGCGTGATTAGTATTTGCATAGCATTTGACAGGTTCTGTTTGTTCTTCGTAATTGATTTTTAATCATAATACATCAAGGTGTTATCGTGCTTTATATAAAGACAACTAGAGCGTTTAACTATCAAGAAACGAGCAGAAACGCATGAACAAAAAATGAAAAGAAAAACCGATTAAAATACCATGTAATGTCGAATTTGAAAGCTTTTGTCCTATAATTAAATTGAAAATAATAATTGCATTTACCTGCACAATATATTTTACAAACTGTACTGTATACAATGGTAAAAAGAAAATGCAGAACAAAAAACAATATATAATAAGAACAAAAACAGAAAAATCTAACATGCACAATGGTGAGCCTGGTATTTCAAAAAAGGACGAAAAAAGGTAAAAGCACTAATGCCATTATCAAATTTTGCGTGTGATGTTTTAGTATTTCAAGTGCTTGTACGTGTTTGGTATCCATTAGTAAAAGTTATCGTGAACACTATCATTTCCTTTTTCATAGAAAAATAGTACAATATGTTAGGAGTTTGAATACCTTGCTAGCAGGGTACGAGTTTGACTAACATCGGCTAGAGAGACGGTCATTAGCGACAATGCTGCTAGGTTTTCGGTATTCGTTTTACATCCTTAATGCTTCAAATGATAAGGATGGATTATATATCAAAACTTGACAAAAGTATTCACTTTGTGTCGGAGCTCTTTGAGTTTTACTAAACAATAGTAGTCATGGTTATCTAAAATACCGACTTTTCTCAACCTTCACTTGAATAAATTCAGTGCAACGCTATTCAATAAAGTTTGGAACAGGTATTTATTAATTCAATACAGAGCAAGCCATTTTAGTGTTTCACGGAACCCATTTAAATGTTAGGTGTAGCCCATTGCAGTGCTAAGCCATTTGAATGTTAGATTATGATTGCAATACTTATAACTTAAGAACAATGAAAAAAGGGAAAATTCATAAGCTTATTAAAGTGGAAAATCCAAAAAAAGAAAAGATACTACTTCATAAAGAATGAATAAAGCCAGTTAAATGGCAGACAGAACCCATTTTACAGTAAGGAAAAGCCTTTCTGATGTTACATCAAACAATATGGATCCATACAATACTGATAAAGATAAAAAGGCACCCAATGGTTGATTTTTAAAAATCGAATCAAAATTACAATTCTATTATAATATTAACGCTAGGCGGAAAGCCATTGAAATGTAATAGAATACAAAACGGGAAGCCAATACAGTGTTAGTAGAAAGCCCTTTATTTGATTTCATATTCCGCACTTATTTTCCTTGAGTATTGAACAGAACAAATCAAGGAAGAAAGTGAGTATATAAGGAAGTAAATAAGTAATAAGGAAGTGAGTAAATAAGTAATAAAGAAAAAATAAGAAATAAAGAATAAAAAAATAAGAAATAAAGTAACTAAGCAATTAAGTAACACAGTATGCAAGTAAGCAAGTAAGTAAGTAAGACTATGTAAGTAACTAAGAAAGAAAATGTGTAAGTAAGTAAGTAAGTAATTAACTATAAGTAAGAAAGTTCGCAAGTAAATAAGAAGACAGTATGTAAGTATGTAAGCCGGTAAGTAAGTAACAAAGTAGGTAAGTAAAGTAAGCAAGTAAGTAAGTAAGAGTTCTGCCGCTAAAAGCAAATCCAGTGCAACATTGTTGTCATTTCTCTATTTGTTATCATTGCCAAGAAAATCAAAAGACCTTCCGACAATGTCGTCCCGTACGAGTGAAGTACCATCAACCATGTTTACATTTCTTCTTCTCTACTGCTTTGTTTTTACTCTTATCTTATAGAACTCAAGTACCCGCTAAAACTGACAAATTGGATTTTTATCTCGTGTTTTATCAGAAGACCATTTAGATAGCATGGAACATTGATATGTTTGCAATCGTTTGGCGGCAAGCTATATAGTCACGTGACCACTTTTCTTTCTATAAAACCGCGCGTAGTTTATTCCAAACTCAATCAATGTCATGGTTAAAAATTATTTGCATTTCAAAAAAGCGATAGTCACGTGACCACTTAAACTTCTCTTTCTATAAAAGCGCGCGTAGTTTATCAACAAACTCAATCAATGTATTGGTTAAAAATTATTTGCATTCCAAAATGCGATGTACAGAAAGTTGATCTATTTCTTGGGCTTCCTGTGTATTAATGACCAGAACATACTCCAATGACGACATTGAGGAAGAGTTCAGAAGGTCTTCTAAATAAAACCCCTGATTTACGATGCGATGAGAGCTGGAATCCTAGCTCCGTTTGACTGTACCTAATTCCGGAACCGTTTATAATCACACAAAGGAAGTAACCATCTGGAGTCACGATGCAGTATCTTTACATTTTTTTTACTCCGACGAAGGGCTAAAGCTCGAAACGTCAGTAAAGTTAAGTTAACATTGTTTACGGTGTTACAAATTTCATTATATTACCTATCATTTGTATCCTTACATTAGTTGATTTACGTGGGTGGAAGTGACTGGTCGAGACGAAATTAATGGAAGGCGGTACATCACAGGCGTACTGAGGACGTACCGGGGCACTCTTGCTCGGGGGCGGAAGCCTTTTGAGTGCACATCTATCATAATATCTTCTCTTTTACTCCGACGAAGGGCTAAAGTTCGAAACGCCAGTAAAGTTAAGTCAACATTTTTTACGGTGCTACAAATTTCATGATATTACCTATCATTTATATCAAACACCGACGCAGCCTATACTAGTTTACTCGCTAGTTTCCATTTACCATAATTATACCATGATTCAGCCATCGATTTCAATCAAAGCTTGTTGACTCCTTAACTTTTCAGCCTGGTGATTCATCATTCCTTAATGATTCAAATCCGCTTCCTATCCCTACTCTTACTGTGATTGCGGTTTACTGGTATTTGACCAGGAAAACAATACAAAGAGAATAACTATACAAAGTCAGACAGAGCATTCATGCTGTATTCTATACATACACCTATTTCAAAAGTCGTTGTCGCAGCCGAAGCTACAGTCCACACTCTAAAGCCTACAAAGTGCGCTTTTTAAATAAATATTTGTTTCATCATCTATTACTGCAAAACTTGTTATGTTCCTATAACACAAACACGTACAACCAAAATATATTTTGAATATATCGAATAGGTGTATATATATATTCTATATGTTGTATACAAGAATGGTGAATAAAGAGTCCACTTGTGGTGGTGATTAAAACAAAAGGGGAAACCTTTGTGGTTTACTGACTATGTAATGAACTGTAATTGCTGCGGGATGTCAAGGAAATAACAAATCATAGGCTGGCACATGGTGATGGAGTTCATGATGATGGTGATGAAGAAGGTGATGATGATGATGAAGATGGTCATGATCGTCTTGAGGGTGAAATGGTAATGATGAAGATGATGAAGAAGGTGATGGTGATGAAGATGATGATGGTCATGATGATGATGATGATGAAGATGGTCATGATCGTCTTGAGGGTGAAATGATAATGATGAAGACGATGAAGAAGGTGATGGTGATGAAGAAGATGATGGTCATGACGATGATGATGATGATGAAGATGGTCATGATCGTCTTGAGGGTGAAATGATAATGATGAAGACGATGAAGAAGGTGATGGTGATGGTGATGAAGATGTTCATGATGGTCATAAAGATGACAATGATGAAGGCTGACAATAGTGGCCGGGTGTCGTTGGTGGCGGTGGCAATATTAATGAGTATTAAGTTGAGGATGATGGCAACGAGAATGATGATAATACTGATGGTACTGAAGAAAATCATAAAGATGATGATGATGACATGATTACTACTATTATGATGAGGATGCCAACAATTATGATTTTATTTATTTATTTATTTTTTATTTAGAGGATGATGATAAAGATGGTGATAATAACGATAACAATACTGATTGATGCAGCATAGTTTTCTAATCAAATTTGTTTTGAGATACTCCGGAAATAAGAATTCTTTGAACTATCGATGAAAAGGCGGATGGAAATAATCCCTGTGTATAGAAAGTTGTTTGAACTAACTTGTTTGAATTAATAAAAAAGCAGCATGTTACAACAATTCAAAAACAGAAAGTTATAACAAAACTGAACATCCCGCATATGATTTTATCAAAATTGAATTTTCTTGGACTGTTAATTATTTTGTGTAAAATAACGCAATCCTACTAAAACTAATAAATAAAGAGCATTGGTCACCCTGTGTAGTGTTTTGATAGTCTCACTACAGGGTGTGTGTTTGGAATGCCCATCAACATCACGCACGGCATAAAAGACTATTAACAAAACCAAACGAACAAAAGCTTATTAAATAAACCACGTACGAAACTCAAACAAGATTTATTAAGGGCTTGAATGCATCATAATTTCATCCCTTTTTGTCGCCAAAAAATCAATATTGACCGAATGACGTCATAGCATAGTCGTAATTGTGTGTGGAGCTCGGTGGGAGCCAACTAGCTTGACATTAACTTATTGCGAATAACTCAACTGAAAAAAAAAGCGTTTGTTTTATAATACAAAGGTTACTCGCTTGTGTTTATACAGTATCATCGCAATCAACATGAAGCTATTTAGTATGTCAGTTGTATTCGATGTACTGTTCGTGGTTACTTTACAGAAGTTTAGTGTAAGCTGATATACTAACTTTTAATAATCAGTTAAACTGTCGTTTATATTACCTCCTGTGACTGTCTGCAGATTAGCCATTGGCACTAGCGAACTGTCATCATATAGTTGATTCACGAATAAACCATCACGCACATGCATATTGATCAAGTGTTCGATTTGTCGATCAAGTGTTCGATTTATCGATAGAGTGTTTGATTTATCGATCAAGTGTTCGCGCCGTTTTTGTTCAATTTATAGATCAAGTGTTCCATTGAGTTCAATCATAAAACCAAAGCCTTTTAAGTGGCAGATAAGTACGAACTTGACAAAGAGTATTGATGAGTTTGTTGTGAATTTTGAATTCATTGCCTGAATCAACAACCCTAAGAGCGCTAAAAAATTGATTAACAAGTAGGAATTAAACTTCTTTTTTAGTATTAACCATGCATACGATATCCCGGTGTTTCTGACGTCGGTCGGGTTTGTTTAACCTTCCGGAGCTACGCCCTTTGTGTTTTCACAGTAGC
Organism: Metridium senile; assembly: GCA_949775045.1. Taxonomy (NCBI): domain Eukaryota; kingdom Metazoa; phylum Cnidaria; class Anthozoa; order Actiniaria; family Metridiidae; genus Metridium; species Metridium senile. Next base: position 47,457,274 of record OX459095.1, read on the forward strand.
AATGGTTGTTGTATCCAAGGCCAAGGGCAAATCAGCAGAAATAAAAAAGAACAATCCCGCATTAAGAAGTAAAACCCCAGGCGATGTACTAGGGAGATAAAATGACGGGGGGGGGGGGGGGGGGGGGGGTCCGACGGAGCTTCATATTGCAACCCCCAAAAATACTCAAACCTGAAATTTTACACCCAAAATAATACGTGGCATGCAAATTGCGAACCCAAAAAAATATAAGACTTAAATACCTAAAAACTGATTTATTGAATTAAACATGCAGGCTCTTCTAATGCATGATTTTGCATAAAACTTAAGCCTTGCTGAAAAAAATGAATAATTTTCTGATACACGGATCGAAATTGAACTCGGAGATGTGAAAATCCCCCAAAAATACGGGTTTCTTTTTAAGACCTAAAAAAATACGTGGCAGGTCTCTTGACCAAAAAAATACCCAGAACGAAAATTGTCAACCCCAAAAAATACGTCGGACCTCCCCGTCATCTTACCCCCCGAGTACATCACCTGCGTAGCCAGGCTCTTGAGGGGAGGGGAAGAGGAGGGAGAGGGACTTTTCCTATAGCTCCCCTCACCCTCTCCCAGAGTCAGCTATACAGGCTAGGCTTATCAGGCATTTTAGCCAAGCCTGGTTTTCACAGGTGATGCAAGACATTTTCTAATAAATTATATCAAATTCCGAATCAATTTATGGTAACACAGTTAAAATAGGCACCTAATTAAATTAAATTAAATTAAATTAACCTTATGTTAATTTGCGCCTAATAAGTAATAGATTATTTATTTATTTATTTATTTATTTATTTATTTATTTATTTATTTATTTATTTATTTATTTATTTATTTATTTATTTATTTATTTATTTATTTATTTATTTATTTATTTATTTAACAATTCGCCAAGGCGGGTAAGATTACAATAGAACATGACGTCCCCTACTAAGTAAAATTACCCTATCCTATGCCCTAAGAGTAATAAAAGACCAACCCACTTACACTCACCCCTGTGCTACAAAAGAGAGACAAAAGAAAAAAAATACATAGGAGAAAAAAAAAACATATTTTTAACATTTACAAGTATTTAAAGGATTTGGACGACGACATTTTACACAAACTAATTTAATATTATTCATATTAATAGTTTTTCATGTGGTAGTTGCTACTTATCAAGGCGGGATTAAACAAGTAAACTGGATCAGAACGATTTGATGTTAATTCCAGTTAAGTAGCTGTAAATAATCCTATTACAAGGTGTCGTAAGTCAGTACAAACACGTGTGAATACGATAACTAAAGACTTATCGTCTTGAAAGTGTTAATACGGTGTAAACAATCCGACTCGATTCGAACACGAAAGGCGATTGTCAACCGGAACTGGGACGGTTTAAACCGAGGATTTCAGGACAAGAGGATAAGATAATTCGACTTTTAACAGGATAAATTAGTACAAGCGAATAAGTACGAGAGAACTTATTTAGCTTATTCATAAAACGTTGTATCCGAAATGTAATAGGTCATTCCAAGACCGAAAGGTGTTATGGGTATGCAATAAACTATCATATTTGTAAACAGGACCAGGTAATAGGTCATTCCAAGACCGAAAGGTGTTATGGGTATGGATTATAAATGTAAACTAGTAAACTAGTATAGGCTGCGTCGGTGTTCGATATAAACGATAGGTAATATGATGAGATTTGTAACACCGTAAAAAATGTTGACTTTTCGAGCTTTAGCCTACACTGGGTACCCAGGGTAGCTTTGGCCCTTCGTCGGAGTAAAATAGTTAGACTAAGAGAGATACAGAGTATAAATATGAAGCGGGAAAACTGATGAACCAATCAAACAGCGATAGCATATTTAAGTTAAAGAACTATGGATAAATTACATTCAAAACACCTGAATCGTGAGCACGTAGAACTCATTATTGAGTTTAGTTTTCGAATTTTTTTGTGTTTACCGTTTATTTGTGTTTACTGTCTAAAAAATGTGTTTTCCGGTTTTTGTGTTTTCCGGTTTTTTATGTTTTCCGGTTTTTTGTGTTTTTCGTTTGTTGTGTTTTCCGTTTTTTGTGTTTTCCGGTTTTTTGTGTTTTCCGGTTTTTTGTTTTTTGTGTTTTCCGTTTTTTTGTGTTTTCCGGTATAGTATGGATGGGTTCTTCAGCTATAGATAAGATGTAGTGTGGTGTTACGACACGGGCCATAATGTCGATGATATCGATTAAATAGGTTATCTCAATCTTACATCAAACGGCTTAACTAGTCGTAAAAGAGCGTCTATATTTGGATAACATGGGGAATGTTCTGGCAATACTACGTGTTTAGTTCGAGTGGCTTTAACTTTGGAAAGGTTGAGGAAAAAACTGTGCTTTGAAAGTTAAATTACGTACGATGAAACAGTTTTCAGCTAAACGTAATTCTTTGAGAAGCCATCTCTATATAATAGATTTATATCTTTGTACAAACACTATGCGTATAGTAGAAATAATGAATGATTATTCCAGTTAAATTCTAAGTTAAATTACGTACGATGAAACAGTTTTCAGCTAAACGTAATTCTTTGAGAAGCCATCTCTATATAATAGATTTATATCTTTGTACAAACACTATGCGTATAGTAGAAATAATGAATGATTATTCCAGTTAAATTCTAAGTTAAATTACGTACGATGAAACAGTTTTCAGCTAAACGTAATTCTTTGAGAAGCCATCTCTATATAATCGCTTTATATCTTTGTACAAACACTATGCGTATAGTAGAAATAATGAATGGTTATTCTAGTCTATCTATCTTTTGGATGAAATGCACAAACAACAATTTGATTATAAAGCGATCAGAAATATATCAAGAATAATGCCGATTCTATAAATGAAACATTTTACATATAGCAACATATAGATTACTAAGATCACTGAAATCAAAATCTATCGCTACACTTAGTGAAATTACCACATATTAGCTCTTAGTACAAACCGTGTGCCCATGCATATACAGACAAGGATGAAGACTACACAATTTTTCGTCGCGCAATTCGATTAAATGTAATATCTGGAAAACTAAATGTCATTTTGATCCTGCAGATGATTATTTTGATAATCAAATAATTAAATTAATACCGATGTCATTTCTACATAGTCGCTCTTAATTGACACAATCAACACAATCAACGCAATCAGTTCCACTACGGTAAGTAAACGGCGCTATTAGCTGCTCTACTAATAGTACTTTGCGGCGAACAAATGTATCTCATAAATGAATGACCAGTAATTACATAACAAGATACGCATAGCAAAGTATACAGTATAACATACATATACTTACAGAATTAGGTATAAAATAAGCCTTGGAATCTCATGTGCGTTTAATCCATCTTCTAAGCTATTAAATAAGCCACTACGCGTGCGCAAATAACTAAGTGTTCTGTACAGTTTGAAAAGATAAATTCCCACGCTAAGGGCCTTCCAAAAACGAACCGCTAGGGAGGGGAGGGTCAGCACCTTTTGACCTCTGTCAAATGATAAAAAGTGGTCCTGATCGATAACCATGAGACACACTTGTCTACACTAAGGTCATGATGAAGTAAGATCACAAGAACGATAAATAAATAACCAGACTGTCGAATCATAGTAACGGTTTGCTATATATTAAAATATACAAGTGAGATCTCCAAGGGTGAAGATATATACTAAACGTGATTTTTTTTTTACTATTCTCGATGATAACATACTGAATCATTAGCAGTTAACCTGAGATAAGTTAAAATCAATGATAACGTAAATTATAGTACGGTCAGTGATAAACTGGACCTCCCAACTAGATCTCATTCCATTGGCCGGCATGGTTGATTTTAACTCAAGTAGAAAGGCCCTATCCCTTGAAATGTTTCAGATAACTTGCGATTTTAACTAGATTGTAACGATTTCGATTCCAATTGTGTATCCCGAATCATTCTATTTTCCGATGTGAAAAATCTCTATAAACCATGATTAAAATATAAGACAAAAAAGGAATATGCAATGTTTGAAATTTAATAAAAAATATTGTTAAAAAATAAAAAATTTAATCAAATTGTAAAAAAATTTTATCATCACAATTTTACGCACGGTGTATTACATTACGCACTCAATGTCAGTTTATACGTAACGGAAAGCGTTTGGGAAGCTTACGTAAATGATCGCCGCTGTACAAATGACTCCCAAGTCGAGGTTGACAGTGGGACTTGCTGTGGTGATGTTTACGATATTACGGTATTGCAAAAAGAAATTAAATATAATATTAATTAATTAAATTTAGTAGTTTCATAGTTAATAGAGGGGACCATTAACTATGGTAGTTTTTGCTGAACTTTTTGCGCTATTGTGGTTTTTGTCAAATTTGTGTGCGGCATTGCGGGTTTTTTTTCACTGATCCTCCTTCAAGTAACTAGTTCAGATTGTTTTATAAAGAAACTTGGTCTATATAGTTATTGTATATACTTATTTCAAAAAGGTTGATAGAGTGAACGGTGATTGCTCGACCAAAGGGAATTCTGGGTCTTTGATATTGATTATTTGCTTATTTTGTGGCAGAAATATGAATTCCTGCACAACACCAGCCCCTGTTAGACCAGAAGAGCTTATAATTGACTGGAACTGTGCTTATATAGCAATCCAAGAAAACACTAGGATATGTTGCATGCGTAACCACAATTCCTTTCGGTCGTGCAATCGCCAGTCGCCATTCACTCCGTTAACCTTTTTTGAAATACCTGTATATGCACGCTACCTGATAGTTTATAAAGAAACTAATATTATAGTACTTACAGAGCTGGAGTCAGCAAGGCTGAACCGCATCATTCACCTGAGGATAAGAGGAGTTCTTTGTCAACTTTATGACGGTACTACTTTATGACGTTCATAGGGGTATCAGAAGACGAAAAGAAAAAAGAGAAACAGCAACAAAACAGATATATGAGAGAGAGAAAACCGAGAGAAGATCAAACGAAAGACATGAAGAGGAAATTAAATTAAAGGTACTGTTGGGATGGAAAGAAAAGAAAGGAAATTAATGAAATATGAAAGAGAGAAAAAACAAGAGTGGATGGGACGAACGAAATGAAGAGGAAATTAAAGGTACTGTTGGGATGGAAAGGAAAGAAAGGAAGTTAATGAAATATGAGAGAGAAAGAAAACAAGAGATAATAGGACGAACGAAATGAAGAGGAAATTAAAGGTACTGTTGGGATAGAAAGGAAAGAAAAAGAAAGGAAAGAAAAAGAAAGGAAATTAATTAATTAATGGCTAAGTAATGCATGTGCCAGTAAAAAAAGCAAAGCAAAGGAATTTATTAGAAAGGAAAATCTTGAGGGATATTTGTAGAAGATATTAAAAGTAGAAAAAATAGACGGCAATCTTTATTGGATGACGTAATCTTACTCACTGTAAATATGAGCACTCCAAAAGAGACGATGTAAGCAGGCTGTCTTGTAGATCAATCAAAGGTGTGCACAGGATACTATCCCGCCGCGTGATACTCGACTGTTGTTCGGTATTTACCAGGACAGACTCTTCGTTAAAGGAATTATTTACACTTGAACATGAGAACAACAGTGGTGACTGCGTATAGTTGTTAGTACAGTAGGAATTGTCTCGAATCTTTGGTGTTGAGTATGTATAACCACCAGAAGTCTCCATGGAGATGAAGTCATCACAAGTCGTCTGACTGTTTCTTTTATTTTCTTTGCTATCCTCGTAGGGGCTTTCAAAATACTTGACATCGACACCAACAAGATTAGATAACTTACTATCATTGCCCTTGGAGTTACTTGCACACGTTGATTTGTTATTTTTGAGATAACATCGATTGCCTGTGGTTGTTCTTGGATGCCTGTAAGTACTACTTCTGTTTAAAGCAAATGTTAAGGGTGTGAAACATGTTGACTGTGGAAGGGCAGAGGTGCTACAGTACGAGTCATCAAAAAGGTTGGGCGTGTTACTTCGATGGGTCTCGTAATTACATGACTCTTGTGTATCTATCAACATGTTATGTTCTTCTAGAATCTCTTTTCTCTGTATGTCTTCATAATCAACGTTTGTAATGCTATTATTAATATTATTGCTGTCTTCGTTAATAGTACCATACGAAGTAGCGGCACAGGCCTCTTCAAGCATGGAATCAGATACATCATCTTCGCACAATAGCAAATATCGATCAAATGAGTCATTGAAAAATTCACTTTCACTCTCGAGCAGAGTTTTATAACCAGCAGGGCATTTAGGATGGCTTATTGTATGTTCGCTTGCAGCATCAACAGTAATCTTGTTAGACGAGCTGGAAACATGTTTGTTCCTTACTTGTGATTGTAATAATGATGATGGTGCTGTTGTTGATGATGATGATGATGATGATGTTGTTGATGATGATGATGATGTTGGTGATGATGATGATTGTGATGATGTTGTTGTTGATGATGACGATTGTGATGATGATAACGATGTAGGTGATGATGATTGTGATGGCCATATGTTTGAATCATTCACTTCCATATTTCTAAAGGATTGTTGCAAGTCCTCTATTTCATCTTGAATAGACCAACCACATTGGTTGTAGCTCTCCTCATCATAGATATTTTCAAGAAAAGATGCACCTTTCTTACTTTCACTGTTTGAGAAATCAATTTCAACTCGACTGTCTTGAGTATTAATTAATGGACTTGCAATTCCTTGCTTGTTGGCTGTAACTTTTTGAGACTGGGAACACAGAAAATGTTTGCAGCCTGTTTGATAATAAGGGTTTTCTAGGAATGAAGTAGTATCCATACTTTCAGTGTTTGAGAAATCAAGCTCAAATAGATTATCTTCAGTATTCATAAATAGCTTTATAAAGTCTTTCTCATCTGTTGTAACATCTTTAGAACAAGGAGAATGCTGACTGCTTCCCTCGCCATACCCCAAGGGGGTTTCAAGGAAAAATTCACTTTTGTTACAACCTATGTTTGACAGCTCGTACTTTGATTGACAGACCTCAGTATTAGTGGAGTTGTACAATGTGCTTTGAGTGTCTGATAGGTCTGTTCCTAAGAGACTAAGTAGCAGTAATGCTGTTCTATTGTGGCTGATATCATATATGGGAGTACTACATGAACTTGATTGGGTAGCATTATAACCTGTTAACAAAGACATAATGATTTGTATTAGGCTACATGTAGTACAAATGTTGCATCTCATGTGTGGCAACAAATGTTATGGAATTATTTATCTATTTTTTAGAATTTATTTATTTATTTTCTTATTGAAAATTCAAACAATAGGTTTTGCTCATTTGCATTAGATCCAGCACATGTGAGTTGCAATGTTTGAACTAAGCCTTATTCACAAATAATGTTATTAAATTTATTTAAAAATAATGTTATTCTGCATTGACAAAATGTGTCATTTTAATTTTGAGTTCAAACAGTAGAATTGGTCTATTCCAGCAGTATTGTACATGTGTCAATGTTGTAAGAATCTTCAACCAAAGATCCTGACATAGACATTTTTTATTTAGTACTCAAAACTACTGGGGCCAGTTGTGCGAAGGGTGGATAAAGTTATCAGCAGATAAAAGTTATCCACTGCAAAGGTTTTTTAGAGATTTTATCTGCTGGATAAGGATTTATCCAGCGGATAGCGCTATTCACCATTCGTACAACCAGCCCCTGATGAATAATAAAGGGGCCCATATTAATTGGTTTCAGCTGCAATGACCCAAACCTGAAATATTAATCTGTACTGGCTCTCAAGCTGTGAATTCCACATGTACAAATCATATTTTGTATGATACACATTACATTTGGATTTTTTGAAATGTCATTTATCTACAATCTTGAATAAGATAGTTGACATTTTTTTACAAGTCATAATTATTTGCATCAAACTACAAAGGAGTGCCCTCATGGCCTCACCCCATCCCCCCTAGTCAATGTTGTTATAGTTGGGTTCGACAATACTGGAGCTGTCGTTGATTTAGGGGGATGGTGAGGACGATTTTTTACACCAAAATATGTTTAAGTGCAGTTTTTTCTCAAAAATTACATTTTGTCAACATTTCTGTCAAGGATTGAGATAGTCTCCTCCGCTGGCATCTTTCAACTTCTTTGGGCTTTTGGGCTTCCTGTGTTAAGAAGAAGAGAGGGGCTCACCTTTCCTTTTTCTTGCCTAACTAGCGCCTAGTCCCTCTCTAGTAGCAGCACAGGAAACCCAAATCCAAATCAGATCACTGAGACGCCTGTGGAGGATGCTAGTAGCTAGACAGTCTTTACGGGATTGACTGTAATTGAGTGTACTAACCTCCATTAAGTTGTATTCCATTTTGACATGATACCAGAGAAGATTTAGTTGAACTTGGTGTCTCACATGAAAGAACCAATGGTGAAGCAAAACTATAACCTGCTTGACTAGATGGACCTGTACTATCACATGCCATTGACATATTCATTGTTGGGTTGTGATCACTAAGTGGCTCTTGATAATATCCTGATGCAATATTAGGTGAAATGTTACATGGTGACATAGTTTGTTGAAACCTTTTCAAATTATCTTTTAATAGTTCAAGGACAGTTGTTCTTCCATCCAGGCTTTCTACTCTTGATATATGGCTGGCTACTAAATGCGCATTGGATACTTTAAGGTCTTGTTTAGAGATGTTTTGTGCAGCACAAGTTTCAATATTCTTGAGATTAACTGGTGAAGATGTATTTGCTTCTAAAGGTGATAGTCCATTGAAAGAAAGTCTAACCAATGACCCAACAAAACATTGCTCAATACACTGCTGAATAAGATGTTCTAATGAAATGGGGAAGTTTTCACACTTGTCAGATAGTTTGTCTATGAACCTAGAAATGGAATAAACAATTACTAAACAATCTTGAATTGTCTAAAAAGATTATATAATAAAGGAAGGAATACAATTGAATGGGATAGAATAGAAGTGATTAGAAAAAAGTACAATGCTATGAAAGGGTTAGAAGTGAAGGGAATAAAAAGGAATAAAGAAGTGAAGGGAATAAAAGGGAATAAACAAGTGAAAGGAATAAAAGGGAATAAACAATTACTAAACAATCTTGAATTGTCAAAAAAGATTATATAATATAGGATGGGATACAATAGAAAGGGGTAGAATAGAAGGGAATAGAAAAAAATACAATGCTATGAAAGGGAATAAAGAAGTGAAGGGAATAAAAGGGAATAAACAAGTGAAAGGAATAAAAGGGAATAAACAAGTGAAAGGAATAAAAGGGAATAAAGAAGTGAAGGGAAGGGAATAAAAGGGAATAAAAGGGAATAAACAAGTGAAAGGAATAAAAGAAGAGAATTAAAGAAGAGAATATACCTGTTAAAGTGTGTTGCACTTGTTCCAAAGAATACCTCAAGACACCGACCAAATATGGTAATGTTAGATATCTGTGTTCTATCAGATACTGTCATGCTGACACGATATTGATAAGTAATATCCTTCTTATCATACTGCTGACCACAAGAACTGCATACAAACCTGTTCAAAAAATTACCAAAGAAAGACTATTATTAAATAAACTAAATTGTTATATAGCTAATCATTTTGACTATATAACAAGCATTCTCATTGGTTGATAGATGCTCATGTGATATTAGTTAAATCTAACTGTATCCCGACCGGGATACAAGTGCCCAGCGCATTGAATAAAAATTCAAATTTTCTTAATTTACTTGTCTAAAATGATTAGCTATATAACAAAACGCTTAATGACTGATCCCTCGGGAAACCAGTTAGTTTTGTTTCCCGAGAATCTCAATATTTGAGATTGAGATTCTCGAGAAACAAAACCAACTGTTTCCCTCGGGATCAGTCATTAAGTGTATAATGATTCTCTTTATTTATCTTTATATGAAGACATAGAAGACAGTATAGCAAGTTATACTATTTCAATACCTTATTTGTTTGCATAATGTTTGCCAAGTACAATCTTCATAGAAAATACTATATTTTTATGATGTAATTCATATAAGGAATAGTCACCGGAGTTTCTATAGTTAATAACGAAAATTGAATACTCACAATATAATAGAGTGCTTACACTATGTCCATGAAATAAAATCTAAATAGTTACTAACTAATAGTTTTTATTTAGTGACTATTAGTGACTATCACTCAACTGGAACAACTTTAGTAACAATACACAATGAATAAAGTATTAACTTTCTATGGTTTTGAGTATTTGATTTCCCTTGTGTATTGTTACTAAAGCTGTTCCAGTTAAATAAAAACTATTAGGTAGGAACTATTTAGATTCTATTTCATGGACATAAGCACAATCTGTGAATATATAACAAACTCTATATCCAAAAGGATTGTGTTTAGATATTATTCGTAGCAACCAACGCTTGTAAGATTATATTACTGTGGGTCCGGTAGAGTAATTTTTTAAAACAAAAACATCCGCAGAAAATACCAAATTGCTTTTTGGGCCAAACTAATTGTGCGAATGCAGGCTGCGAGCATACTAAATTATATAAAGCTCCTTTATACTTACAAATTATCGTTATCCAATGTTCTTATTCTCTTTGAACAATTCACACAGCATGAGAAGGAGATATTTCTTTGGATAGACAAAACTTTGCCAAGAACATGAACGGTTTTTGTTGTCATGTTTCACAGTCGATGTCGAGCAAAACTCGATGATTGAAAACTCGGCATCAATTATTAATCCAATAAGTCTTTTTGATTCAAACATAATCGAATACCTTATTTTATCAACATTTTTTGGCTCGTGCAAAACTATTTAACAAAAGCATTTTGCTCAGAACTTTGCTCAGTTTCGAAGCCTCAAACTTGCAAATCGCCCGCCATATTTTGTTACTGTTACTCAGTCCCTTTCGCCAACTTGTAAAACCATAGGAATCCCGGTCGTAAAAAAGAAACGAAAAACATAAAGGAGAGATAACAATATTTAGAAAAAAGTAAGCGAATCTTGTTTTAGAAAATTGGAAGGAAAGAACCACATGAAAACCAACTGATCACAGTCATAGCCTGCAAATTGAGCTCATTTAACGCATGTAGCCGTTGTTTTCAATCGCGACTTATATTCTACCTAAAATGGTGAACGATTGGCGAGCTTGTATTCTGACTGAAACAGTTCGTTTTGTGGTTGTGACTTTGCAGATATTTCTCTGGGTCGCTGAAATAGTACTTACAGGTTCGTAAACTTTGTCCACCTACAGTGAAGAAAAAATTTGTATTATATTTTCATAACGTATATTTGTTGTTGTTGTTGTTCTGTCTTCTGGGTCATGGAACTATCTAAAACATCTATAAATCGCGATTCTGCCGCCATTTTTTTCTTTTGACAACTGGCGCTTTTCTCAAACATCAGTAGTCACTACTGTAAATAGTAAAAACTAAGATCTGCAAAACAAACATTTACGAAAACTGATCGAGAACAGTAATTATATTTTGGTAGCTTAAAAATTATAGTATCATGTTCAGAACCACGTCCATTGATTTATCTCTATTTCTAACGGCTTGTTATAACTGAATGCATTTGTGCATTCTCGTTCCCAGAGCCCACGGTCAATCGTTTGGGCGAAACCTTCCGCTGGACGGTTGACCGTGGGCTCTGGGAACGAGATTGGCATTTTTGTGGAAAAGTGACAACAAATATTAAAAGCGTGCAATAATTTGCAATAATTACGTGGGGTAATTATGGGGTAAGCTTTTAGTGTTTGTTATCTACTGGAAGTACTACATTAAAAAAGTCTCGTATATATTAATATAGTCAGGATTAATACAAGATTCAAGACTCAAGGTTCTTTTATTATGTCACAGATACAATGATTGACTATCACGAATAAACCAGATCTATGTGGATATGATGAGTAGAGCTAGTTATCTTTTGTCTTCCAGTTTCCACTAGATTTGCTGTATGCAGGTGAAAAAGGTCGACCAGTTGCTGGTTGGAGATTCTCCCAGAATGCACGGTTAGCTCTAAAGAAAAGTTAAGAGAATTTACAACAGTTAATCAAGTTTAATACTGTACGATATAACGTCCAATACAGTTGAATTTGCCTTGAAACAAGTAAAAAATTACTATTTTTGTTCAATAGGGACTACGTTTTGGAAAAACCTGTTATGGAAAAACTTCATTGGCTCCTGATTAAACAACGTATTGTCTACAAGATTCTTATTTTCACTTACAAAGCTCTCAACTGCCTGTCTCCTACTTATATCACTGATTTCCCTCAAGAATACAAGCCTGCTCGACGACTCAGATCTTCATCTCAAAACCTACAAGCCAACACTTTACACTACGGCGACTGTTCTTTCCTCTGTTGCAAGCCCTAAACTATATATGGAACAATCTTACACACGAGCTAAGAAGAACAGAGTCACTTAAACAATTTAAAAAATCACTAAAAACATATCATACTCAGCCTTATCCAATAATTGCTTATTATTTACCATTTCTTTTCAGAATACCGATGTGGACTATTACACTGCAGTACAATTGATATTCAATGGTTTTTAAATATCAAGTCAGATCTACGGTCAGATCTACAAACACAGTATTTTAGTTTTTTCTATATATGTACTTACTTTGCTCTTATTTGTGTCTCACCGGAAGACTTGAGGGCCTCCCCCCATAGGCAACTTTTTGCACTTGCTATAGGAAATCGGCTTCGTTCTGGTGCCAACTGTACAAATCAATGCAACATAATCAATTTAATGAATTGTACAGAGTAATTAACGTTCTAAAAGTCAGTAAATTTGTAACCTTTTTAGTCAGATATATATATGTTTACCAATTTTATTAAGTACCACTACATCGATCTACTTTTTGTATTCAGTTTAAATTTCTTAGTTTACCGCAGGGATCGTCACCATAACACTACTGTTTATACGATAAAGACTTTATCTTTGTCACTCCAATTCAAAAACAGATTTGTATAATCAAAGCGTTCTACATTACATGAAGAAGCTGTCAGATCGAAAAATAAATTGACATTCACGTGTACCCAAAAATAAAATTGTGATTTTGTGTGCAACAATCAGTCACTAGTTTGAATATCAATAGAATGAAATTTGTAACTCCGTACAGAATGTTAACTGTTATTAAAAAATTCATGAATAATTAATGAGACATTTTCAAAAGAAATCATGACCATGACGAGTGTTGTAAATCTGATACAACACTAGTGTTGTATATCCTGATTTGCATAAGTTTTAACTGGTAATTTTACGGCAAAATTTATTTTAATCTTGAACATTTTGGTAAAATATGAAAGAGCTAACCTAGACATTTTTTAAGTAGTTTACAACATTCGCGTCCGTGTTGTATCGGCGATACAATCGCGCGTCTTCGGCTTGCGAATGTATCTGCCGATACAACACGGCCGCTCATGTTGTAAACACTACATGTTAAATGGAAACTAGCGAGTAAACTAGTATAGGCTGCGTCGGTGTTTGATATAAATGATATGTAATATAATGAAATACCGTAAAAAATGTTAACTTAACTTTACTGACGTTTCAAGCTTTTCTCTCATTATATCCCCGCGCGCTCGTCCGTGTTTTATTTAAATGCTCATTTTTCTCTCGTTTTCCTCGGAATCTGGAGGGAAAAGAAGGGACTGTTTGCAGTCTAAATAAATATGAAGCGGGACTGAAAAGTGATGAATCAATCATAAAGTGATAGAAAGTGTAGTAACAATAGATTAATTGTTTAATTGAAATCGAATCGCTCATTCATGCCGACCGTCATTGTTATTACCATAGACCGCGTACATGAACAAAGCAAAAATCCTGTTCACGATGTCCCAAACGTTCAACGACGATCTAAACTACAAGATGATCACTATGTTCTAGACTGTTCTACTTTCAGTACAGTTTTTGGAAGTTATTTTTTTTTACAATTTATACCTCCTCAGCCATAGCTCGTATGTGATAGGGTTCAAATCCACAACAACCTCCAATGTATCTTATACCCATGTCATAAGCTTTACGAGCAAATTTATGACAGTCAAATCTTGTCAACAAGCGAGGCTCGAATGCTGATACAACAACACAATATGTAAGAAAGAAAGCAAGTTAATGACTAGGTAACAAATAAGTAAATAAGTAAGTAGGTAAGTGAGTAAGTAAGTAAGTAAGTAAGTACCAAACTATTTATATACATAATAATAAATCAAAATTTGATAAATTAGATCGAGGAAATGCATGCTTTGAGTGAATCCATAACAGAAAGGTTGCATGGGTAGATGGATGGAGGGCCGGGTTGGGTTATTTTATGGATGAATAACTGAGAAAGTGCACGGAGGAGACAAGTACATAGATTTTTCAATAATATTTACCTAGAGGACATTCATCAAGACCAGTAAATCCATCAGGTCCAGCGTCAGGTGTCCAGTATCCCACAGGCTGAACCATAAAATGTACTTTCAAACCTTCATTTTTGACTGCCTCTTGCATCAATTGAATAGTCTGTAGGCTTATCTCAGGGTCGAAACGACAATTGACCCCTATAATATCAGCACCTTGAACACACACGATATAAGGTTGTTTTTATGTAATAGTGGACCCAGAAATGATCCTTGTGGGATCCCATTTGTAAGAAATCCAATCTTATTTAGTCGCAACTGTAAACACTAAGGGGCTGTTTATATGAAGGCGAGTTGTCCCTGCTAGCAGGGATAACTCTATTGTTTTATATTCCCCTGGGGACACAAAACAATAGAGTTATCCCGGCTAGCAGGGACAACTCGCCTTCATATAAACAGCCCCTAACACATTGGCTGCGCTAGCAGATCCAAGTAGGATTTCAATAACGACAATACAGTTCCAGATAATTGACATGCGGTGAGTCAGAGTAAATAAAACAATAGAAATTGAAATAACCATATTTTTACCTGCGCGGGCTAAACGTAAAGCACATTCCCCGGCCAATATTCCATGTCTGTCACCTTGACTACTGATTGCCATGGTAACTGCTGTGGGTTTACCGCTGGCGTTCATGACTTCTAACATCCATTCTGCTTCTTGGACGTGTGAAATGTACTGAAAAACATACTTCATTAAAAAGCGCTCGTGTTTCCATTAAACAAACCAACTAGGAATTAAAATATCGTTTTGTTTTTCGTGAATTTGCAACCAAAAAATATGTTTATGGAGAAGACGTAGAAAATTATAAACTTATGGTGCGGACAATCTAACTGGGACTGTTGTCATCAACGTAACTAACTGTAAGAGCGATGTACCATCTCATTGGCTACAAAAGTTGAACTAAATGTTGTAATCTGATTGGTTATGATAAAAGTACAAGAAGCGGTCCAGGTTGGAGTATTCGCACTGTAATATATTTATACTTAATCGAAAAGAAAGTGGACTGTCTACCTCAGCGATCAAGAAATCCACGCCGTTCTTGACAAAGATGTCAACTTGTCGCTTAAATTTCTGTTGTATCTCATCTTTTGATACTTGACCACTTTTAAATGCGTGACCAGTCTCACACAGAGATCCCGAAGCCAATGTGTAAGGGCTGCCCTTGGCTACTTCAACAGCTAGTTTACATGCCGCTTCGTTGATGTCATCCCACTGAAAAATTAAATACAATATTTAAAAATCGAGCAGCAGAGTTTTTGTACTTGACAAAACACATACTGCAAATTTTTTAATGGCTTAATAAAATCCATTAAGTAAAAGTAATATAAAAGAAGATTTTCAAATTAAATGTTGAAAAGTGTACAACAATTTAATGACGAACCGCTCTTGATATTCTAGTCATGCCGCCCAGCCCAAATTCAGGGAGAGGCTGGGA
This sequence comes from Metridium senile, assembly GCA_949775045.1. NCBI lineage: Eukaryota > Metazoa > Cnidaria > Anthozoa > Actiniaria > Metridiidae > Metridium > Metridium senile. Next base: position 47,473,084 of record OX459095.1, read on the forward strand.
ACCAGGTTGGCAAGATTCTCTAATATTCGCCCCACATTTGAAACATGTATTTGTCAGTAGGCAGAGCCTAATCACTTGATTAGTCGAGGTCACATGATTGAGCCTGATAAAGCCATCTCATTTGTATATTTTATATGATATGATATATGACTTTTTATATAAAAAGATACGTGTATTTATAGATGAATGATGAGATGGCTTAATTATAGGTTTAAAACCACATGTGACCAAATTGGTCCAACTGGTTGGACTGTAAATAGCTTAAGAAGCGTTTTTTTAACACAGATATTATTAGCTAGTACATCCTGTTAAAACTGAACTACTGTAATGCCAACTTTCAAAATAGCTCTCAGAAGCTAATGTGCCATTATAAGATATAAAGATATGGGCGTACATTAAACCATGCAGGGTGGGGAAGAGAAGGTACCCGTAACGGGCCGTTTTTTCATAATTTCACGGATCACAGAGTTTGGCGTAAAGCCTTCTCATGTCTCATTTCACACAACCGTTATGTTAAGATTTTCACGGAGCGTCAATTCTGTAATCACGAATCACGACATTGAAAATCTCTAATTCACGGGTCGCATATAACGATGATTTCACGGATTAAGACTGGTATTTTCCACAAGCTGAATTTAGGGTGAATTACAGATAACCTCCCAATCCTGTTAGACTCTTCAACGAGCTTTATATGTTGGAATGCTCTATCACACCTTCGACGAGACTCGAAATAATAACTTACCTGTATAAGTTTACCATCGACTTCCACAGGATCGTCTTGCAACGAGAACGTAAAAGCTTGCATGACATCAGCACCGGCACGAAAGAAATCACGGTGAAGCTGTTGAACTGTATATCATTGAATTAATATTGGTGAACGGGGTTGGCATAGTGTAGTTGTTGTTAGGTAGGTATGTTGTTGTCGTTGTTGTTGATGATGGTGGTGGTGGTGGTGGTGATAATGCTACCTGATGTTGTTGTTGGTACGTGGTGGTCGTGTTGCTGTTATTTCGTCGTTGATAGTGAATCTGTTGAGATTTTTCGTGGTGTTCTTTGTGGTGTTCTTCGTGGTGATCTTTGTGTTATTGATTTGTTGTCAGTTCTTCTCAACGTTGGATTTCGCTGGCAGAACCATATTTTTTTAGGGCTTTGATTTGATTTGATTTCGAGGCGAAGAGGGAGTGAGGAAACTATGTCGGCTTATGTGAATGTTGCCGAAGGGAAGGAGGGAGGGACAAAAATTCGATTCTCCCATAACTCAACCCGCCAGGACGAAGAATAGATGATTAGTAGGGCAAATGTGTCCCGCTTGAAAGATTGAGATGTTAAAAAAAGATTTTTTTTGTGTCGGTATAGGAATTACCTGCTTCAGGATTCTCCACAACGCATTCTGGTGTCCATTGCTTTGCCTTGACATATCCACGTTTTTCGAGACCAAACGAAAATCCACCATCGCCAATGATTACTTCTCCAGCATCAAGACGTTCAACAATACCTTTCTAGTCCGTTAAAAACATGAACAATTTAATTAAAGGGGCGGACCATTTTACTTTTCAAGGGAGGGGGTGGAAGATTTTGAACAAAAAAAATATCATGCAGTCCTCTGAGCAAGGGGGAAAAATCGTACAGTTCAAGCTCTGGGAAAACAATATCATCCAAACAGAATGTGAGAAACTCTTAAGCGGCGTTTACACTAGCAAATTTGTCGCGCGACAAGAGCGGCGATTTCAATGGCGATTTTATCGCAGCTTTGTCGCCGCAATTTCGAATACGCTCGAATTTAGGAGGCAGAAAATCGCAGCAAGTTGCACTAAATTTCGAGCATGTTCAAAGTAGCGTTGACAAAGCTGCGATAAAATCGCCATAGAAATCGCAGCTCTTGTCGCGCGACAAATTTGCTAGTGTAAACGCCGCTTTAGGCAGAAGAAACGAAGAAAAAGAAAAAACACGACGCGGGCTTCCTGTGGTATATGGGAAAAAAATGACTGAAGGGCGGAGGGGGGAGGAAGAAGGGAAGAAAGGAGAAGAAAAGGCTAGGAAAAATTTGTCGCGACCAAAGCTACCCGTGGGTACTTCCGACAAGTGGTGCTCGATCTTTCTCTGTTGCTGCTGCCTCTCTTTGGAACACTTTGCCTGCTGATCTCAGGAACATTAAACTGTTATCCTCCTTCAAAAACAAGTTAAAAACTTTTCTTTTTGACTCATAGTAATTTTTTCATTTTTCGATTTATTTTTGAAAAGCGCACCGAGATTTAATGGGGCGCGCTGTATAAGAAATGTATTATTATTATTATTAAGTGGGCGACACGCCATGTCCATTGAGGCGACACGCCATGTCCAAACGGCTCGATATATGGCAGGCAACTCTTTCCCTTCCTTCTCACGGGGGCTCGTCACCAGGCTTCGTCGTCTTCGAATTTTCAACACAGGAACCCCAAACTCACGAAACTCACTCTCGGACTCAGGAGTTGCCTGCGGAGGAGGCTACGTGTTACTGCGATTTTCCAAATACTCGCAACTAGCTGTTTCAGTGTCTGAGTTCGCAGAAAGACGAAAACCGCAGTAAAATTTTCCTAAAATCTATGAACAATATCATAATGTTTAAGTGATTTGTTTTTGTTAAGTAGTATTTCATTGTTGAGAAAATGAGCTGGGTTAAGATCTTGAAACTCGAACGTGAATCGTTAGATGTATGAGGGTCGCCAAGGGGTAACGCGTGACGCGTGATTTGGGCTAAAATAAGTGCGTGATTCGTGAGTTCTGTGTTGATCGTGACGCGTGATTCCCTTCATAAAATCAATGTACGTGATTCGTGAATGATTAGCTCCATTTCGTGAAAGATTTGTGTCCATATCGACTCAACCTCGTTCCAAGGACGACTTCGCTTTTGATGACTACCACCATGCATACACATGAATAACGTACTCAGGTTTCTCTTCTGGTTGTAACGCACAAGAGTTGCAGTTAACATGATTTATGTCAGGAGGTCAAAATCATGTTTTTTGTGACTAGACATGAGTTATTTATCTCACAATTTTCTGCTATTATGTGCATTGATTCGTTATTCGTGAATTTGACTTAAATTTGTACGTGATGCGTGAATATCATATAAATATCGATTCGTGAAACGTGATGACGACTTCCCTTAGACACCCTCTTAGATCTAATACATAATACATTTTACTTTGCATTGGGAGAAAGCCGAAAGGATATTTATATATGGAGAGCCATTTGTGCCAAAAACGAGATGACTAGTGTAAAAACTTCGATCGTTAAGGCACGGGCAAACGGCTTCAACATTTGCTTCAACATTTGTTTGGTTTTGTTGAACGCTATAGAATGGTTGTTGAAATGTTGAACGTAGGTGGGCAAACGGTTTCAACATTTGCTTCAACATCTGTACGATTTCGTTGAATGGTAATGTTGAAACTGTTTGTCATTGTTTAAACGTGTTACGTATTTGAAAGACAACTAAATGCGCATGAATGTAGTCAATAATGTTGAACAGAGCAGGGCAAACTACTTCAACTCCGATTCAACATTCACAGAACAAAAGAAATGTTGAATGGATGTTGCAGCAAAGTTTAAACTCTTTCAACATCAATTCAACATCGATTTAACACGTTTCAACAATGTTGAAAAGGTGGGCAAACGACTTCAACATTGCCTATATATATATATATTGCATATATTTGCATGAATTTTACGATAACATGTAACATTTGGTTGTAATCTCATCCTTCAAAACTATGCTCAACTACCGAAATACTAAGAAATGCAAAGTCTATCTTCCACTAATGTGCTGTAGTATAGATAATTATTTTAATTGAACGTACTACATATGGAAGCTGAATAAAAATCACGCGTGAAAGTCAGACCAAAGTGGGAAGAAGTACCAGAACTTCGTACTTTCGAGTAAAAAAAATGCTAAAAGTAAACATAGAAAATGCTAATTGGGAGCGATTATAGAATCAGTTCCCGTCATTTTTCACCGTGTCTTGAAATAACTGCCACCGCGAATTGAATATAAAGTGTAAACGGTGTTTACAATAATTTCACCTATGGTGTGAAATTGATGCTAATTCATCATTCACATCATATTCACGAGAGAAAGAATATGAGTAAAAATGATATTTGCATCAAATTATACTGAAGTGAATATAAAGTGTAAACGGTGTTTGCAATAAGTTCACCTATGGGGTGAATATGATGCTAATTCAATATTCACATCATATTCACTAATATTTGAATGCATTGATAAAAAGGTATTCAACGAGTATTCACTTAATGGTGTGAATACGTAGTGAAGATCATATTCGCTTTGGTGTGAATATGATAGAATGTGGTTGAATATGATATTCACATCACATTCACTACACATTCACATTGCTGTGAATCCAATTTTTCGTCCAGTGTGCTAGGCCATGTTTAAATCATTATTCAGTTGTTATTCGAAGTGTTATTATATTGTTCATGTTTTTGCATTTATTCTAATTGATGTTGATTGTTAGTATCGCGGGCGCACGAAACCCCAACGGCTGAAATCTGAGCCTATGTTGATTGTTGATCACTGAAAAAAGTTATTTAAGAATAAACCACAACATAATAGAGTCAATAACGTCTTTAGCGTAATCATTTAATAATAAATTCAGTCCAAAACGAAAAAGATAAAAAATCGATAGAAATCGATAAAAATCGATAATCACAGCAAAGCTGAATATCGATTTTTATCGATTTCCGATTATAATCGATTGATTAGTATTGATTAATATCGATTAATATCGATTTTATCGATTAGAGTGCAAACAATATAACCGTGAAACATTAACAAAAACTAATTTTGCTAAATTTTACTAAATTAGTCTATTGTACTAGAGTACAAACACTAAAAGTGTGCAACATAAATACCACTAAATACTGCTAAATTATGCAAATTCTTTTGTTCTCTATTGTTTAATCAACACTATTTAGTGGTAAATAGTACAAAGTATTGCACACTTTTAGTGTTTGTACTCTATTTTGTACAAATTAGTAATTAGTAAATATAGTGTGCAGGTGCAATCACTGAACCGCGATTAAAGTTAGCGCCAAATTGCGCACGTCCATAGCATGGGATTTTGTTTGGAGCTAATTAAAGCATAAATATTTAGAATGCAGCAGTTTGACCTAGTCTAAATATCGTGGAAATAGTTTCAAGATCCATTACAGAAGCGAATGGAGGTCATTGTTACGTTTATTGACGTTTAAAGCCAGCCAGAGTACGTATTTATAATGTGAACTACATGCAATAGGGTTTTTCTAAATCTTCTGTTTTTCACAGCTAAAAACACAGGGTTTGTTTTGTATATGCTAATGATATGTTTCCATAGCTACGCTAATTATGTACATTTCCACGTGCGGGCCGGAGCGTATTTACCATGTTCAGTACAGACACGCGCCAAGTTCAAAACACGAGAATTCAGTAGAAGCTCAACAATCGTCGTTTGCTCTACAATACAAATGAATGTGGAAAATTCTACCATAGATGGTAAGTAAATTGTTAATTATGAATAACTATTCTAGTTCAGTAAAAAAATGTACAATAATTAACGAGGAATGTCCTTTTTCTTTGCCATTATAGAACCAAGAACTCAAAGAGTAGAGAGCAGTGCACGTGCAGCATGAACAACATGACTGCCGAAAATATAATGAGAATGAAGAATGTTCAAGCATTGGAGAAAGACGACCCTCTCCGTAGCTCACCGAGGTCTGATAGCGAAGTAGATCAGCTGGACCGACCAGGAACAAGTTACAATACTCTTTCGTCCAACGATGAAATATTTGGTCAATCATCAGAATCAGCAGATGAATTAGAAAGTGCCGACTCACTAGATGATGCCGAGATGACAGCTAACAAAGCCAATAAAGCAGATCAATCCATATGAAGAAAAACAAATCAAATAAGAAGGGCAAAAAAACAGCTAAAAGATTGAAAAAAGGCCAAAACCTTAACCAAGAAAGCAGAAGAACTTATGTACGTTGGTTTGAAGGCGGCAAAACTTCATATGAAATATCTAAAACAAAGCGCACAGTCGCAAGGGATGGACATCAGTTCCAGCTCAGACGAAAACAACTGATGACTGAACTGAAACATTATTGTCAATTATGTTATGTTCAGGTTCTTTATTTATCTACTAAAATCAAACATGAAAAATGTCATCCAAAAATCTAGCACTGAAAGCAATTTTACTTTGTCACTTAAAAATAGTTTTTGTTAATAAACAATGGTTATCATCATTTTAGTTAGTCTAAGTGTTAAGGGATAGAGGTGGGCTGCGTCTATTGATATTTGAAATTGTTTTCGCTTACCTTACCCACGACCGCCATTTACTTACATTTAATACAGGATAGGTTGGGCAATTTATTGTGTGCAGAATTTTTTTTGTCCTTTGCGGTTGTGCAGGAAATTTTTTTCAACTTGCACGAATACCACGAATACTTTTTTGTCACTGTTGTTGTGCACGATTTTTTTCCTTTAATGCTGTGCTCGAATTTTTTGTTTTTGTTTTTTCCCAACCCCCTATCCTTTTCACAAAATTAAACTAAAAATGTGAAAAATACTACATTTTAATTGCGCTCGAAAACCATATTATTTTTATTTCAAGGAACGAAAACAGAGTTCTGATAAGGGAAATCCAAATATAAAAATGGGGTGAAATCACGCTCTTTTCCGAGTTATAGCACGAAAACCCTTAATCAAAACAAACTTTAAACATTTTTTGGTTCTCTGGTATCTATATAATCGATTTAAAGCTAATTATGACCAGTTTAGTTTGCAATTCTCAACGAAAACAATTATTTATGTTAAGCATTATACATTCCAAAAATGACACTAAAACGACCCGAATTTGAACGCGAAAAAAATCATCATTCTAACGAAATATCTTGATTTCTCGTGAACGCAGGTCTAAATTCAGGAGATTTTTGCAGAGTTGATGTGCTTGTCTTGTGAATGCATAACGTTTCCATGATCTCCAAATCGGAAAATAATAAAAGCCAAAAAACGAGATTATGTTAATATTACGTACAACGGCTGGGTCCGGAACTACCTTAAAATACAAACAATTTATATTCTTCTATAGATAATATAATCTATATCTAGAGTGCTCGCACTATACCCATGAAACAGCACTAGCGCACATTCAAGCATAAGTCAAAGCATGTCCTCACAAGGAAATTTGACAACAAAATTTAAAGCATAAGCACAAAGAGAACAGAAGTTTTTGATCTTTGTGCTTAATATGCTTAGTCCACCTATTCTCTATGTCAAACCCCTTTTCTATACCTGTTGCCTGAAAGGGGTAACCCTTTCGGGTGGAGCATCCTACATGGTCCCTTATAGGGAGTACCCCAGGGTATTGCTAGATTGCTAGATTGTTCCATACCCTCGAGTTAATATTCAGGGCGCCAACCCTGTGGTAGTATCTTCGAATTAGCACGTGTGGTCTACAGTCCAAGATTTGTATAATTGCATTAAAATTTAATATAAATTGCACGATTGCATTCAAATTAATAGGTGGAGGACCTATATTTCCTTATAAAACTCTGATATATTCAAGCAGAAAAGCAACAATGCAAAACAAAAACGAAAGAACCAGTGGAAGCGGCATCATGCATCGATAAATACACAAACACGGCAACCACAGAAAGAATTCACATTTATTGTCGAGCAATTTGCACGTGCATGCATGCGCGGATAGCATTTATTAATTTCATTATCACATGCATGCACCTCATGTGTTAATTACTGTAATTGTATTGTTATGTTAATACCTCTGAAATACAGAGGGCTGTGAAAAACAGAAGATTTAGAAAAACCCTATTAGAGTGAGTAACACTTATTCTTTAGTGTGCCTTGATTTTGCAATAGCGCAAAGGAATGAAGACTCGAAAACGATTTTACTTTGTGTATTGTGGTTATTTTAGCTCTAGATGTGTCATGTGTTTTTTTTGCAGCAGCAGCAGCGCCGGCGAAGGAAAATGAACTCGTAAACAATTTCACTTGTTTATTGTGGTTATTTTAGCTCTAGATGTGTCATGTGTCTTGATTTTGCCGTAGCCTGTGAACAGGCTAATGGGGGTTGGGAAGGGGGGAGGGGAAGGGAAGAGGGGGAATGGGGAGAGGGGGAGGGGAGGTTCCCTTCCTATCCCCTCCCCCTCCCTCCCAAATCCCCTTGAGCCTGTTCACAGGCTAATTTTGCCGCAGCGCAAACCAATTAAGACTCAAAAACGATTTTACTTGCATATTGTAGTTATTTTAGCTTTAGTTGTGTCTTGATTTTGCTGCAGCGCAAACGAATAGACTTAAAAAACAATTTTACTTGCATATTGTGCGCTAGGACACTTGGCTGATTGCACGTGCACACTAAATTTAGTCTATTCACACTTCGACTATTTTTCACTAATTTCTACTAAATTTCTACTAATTAGTTTTTGTGTTTCACGGTTATATTGTTTGCACTCTAATAGATTTCATCGATTAGTTACTCCGGGGATTATAGTCAGCCTTCACATACAAAAGGTTTTACTCGTATAATAATTATTCGCTAACTTTAAAATGATTTTGATTTTGTTTGATTATAGTTCTCCCTATTTTGTCGCCATATGCGACATCCAAATAGCTAAAAACGCAGAATAAGTACAAAAGCTATCTTTTTTTAATCATATATACACAGGTAATCTTGTACAAATTTTTGAAGAAAACAGCGCGCGGAGTTTTCTTTCATGTAACAACTGATGAAGGCCACTTTATTTCACTAATCGTGTACAATTTTTCAAACTAAGTATTATTTCAATCTCCATTTACATTGGAAACGTAAGGAATTGAACGAAATATAAGAGTGTGAAACAATCTCTAAACAAGAAAGAAAGAGAGGTAAGCATTTCAATAAAGATCTGAAATGAGCGTGACGTTGACCTTTCATTTCAAACTCGCGCGTAAGTTATAAACAGCGATTTGGCAGCTCTGAAAAGCAATCATAATTTTTAACGGATGGACAATTTGTGGATATTACAGCATATGAAAAGCATGATACTCGGGGACATGTTTATATACTATTTATATACTGCTTATTATATGCAAGTTATTTGTATTCAGTATTTATATGCAAATTTATATACTGCTTGTTTTATAATTTATATACTAATTATTTAAAAAAAGTAAAAATTGTGCAGTATTTCAGCTCTTTCAGCTCTTTCAGCTTTCAGCCGTTTCAGTCGTTTCAGTTTCAGCTTTTTATCGCGACTATTTAGGTTGAAATTCTGCCCTGCTGTCATTCATCTACGCTGTATCGTGTTTGTAATGATTTATATACTTCTTTAGGTTTCTTTTATAAATACATTTAGCGCCCAAACTTTTACTCGAAAGTAATTTTGGTAGTTGAACATAGTTATGGTTTCAACCAAATGATCCATGTTAACATTTATGCAAAGTTCTTTCGCTGGTATAAAGGTTTGACAGCCATTTTACTTTAACACAAATGGCTCTCCATATATTTACACAAAACAACTTTACACAACTTTATAAGATAAGCCAATGAAATGACATTTGACAGTTAAAAACGAGGGAAAACAATAACACGATTGAAGTACCTTTTCCTCCATTGTCAACGAATGCTATCTTCGCAGAGATAACCGTGCTACTCTCGATATCAATGAGTCCAGCTCGAAGCAGACCTGATTGACAAAAGTAAACACGGTCCCCTTCCCCGACGGTATGGTTTTGTTTTCTAAAAAAAACACAGGCATCCCAAAATGTAATTTACAAGGGGGTTGTAGCCTGCGTTACATCCGGAATTTTCTTCGTAAGAAAATTACGAAGAAAATTCCGGATGTAACCCAGGCTAGGGGGTTGTTTATTATGAGTGAATATTAGAAAAAGCCAAAACAGGTTACAGAGGCGCGCTGCTGTAATTATTGAGGGCAGAAAAATCAGACAAAATGAATTAAATCTTACTTTCTCCTGGCCCAGCCTTCAGGATCGCAGAAATTTTCAGAATTGCATGCTGGTATACAAATGCCTAAATAATCTAGCCCAGGCATACCTATTAAATGAATTCCGGTTTTCTAGTCAATTCCATCATTAAATACTAGAAGCAAACATCTGCTCCGTTTACCGTTAGCAAGAACTGCTAAGTACCAATCTTCGTTTCGCTACAACGGGGCAAAAAAAAGGAATTCCCTACCTGCCAATATCCGGCGTAATATCTCAGCTTTGTTGCCTTTTAAACAGGCACTTACTAAGTCCTTTTTTCGTAACTAAACACAGTTCTTATATTTTCATCAATTAGTGATATTTTTATTATATACATACTGAGAAATACTCACTGAAAATATATTCAGTAAATTTTCGTTCATTCACTGGTCTCAGCCAATCAGAGAGACGAACGACGTTTTTTCACCGTGAAAAAAAAGGCGTTCGCGGATCTGATTGGACGAACGATGTTTTTTCAGAGGAGAGAACCAGATCTTTCTACAGTTATTTAATGAATATTAATGGTTATCAAGTAGAAAACTATATTATTATTTTTGTTCTGAATTTAATAAATATGAAAAGCGTGCAATATTTTGCATTAATTATGCTCAGTAATCATTATGGGTAAACATTGAGCGTGCTCTACTGGAAGTACTACATTAAAAAAGTCTCGTATATATTAATACAGGCAGGATTAAATAATATATTGATGGAATATCACGAATAAACCAGATCCATGTGGATATGATGAGTAGAGCTAGTTATCTTTTGTCTTCCAGTTTCCACTAGATTTGCTGTATGCAGGTGAAAAAGGTCGACCAGTTGCTGGTTGGAGATTCTCCCAGAATGCACGGTTAGCCCTGAAGAAAAGAGAATTTACATGCAAGTATAATATTTAACGACATACCATCCAATACAGTTGAATTTGCTTTGAAACAAGTAAAATATTACTATTTTTGATCAATAAGGACTACCTTTACTATCTCTTTTCAAAATACCGATGTGGACAATTATCAGGATACCTTTTTACCCGGCCCATTTAATTATATGCAATAATGCAATTTCCATTTTTGTTCATTTTCTACAAAAAAAAATATTATTGTTTTCAAAAACCTTAAAGCATAGAACTGCATGTAAATCCATCCGTTATCAGAGAATTAAAAATGAAAATGACAAAAGCTGAAACGTATACAATTGCTCAAGTAAAACCTCAGGATACCCCTTTATTTATATATAAAAACAATTTCATTCCCCTTGTGTTGTTCATTTTACCTAAAATATTATTATAGCCCTGTTTGCAAATAAAGCACCAAATCCTACAGCCATATCTTGTTCGTAAAATGGCCTATGTTTACTTAGTCAATACGAGAGTAGCGCGGTTATCTCTGCGAAGATAGCATTCATTGACAATAAGGGAAAAGGTACTTCAATCGTGTTATTGGTTTTCCTCGTTTCAAACTGTCAAATGTCATTTTATTGGCTTATCTTGTAAAGAAAAATCAACGGATTTTCACTGTTTTTGACAAAGCAAAGTATATAAACACGCCCTTCAGTATAAGACTGCCTCTCAAGAGGCGCTCAAGAGGAGCGCTCAAGAGGAGCGCTCAAGAGGAGCTGAATAAGTCAGTTGAAAACTTGCAAAGGCAACAGAGATTAATTTATGAATGAGACATCTAAACACGACAGTCAGTAATTTTGAAATCACGGTATGTATTAATTTTTCCACACGTATAGACAACCCTGTACTTACTAATAATTTACTTAAACGTGCATATTATGATTCTAATATCGTGTAAATGTGTTCATTATTTTGATAATGGTTTCTGGATTTATTTATATGGTGATTTAATATATACCGATCGCTTGTCAAATATAATTTAATCCACAACAATGGGATCTTCTTTCAGTATTTACCAGCGTACAATACAGAGGAAAGTTCCGCAGGATACACAAAAACACGACAAATGTCTGTTACAATAAAAGAATACGACAAAAAGGCAATAGAATTAGTGTTTTTTTTTTATTTAGAACCTATGGTTATTATTTATTTATCTATTTATTTAACTATTTATTTATTTTAATCTTATTTTTAATTTATTTATTAAACTTTCACTGTGTAACTAAATAACAATAAAACAGACATGGAAAAACGAAGAAACACCTATTGATCAATATTATAATAGAAACTGATAATCTCAGCGAGGAACAGTCTACAGAGCAAGCCTCAACGTCTCCAACTATAGCAAAACAAATAATAAGTAGTATGAGTCCAAGAGAAATAAACTAAATATATTATATAGATAAAAACTATAAAACCAACACTAATAAGAAATTACATTAAATATCAAATCAACCTCTACCACAAAATAGTGCCACTATGTTACTTTTATAATGAAGTTGCGAATAATGTATACATGTATTTATTCTAACGTTGTTGTACTTGGTTCTGTTTAGGGTGTATATATTAAGTTGCATTGTGTTCAGTGCTGCACATTTTGACATTCAAATCCATCCTCAACTCTGTTATTCGCCAAGCTTGAGCTGCATTGGCAGCAAAGTAATCTTCTACATTCTTTAAAAAATGCACCATGTATGACAGGATTGATGCATCCAGATGTACTGGCCATGAAAATAGCAAACAAACAGACCTGTCTTGGCACGAATATCATTCCTTTAAACACAACAAATGTCACTACAATTACCAATGGAACCCAACACAAAACAAAGCTGACTAATATAGAACTGACTAGCTTAGTTAACTTGATTTCTTCAGCAGAAACTGTCCCTATCTGCATTGTTGAGTTGTGCTGCTGGACGAAACTCCACACTTTGTAGTAACAAAATACAATAATCGAAAAAGGTATCACAGCTAATATGACGACCATTACCATTGCAAACACAGTATCAACCGTGTGGTAATCAAAAGTACACACAACAAATGCTGAGATAAAAACAAATTTCCCTCCCTTCAGAAGATAGGAGACCGGACCTATTATTGCAATAAGCCACCCAAACATTAGAGACCAAGTAATAAAGCGTTTTGTGTAGAATCGCTTGTGAAGTGGAGATTTGAGCATCTTAGTGTAGCGGTGAATTGCAGCTAGTGTCATGGTTAGAATGGATGCTTCACAGCTCCAAACTGCTACTATAGCTTGAAAAGAACACCATTCACTTGCAAACACCCACTTTCCTTGAAATAAAGCCACCACAGAGAATGGCATCGCCACTATCGCTAGCACCATATCGGCTATAGCATGGGAAAGACTATATACTTTGAACGTTATCCTCACTCCCTTGTGTTGAATGAAAGCAATACAGACAATCAGGTTGCCAGAAAACGAAAAAAGCATTATAAGAAGTGCTGCAAAACCTTCAATCATAATGATATAGTTTTCTCGATTGTAAAATCGCACATCGGTGTTGTCTGCTGTCAGATTGCTAGCCATTATTGTTACTGTTGTAATCGATAGTTCTAGTATCTTTTATTCTTTCTCCTTCTTCCACTGAATTACAATGCAAGGTGACTCACCATCCAATTCAACAATAGTGGTATGATTTTCAACGCTGCTTGAGGTAAAAAATTATTGAAAGTTGTTTGGCAGATATCGCTGCGTTGACCAGTGTTCAATATATGTATGTATTTGCTTAGCAATGTTACCCTCACTCAGTCAGTATGCTTTCATTCTCTCAATTTGACACAAAAAGCTTGATCAGACCGAAAAAATCTTCTCGAATGATTTTGTCGTGTTGTTTAGAATAATCAGTCGATCTTACAGACCGTTGCTTCTCTTCCTAGTTGTTGAGAGTGAGCAAACGGGGAAATTGGTACTATAAGACAGGTGACAATTTTCAACTCCTCTCTGGACAATTACTGATTAAATGCGTATACATTCATTTATTAAAAGGTATTTCACTTAAACAACCGGTTTCTCGAAGCATCAATTTGGAAAAAAAAACTAATTAAAAATGACACAAATTTTACTCCTTTTAGGATTTTTTTAGTTGTTTGCAATGATAACAAATATTTTGACCGTACATGTTTATTAATGTTTACTAAACTAGAATACTTTTTTACCCGGGATTTAGTGCTTTATTTGCCGGTTTTTGAAAACACAGCTATTGTATTTTAGCCTAAAATGAACAACACAAGGGGAATGAAATTGTTTTTATATACAATTAAAGGGGTATCCTGAGGCTTTACTTGAGCAATTGTATGCGGTTCAGCTTTTGTCATTTTCAGTTTTAATTCTCCGATAAGATGGATTTACATGCAGTTCTATGCTTTAAGGTTTTTGAAAACAATAATATTTTTTTTGTAGAAAATGAATAAAAATGGAAATTGCATTATTGCATATAATTAAAGGAGCCGGGTAAAAAAGTTCTGTTGGTTCTGAGTAAACTGAGTAAATTAACATTGAAAACTCAAGAAATGAACCACGTTCAATTTTCATGAGAATTCAAAATAGTCTTAAAAAATATATATGCGTGTGTATTCCGACTTAAGCAGCTTAAGAGATTTAATTTTCGCTGTATATTTTCATGAAGGGTTGTCTATTCAACTACTAATTTCCAAAAGAGAGAAATTTAATTAAACCAAATGAAAATTATTTCAATATCCGTGGTCGCGGAGTGGTCGCGAGCCATCCAAAACAGCTGGTATGAGATCGCCAGAGAAAAAAAACCCTAACATGTTAGCATGTAAGTACACAAACTGCCTTTTCTTTCTAAACAAGATGTCTCCATTTTTAATTTTGATGTATACACTATGAGTTGTTATTGTGTGAATGTTAACGGAAGATATAGAAAAGTTTATTTTAAATGTATTTTATTTTGTATTGTTTTTGGCATAATTCTCACTCAGACGTATTAATTATGGATGTCTTCTTGCGCAAAAAAAAACTATTAAATTTCAAAATCCGTTTGTATAGTACAAACACTAAAAGCGTGCAAAACTTATATATATTTTAAAAAAAGCACTATATTTAGTACTAATAATTCTGTTTAAACAATAGAAAACAATAGAATTAGCATACGTACATTCAGTCACTATTTAGTACTATTTATGTTGAACGCTTTTAATATTTCTACGTACCCTATGCTTTATTAAAACAAGCTAAAACTTATTCACAACTTGAGAACTTGTGAATACACGTAAACTGTTAGGCCGTCTTCGCTAGAAATCGCCCACGCTTTAATTTAAGCAATAATATAAGATTGTTGGGACTGTACTGTCTGTACTGGAAATCTACAGTATTCTTTGTTAGCTTCGTTCTTTGTTTACATTGGAGTCTTTTGTTGTCTCTATTGTGTCTATTTCCACGTAGTCTGTGGAGAAGCAACCAGATTGCAGTGTTTGAAATTCACTTTTGATTTTCTTTGTTCATACCCTTTCCGCCATTAACAGAGCTAAAATTGCCAACTCAAGAATTTTCGCTTATTTATTTCATCATTTATTCCGTGGTTTTGTTCATTTATACAACACAAAGACAATTCAGTACCAAGTGCTTCAAACAGTCCTTTGTGAGTACTCTAGGGGCGTTCTTTTGTCCTTTAGTCCATATTTGCTCAACCAAAATAAATATTCAAATTCAGTGAACGTTTGATTTCATTCTTTGCAAACAATATATAACATCGTTGACGTCACAGTATTGCGCCCACAGTAGGGTAGCCTGCGTTACATCCGGTTTATACATCCGTCTGCGAAATAACGAACATATTTGTGTTCTGAGACCCCCAGCGAATAGCAGGAAAATATATAATAGATGCTGATTGGCTGTTGACCTTTCAAATTCTAACGAGTCCTACCATTGGTTCGATTGCTCGCCTCAGTCTTTCCCGTTTACAAATCATAACTGATAATCTGAAACTACAGAAGCACTTTTTCAAATGTGGGACGTGTATTAGGAAATATTGCGCATGATCAGAAGATCATGAGTGTTTCAGTTCTTTATCATATTTGTGTGTATTTCCCGTTTTATTTGAAAGATTTGTTTTATATTCATGGATCTTTTTACTTCGGTTTTCGAATTTCAGCGACTCAGAAATTTCAACGGTTAAATCTGAAATACGGTTTTGTCTGCCGTCAATCAAAACATAAAAGGTCCCTAGTAATTAGGGACTGTGCAATAATTACCAGGAGGGGGGGGGGGGCCGAAAAAACAGATTTATCAAGCAAAAGCTTAGGCAGTACCCCCCTCCAAAACAAAACAAATTAGCTCTTACCCCCCCCCCCTCTGTTATGTTAGAAATAACGTCGACCCCCTCCCCCCTACACACACACACACACACGCACAATTACCATCCTTAAATTATAGATGCCTTTATGTAAATACCTGTTATATCGTCATGCTATTGTATATATTAATATATTAAATATATTAATATTATATTAATCATACGTATTACATTCTCAACATTATTCTTAGATGACAATGCCATCTTATTGTCACAGCACCACGCTCTCACTCATTCACTCTTCACTATCCATCACACACACATCACACACACATTCATCAATTACTCCCTCCGTTTTTACCACCCTCTCCCCCATTGATGTGTTGGTACTGGATACCTGCTTTTAGGCGTGTGTTTTTACATTGACCTAATCCTCACCCATGCACAAACTACCACCTTTTTTCTATTCTAGCTGTCTTTTACATTATTATCCAAAAAAGTTTCTTATCAGTTTCACATCTATCTATCCATTTATTTAATTATCTATTCATCTATTCCTTTCCTTCTTTCTTTCTTTCTTCATTCATTAGTGTTTTTATTCATTTTCCATTTTTTATCTATCAATCCACCCATTTATTGTTTTCCCTATCCATTTTTGAATCTATATCTTTTCCACCACTGTTTTTTAATTCTTTTATTCATCTATTGATTCAAACATTCATTTTTATATTATTATTTCTTTATCCCATCAGTTTCACATCTATCCATCCATTCTTTGAATTATCGATTCATCCATTCCTTTCTTTCTTTCTTCAATTCATTAGTGTTTTCATTCATTTTCTATTTCTTTATTTATCTATCCACCCACTTATTGTTTCCCCTATCCTTTTTTGCATCCATCTTTTAATTTATCCAATCATCCATTATTTCATTTATTTAAGTATATATATATATATTTTTCCATTTGCCATTGCACACCATACCCCACCTCCTTCCAATTAATCCTCACTCTTCCGTGTTCCTTTCTTTTTCCTTTTTTTTGTTTACATACAGGTCAATGTTTACCACACAGCTCTTTTTTTTTACAAAAACCCATTGTTTTACGGGGGAAGCTGAAAAGCAAGTTTGTGATCAGTTTTGCTTATAAGACTAGTTCAATTAGCTAGAAGACAGATTGAAATTGATCAGTTGTGAATGAGCTTTTATAATTGATCAAGTATTTTCAATATTTGTTTAACACTGTTTATCTTGATATTTGTTACAGTTATGTTTGTATTCAGAATATTTTATTGCTTTTATATAAATTTCGAATAAAACTTAAGGCCCCCCTCTGTTAAATGAGTGATTTTACTTTGAACCCGACTATCTTAGCATCAATTTTATGTAATGCCCCTCCCCCCCCCCCCCCCCCCTCTGGTTTTTCGGGGCCCCCTCCTGATAATTATTGCACAGTCCCTTAGCAGCGCAGCCAAATACGTATTCATCAGCTAGCCTTTGGAATGTCTGAGCTCGCTGAAAGACGAAAACCGCCGTAACCCCTATAAAAAAACTCGAATACGTGTTTTGTCAAGTAAAAACGACCTCGGCTTCGCCTCGTGTCTTCATACCCGATAACATACTGCTGCTAGTACATAAAAGTGTGTGTTTGTTGGACCTAATTACAAATAACACCAGCACCTGCACCTGCACCAGCACCAGCACAAGCACAAGCACCAGCACCAGCACTATCCTAAAATCTAGTTTACTACCCATTTATTATAATTTTGTGTCGAATACAACAAACTCTTGTGGTTTAGTGTTCTTAGGAATAAATGTATTATTATTATTTGGTATTTTTTCCGTTAAATCTCCTTCGTTATTGAAATAATCTTTAGAACACATTGACACTTCTTCGTCAAAAGGTCGTCCGCAATTCGACTGCGTCAGCTCATCTTTAAAAGCATAATTTATATTCGAAGATAGCAAACTCTCAGGTTGGATCTCAGCAACAAATCCATCGCAAGGAGCTGGAAGCACTACCTCAGCACGATGAGGAACTTTGTCGGATATTTTTCTCCGCGGTTTACAATATTTTACAAACGGGATTAAAAACGACAATGCCATAATTCCTGCCCCTGTAGCAAATCCTTTGGTGTACGAGTTAGTCAGATCAATGATGAAACCTAGAAAGAATGTAAATTATGTTTAATAGAAACATTAGCACAAATGAGGAAGTGGAAGAGGGCGAAGGGGAGGAGGAGGGGAGGTCGAAACAAAGTAAGAAGTTTATGGTTTATCGGAAGGGGGCTTGTGGCTTTGATAGAGAAGCCAACCAAATAATATGGCTATTCAAAGAGGGGCAAAACAAAAGAATGTTATACTTAAAGAGTTGGAGAGTCTTAAAAAGGGAAAAGGAAGAATGAAAATACATCAAAAGTAATTAGGTTTAGGCACAAACATTTTTCAAAGAATGTTTTTTTCAAAACCACCAGCGCCGCCCTTTCGCTTTCTTCCCAGTAAAAAATAGTTGATATATATAAGGGGGAAAAATATATATCAAGAGCTAGAGAAATACAAGTGGCAAGAAGAAGTTCAGAACCAAAATCAAATACAGGAACACAAATGTGCAAGCTGAAAGATCATGCAATTAAAAAAAGAACAAACAAACAAATCACGAAGAGGGAGAAGGAGAAGAAGAACGAGAACGACAAGGACAAGGACAAGGACAAATATGAAATACCTATAAAAGGAGCACCAGCTCCATTGCCAATTGACGTCAAGACTTCTGCAGTAGGCCAAGCATACTTAACCAAATGTGCTTCTACAGTGTTAAGAAACAAGACAGCTATTGTAGTCATAAATGCCCCATAACCCAATCCAAAAAAGAACGAAAATATTATAAAATGGTAATACTTAGTGGCCAGTTGAATAAAGAATAGTGAAACTGCCATTATAAATGCAGCAGCTTGATTGACGTGGAAAGGATCCACAACCTTATGATCCATGATACGTCCTGCCAATATACTTGAAACCAGTGACATCACACCTATCACAGTTAATTGATTGGCTCCTTGCTGGGCAGTGATACCTGCCACTATACAATAATTGACCTAAAATAAAAACAAAAAATAAAAACTACTTTATATTAGTTTTATTTTCTGTGGGAAACGTTTTGAAACAACTTTTTAATAAGTGTTGTTGTGGTATATACTGGAAGGAAGCATATAGATAGAAAACAGAAAAAGGATGTAAAGATAGAAGTATGAATTTATACGTACCAGATGCACAAACACCATATTTGTTACAAAACCCTGGAGAAATATAATGACTAATGTTATCAAATATGCTGGTCGTTTGAATATCACCAAATATTCATGAATGAAAGATGTGAAACAAGTTCTTGGTTCTTCCTCATCCTGATTCTCCTCAATGACTGTATCATCTTTGATGTTGGTATCAAACATTACAAATGTTGGCAGCAACAAGCAACTGACTGTACCAGCCATTATCCAAAATGCAGTTTTCAAACCAAACTGATAAATGAAAACCTGAAGTAAAGGGCCAAGTATCAACAAACCCAAAGAGAATCCACTGAATAATACTCCAATAGCTAGATTTTGTCTTTTCTTAAAATACTTAATTATAGCAAACACACATGATGCATAAAGCAAAGAACAGCCCAATCCATATGGAATACTGTATGTGATGAATAGTATTGAAGCGTTTTTCTCGATAAATGAGGTCGCCAAAAGACTGGATGCACATAGGATAACACTGAGCATTGTACTTATCCTGAAATTAACTAGCTCAATAATTTTGTAAGATACAGGAAAAAACAGAAAAATCAAAGCCTGAGAGACGGATCCAACAGCAGCTGAAAAATAACGATAAGAATTAAATTGTTGCAGAGCAAAGTCAAAATGGTGACCATATTTAATGGTTTCACATATCTCGGCTTATTTGGCAAAACGATACATTTTTAAGTGCAAAATCCCATGCAAAGAAGAATATAATGAATACGTAATATGTATACTATAGTTCTTACATAGTTCCTCTATTGAGCTGTCAAACTTGTCCATAAATGCCGTCATAAATACAGCATACGACCATGATAAACCAATAATGATAGTGAAGGCCAACGTACCAACTGCACAAACCAGCCATGACCAGGGTTTATCAGGTAATCTTGGAGAATTTACTGGTGTACAACACAATAGAGGCATGTTGAATGGGGATTATTCTAAGAGAGACGTAATGATGATAATATTATAAATAAAGAGTACAATGACAGTGGTGAAGATTATGATGGCGATGACACTAGTGCTGATTGCAACGGCAATTAATGATGGCGATGTCTGTGTAAGATTAGATCATCAAGGAATATAAAGCAAT
This sequence comes from Metridium senile, assembly GCA_949775045.1. Lineage (NCBI taxonomy): Eukaryota > Metazoa > Cnidaria > Anthozoa > Actiniaria > Metridiidae > Metridium > Metridium senile. The sequence goes on from OX459095.1 coordinate 47,493,641, forward strand.
TAATGTAATTGCAATTATAGAAGCCCAAAAAAAAAAAGACTTTTGCAGAACCGGTGCAATGCTCTACCAACTGAGCTATGAAGCCACAAATGTTGATGAGATTGTGCACATGGTTACAATCGACACAAACTGCAGAATGAAACGATTGAAGTTTAAGAAACGACACAAACGGAATCGGACAGCGAAGAATACCTAAATATGTTCATTACGCAGAAAACCTTTTCTCGAGAATTGCCGTTTTTTGGCAGTTATATTTTGGATAAAATTTTGGGTGTACTTTCCGTGGGCACAAGTACTCAGCCAGAGAAAGTCGAAGTTGTTTCAAATGATATTCCCAAGAGTGGAGTTTTACATCTATTTCATGATGGTTGTCGCAAGCAAGGCTCAAGTCCACACTATTGAGCCTGCAAAGGATGTCGGTTTTTCTTCTCTTGTTATCGATTTATTCAAAGCATATTGTGGCTGTACGTGTTTGTGTTGTTATAGTGACCATTAAAAGTAGATGATCATGATGATACAAATATTTCTTGAAAAAGTGTAACAAATCACAAAACTGGTATCCTTTGCAGGCTTCAGAGTGTGGACTGTAGCTTTGAGTGAGACAATATTTTTGTGGCTACTGCCATATATGGCTGGTAGCCACTATGCTATCGGGTTGAGTGTAACAATAGAAACACAGGAAGCCCAACACAATCAAGGCAACCCACAGGAAGCCCAAACAACACTAATGCTATTCGCCATCTTTGCAATTTGATGCGAAGGTTTGGATTTCTCATGCTTCTAATATAAATAGTTGCTGTTCAGTTTTCGTAAATGTTTCTTTTCTAGACCTTAGTTGTCACTATTTACAGTGACCATTTACAGTAGCCACATGCAGTCATAGACTGCCTATTTTGGATATAGGTGTATATGAATATATGAATATATTACAGTCAACACATCTCAAGCATGAAGAACTTTTGAACGATTATTATTCGATTATTCAAAACGAATATTCCAATGTTCATTCAAGCAAACTTAACTTGAATTTACATAATTCGAAATATGACATATATTTCTTTTTTTTATCATATATATTTTCAACTTTGTAAACAAAGATTCGAATATATATTTTGAATAATTAATCCGAATGCTCATTTTGAATAATGGAATATTGTTTGCAAAAGTTTAGGTTAAGTGTCCATGCGTTGACTGTACTCTTGATTACATATTCAAGACACCATACAATATCAATTCAGGCCATTTTTATCCAGATAAATTGTCTTTAATTCATAATGATTTATAAAAAGTGCTTTGACTATCTAATTAGGTTAATATATTGACAATGGTATTCATATAAAGCCCCTGCTGTAGGGATCTAAGCGACTGATAAAAATGGAAACCAGCGAGTACTGAAACTGGTATAGGCTGCATCGGTGTTTGGTATAAACGATTGCTTACGATATAATGAAATTTGTAACACCGTAAGAAATGTTGACTTAACTTTACTAAGTGAAATAAAGGTCATCAAAAAAAAAACAATAGAAAAGGTGTGAATAATGCAATACATGATAGACTACCCATTATCAGTAGGTGTTGACAATTCAGTTACCGTAATGTTATAAAAGGTCCAAACGTCTTCTTCCTTTCAGCTAAAAATTGACATTGGCCAGTAATTGTCCATGCCGTTTATTGTGAAATCTATCTGTTTTGTTTTGTTACTCCGACGAAGGGCTAAAGCTCGAAACGTCAGTAAAATTAAGTCAACATTTTTTACGGTGTTACAAATCTGTTTTGATGTTTCGTTGTTTCGGTGAATAGTAACACCGAATATGTATCTCATATTTATCTTTAATAATGATAAAATAATTTACATAGCGATATGATTCTACATAATCCACATGTCTTATCATGTAGTATTTTTTTCTTTGTTTGAATAGTTTTTTTGTTATACTTTTTTACAGTGGTCAATAGAATGGCCGATATGAAAGAGACATATGGGAAAGCAACTTGTTAATGTAAACTTGTGAAATCTTACCTTGACCAAAGTATTTCGTTAAATATATCGCTTTACTGATAGCATACTTAACAACCCAATAACAACCCAACAACTGTTTATAGCACTACGCTCACTTAAAAAATGGGGTCAACAACAATGCGGGTCAACAACCATGTCGGTTTGGTCGACTGGTTAACTCACAGGGAGCCCAAGCTCATCACTTGTGATCTTTTACAGTAAATGTATGGAGTCGAGAGATATCATTTCGCTGTGCCTCAAATATATAATAATAAAAACTTTTTTTTACGTAGATAGTTGTGTATAATTGTTTTCTAGTCTGTGACTGAGTTTTAGCTCAATTAGAGCGATTTTTTTGAGCTAAAACTCAGTCACAGACTAGAAAACAATTATACACAAATATCTACGTAAAAAAAGTTTGTATTACTGTATATTTGAGGCACAGCGAAAGGATATCTCTCGACTCCATACATTTACTGTAAAAGATCACAAGTGATGAGCTTGGGCTCCCTGTGGTTAACTGCAGAGTTCTCTTCGATCGTTAATTGAATGAAGGAATGAATGAATAAATTTCATTTAACTATGGTGCCAAGTAATCAAAACCCATACTTAATATTTTGAAACTATATTAGTTATTTCAAACACCCAATGGGCTATCTAAAAAAGATTTGGGGGGGTGGTCACCTCGCATCTAAGCAAGATAATTATTGTTTAATACCTGATGGCGTAGGCGTATTTTGGCTAATTTTAGATAAATATACTATTTCATACTGTTCAGAACTACTCAAGAAATAAACGTGAAATAATAATCTGTGACATGAATTTTGTTTATCACGCAGACAACTGGGTTTTTTAATAGCTTTTTGCCCAAAATTATCAAAAGAAACATTTTGTGTGCATACCGAACTATTGACTAAATATCCAACCAAAACCATTTTTATTTTTAAAATATCAACTTAGAAAAAAACTTTGATATCATAATAACATTTCTAGCGAAGAAACATTAGGGGTACTCACGCATTTTCGAAAGATATGAATTTTTAGATTTCCTTTTTGAGGTGAAAGCGCACGAAAATTAGTGACAAACGTGACTGATGTAATAAACTGGATATAGTTAAGAGAAAATACATGCTAGGTATTCTCTCTGTCTCTCTATAAAAACATCAATACTTTCTCCCAGTTGCTGGACCATCTTGATAATAGATTCCAGGCTATCATTAAGTTGTAATATAAATTCATACACATACAGTTGACTCTCTCTGGACGACCACTCTTGTGAGCGACCATCTCCCCTAAGCGACCACTATTTCAACTTCCGAGACGGAGTCTCGGTTATCCACCCATATTCCCTGAGTCTGAGGTGGCTAATTGTCAACCTCGTACAAAAGTGATTATTTCATTAAATAAAAATAGCCAGCCATTTTTTAAAGAAAACTGTTTATTTCTTATTTCTAAAATCGCGTAAAACACTGTAGGTGACTATCGAGAAAAAGTGTGAATTTCTCGACCAATCACCGCGCGCGATTTTCTATAGTTACTTCAGTGTATATATACAGAGAGTATTTAATTTTACTCTTGTTTGTTTTTACTACAGCTACTAAGTGGATCTCAGCCCTGTTCTCAAGTTCTCATTTACGTTTCACATAAATATTATGTTAATTCGTGTTTTTTTGTGTGTGTGTGTGTTTCTCAGAATTCAGCTAAAATTCAATTAAAACGACTAAGTAAATAATATAATGATAACACTCTTTTAATTTATTTTAATAAATAACAACTACAAGTCCTTTTTCAATTGTAGGACGTATATTACAAAATATTGCTCATATTGCCCTTCGGTTTTCGAATTTTAGCGAAATTCATTTCCACGGTTAGTTGTGAAATAAGGTTTTGGCTACCGTCAATCAAAACCTTAAAAGTCCCGAGTAATTAACAGCAGCCAAATACGTATTCATCAGCTAGCCATAGGAATGTCTGAGCTCGCTGAAAGACGAAAACCGCCGTAGCTCATTTAAAAACTCTAATATGTAAAAGTGAGTGCTTGTTGGTTCTAATTACAAATAACACCAGCACCAGCACCAGCACCAGCACCAGCACTATCCTAAAATCTAGCTTACTACCCATTTATTATAATTTTGTGTCGAATGAAAAAACTTCTTGTGGTTTGGTGTTCTTAGAAATAAATTTATTGTTATTATTTGGTATTTTTTCCGTTAAATCTCCTTCGTTATTGAACTGATCTTTAGAACACATTGACATTTCTTCGTCAAAAGGTCGTCCGCAATTTGACTGCGTCAGCTCATCTTTATAAGCATAATTAATATTCGAAGATAGCAAACTCTCAGGTTGGATCTCAGCAACAAATCCATCGCAAGAAGCTGGAAGCACTACCTCAGCACGATGAGTATGTTTGTCGGATATTTTTCTCCGCGGTTTACAATATTTTACAAACGGGATTAAAAAGGACAATGCCATAATTCCTGCCCCTATAGCAAATCCTTTAGTGTACGAGTTAGTGAGATCAATGATGAAACCTAGAAAGAACATGTAAATTATGTTTAATAGAAACATTAGGACAAATGAGGAAGTGGAAGAGGGCGAAGAGGAGGAGAAGGGGTAGGTCGAAACAAAGTAAGAAGTTTATGGTTTATCGGAAGGGGGCTGGTGGCTTTGATAGGGAAGCCAACCAAATAATCTTCTTTCGTGTTACCCCGTCTCTTTCTATAACAAAATCCTTACGGGGGGTAATATGGCTACTTAAAGAGTTGGAGAGTTTTAAAAAGGGAAAAAGGCAATGTGAGAAATCGCATAAAAAGTAATTAGGTTTAGGCACAAACATTTTTTAGAGAATGCTTTTTCAAAACCACCAGCTCCCCCCTTTCTCTATCTTCCCAGTAAAAAATAGTTGATATATATGAGGGGAAAAAATAAATATCAAGAGCTAGAGAAATACAGTGACAAGAAGAAGTTCAGAACCAAAATCAAATACAGGAACACAAATGTGCAAGCTGAAAGATCAAGCAATTAAAAAAAAGAACAAACAAATCAATCACGAAGAAGGACAAGGACAAGGACAGGGACAGGGACAGGGACAGGGACAGGGACAGGGACAGGGACAGGGACAGGGACAGGGACAGGGACAGGGACAGGGACAGGGACAGGGACAGGGACAGGGACAGGGACAGGGACAGGGACAGGGACAGGGACAGGGACAGGGACAGGGACAGGGACAGGGACAGGGACAGGGACAGGGACAGGGACAGGGACAGGGACAGGGACAGGGACAGGGACAGGGACAGGGACAGGGACAGGGACAGGGACAGGGACAGGGACAGGGACAGGGACAGGGACAGGGACAGGGACAGGGACAGGGACAGGGACAGGGACAGGGACAGGGACAGGGACAGGGACAGGGACAGGGACAGGGACAGGGACAGGGACAGGGACAGGGACAGGGACAGGGACAGGGACAGGGACAGGGACAGGGACAGGGACAGGGACAGGGACAGGGACAGGGACAGGGACAGGGACAGGGACAGGGACAGGGACAGGGACAGGGACAGGGACAGGGACAGGGACAGGGACAGGGACAGGGACAGGGACAGGGACAGGGACAGGGACAGGGACAGGGACAGGGACAGGGACAGGGACAGGGACAGGGACAGGGACAGGGACAGGGACAGGGACAGGGACAGGGACAGGGACAGGGACAGGGACAGGGACAGGGACAGGGACAGGGACAGGGACAAATATGAAATACCTATAAAAGGAGCACCAGCTCCATTGCCAATTGACGTCAAGACTTCTGCAGTAGGCCAAGCATACTTAACCAAATGTGCTTCTACAGTGTTAAGAAACAAGACAGCTATTGTAGTCCGAAATGCCCCATTACCCAATCCATAAAAGGAGGAAAATATTATAAAATGGTAATACTTAGTGGCCAGTTGAATAAAGAATAGTGAAACTGCCATTATGAATGCAGCAGCTTGATTGACGTGGAAAGGATCCACAACCTTATGATCCATGATACGTCCTGCCAATATACTTGAGACCAGTGACATCACACCTATCACAGTTAATTGATTGGCTCCTTGCTGGGCAGTGATACCTGCCATTATACAATAATTGACCTAAAATAAAAACAAAAATAGATCCAGGTGACATTTTTTCCACTTATAATTCTTCTTATAATTAAATTAATTATTTTTTTTTAATTTGCTTGTAAAGCGGGTTTTTTTACTGCTTTATATTAGTATTATTTTCTGTGGGAAACGTTTTGAAACATTTTTTGATTCAGAGTTGTTGTGGTATATATTGGAAGGAAGCATATAGATAGAAAACAGAAAAAGGATGCAAACATAGAAGTATGAATTTATACGTACCAGATGCACCAACACCATATTTGTTACAAAACACTGGATGAATATAATAACTAATGTTATCAAATATGCTGGTCGTTTGAATATCACCAAATATTCATGAATGAAAGATGTGAAACAAGTTCTTGGTTCTTCCTCATCCTGATTCTCCTCAATGACTGTATCATCTTTGATGTTGGTATCAAACATTACAAATATTGGCAGCAACAAGCAACTGACTGTACCAGCCATTATCCAAAATGCAGTTTTCAAACCAAACTGATAAATGAAAACCTGAAGTGATGGGCCAAGTATCAACAAACCGAAAGAGAATCCACTGACTAATACTCCAATAGCTAGATTTTGTCTTTTCTTAAAATACTTAATTGTAGCAAACACACATGATGCATAAAGCAAAGAACAGCCCAATCCATATGGAATACTGTATGTGATGAATAGTATTGGAGCGTTTTTCTGGATAAATGAGGTCGCCAAAAGACTGGATGCACATATGATAACACTGAGCATTGTACTTATCCTGAAATTAACTAGCTCAATAATTTTGTAAGATACAGGAAAAAACAGAAAAATCAAAGCATGAGAGACGGATCCAACAGCAGCTGAAAAATAACGATAACTGATTAAATTGTTGCAGAGCAAAGCGAAAATGGATTCGCATAATTTTAAGAGAAGGCGTTTTTGCTGCTAAAGAATCTTTCAGACGCCTTATTTGGTAGACTGGACAGCTTCTCATGGAAACGCGACAGTTTGAACTACAAAATCCAGCGCAAAGAAGATTGATAATGAATACAATCTAAATATGTATGCAGGTTCTTAAAATGTTGCAGAGCAAAGTGAAAATGGTGACCATATTAAATGGATTTGCATAATTTTAAGGGGAGTTTTCGCTGCTAAACAAGCTTACGCCCCATGTAAGGGAATCCGGAATCCGGAATCCACGAAAAAATCGACTTTGCAATCCGGAATCCAGGTCTTGGAATCCGGAATCCAGTTTATATTGGAAAACGGAAGCCACAATTTTCGGACAAAAAAATTTGGAAACCGGAATCCGAACACTCGGAATACGGAATCCAGAGTCTCGGAATCCGGAATCCAGTGCTTGGAATCCGGAATCCACTACTTCTCCGGATTCCCTTAAATGGGGCGAAAGCTTTCAGACGCCTTATTTGGTAAACTAAACAGCTTTTCATGGAAACGGGATAGTTTGAACTACAAAATCCCGTGCAAAGAAGAATACGTATATACAATATAAGCAGCCGATCTCTATGGAATATACAACAGCGAGTTGAAGACGAGTCGTTGTACATCTCATAAAGATCGAACGCGAATATAAAACATATGCAAATCAGGACGATTTTGTATCACGGACGTGATTTCTTTTGTAAAATTCTCAATAATTATTCATGAGCTTTATAAAAGTGAATCTAATATGCATACTATAGTTCTTACATAGTTCCTCTATTGAGCTGTCAAACTTGTCCATAAATGCCGTCATGAATACAGCATAAGACCATGATAAACCAATAATGATAGTGAAGGCCAACGTACTAACTGCACAAACCAGCCATGACCAGGGTTTGTCAGGTAATCTTGGAGAATTTGCTGGTGTACAACACAATAGAGGCATGTTGAATGGGGATTATTCTAAGAGAGACGTAATGATGATAATATTATTAAATTATTAAATATTATCAATATTATCCCTATGAAACCTGCGCAATATAAGTAATAAATTATTATTATTAATTATTATTATTAAAGAGTACAATAACATAGTTTTAACATAGATGACACTCAGTGCTGATTGAAACGGCAATTAATGATGGCGGTGTCTGATGATGACGATAACTATATGAAAATCATGACAAGAATTGTGATTGCAATGATAGTGATGATAATAATAATGGCAATGATTATAGGGGTAATGACGACTTACATGGAAATGACGATGGTGATGACAATTACAATGATGTGAATGGGATGCTAATGTCTGATTGAAATGCCCATGAATGATGACGATTATAGTAATGTCGGGTGATGACAGTGATCGTACATAACCATGATTGTGATAGCAGTAGGGACGATGATTGTGATGACAATGGTGGTGATGACAATGATGGTGATGACAATGATGATGATGATGATGAAAATGACGACAATGATCGCGTGTGGGAGGAATTTTTGTCATTGCGCATGTGTATAAAACTGACATTGAGAATCAAAAAAATTAAATGATCAAGTTTAAAGTAACAAGGTGTTTATTTTATTGAAAAATAGACCTTACATCATATACACCACAATATTATCTTTCTTGATTTATTTATGAAAATTTATATTAAATTCGACATTGTTTAATGTCGCTCCTTGAAGAATCCCTCCCAAACTAAATCCCATGCTCGTTCATTTCCTCGGTGATCATGGTATTACAAACTAATACCATGACTTCTTCGGGATATTAGTGATTAAATGTCCCTCAGCTTCGGGAAGTTTGCGGCCTCGGGACTTCCACTAAACTTCCCGCTGCTTAGGGGACATTTAATCACTAATATCCCTCAGTGTCATGGTATTACTTATAAGTATAACATGACTGTGGTAGTAAAGACAATGATTATGATGACACTAAATGATGGCGATCATCACATTCCCTTTCTTTACTGCTATCACAATCATGTTATCCATCACTGTCATATCATTGAATTGAATGATTGTGCTTACACTGAATGATGGCGATTACAATGATGTTGATGACAGTAGTAGGGTGATAAGGAGAAAATAATCAATACAAACCAGCTAAACATAGACGTGATCTGTTATTACGGAGTTATGACATCACATAATACTTCATGCCTTCCATTGCTAAAAATAATTAATCGATCCACCATCATTCAACCCTAATTAACGCTAAAAATATCGGCTAGGCATAAATGACACCGTTGGGACTCAACTATGGCCTACGCATAAATGACACGGTTGACGGTCAACTCTCTAAGCATTGTCCAAAAATTCACGCCAAAAACAAAACATTTTCTGAAAATTGAAAAATTGAAAGGGGTGAAATCACCCCCACATGTAATGGCTTTTTTTAAAACCAGAATTGGGAAATCGGGGAAGGGAACGAAGAACGGAAAAAGCCGGAACGCGAAAATGGGGAATCGTGTTCTGGGTTTTAAAGATAGCGCTAACCAACATGTAGTCTAGTTTTTTTTACAGAATAAATCAAGATATACATACATGAATTGATAATTAATATGAATATAAAGAGGGGGTGTTACTATTAACCGAAACAACGAAACTCGGAAACAAAGATATAGATTTCACAAAAAAACATATACAATGTCTATATTACTTTAATCTAGTCAGTTTTCAGCTGAAATGAACAATAATTTTGGAGCTCTTATAAGATTACAGTATCGTGCCTGCAACTAATTCAGTTGTCATCACCTACAGATATAACCTGAGTTTAAGGCTCAGGCCAGGGGAGAAAGGGAGGGAAAGATACTCAGGTTTAATACTACAGATAATGAGTTGTCTCTTACCGCACGGAAGGTCCTTAAAAAATATCTCTAAAAAGTATTGTTTTATTAAACATAAAGTGAACTGAAGTCATCTTTTTTTTAAACCGATTAACATGTTTATGTAGTCTCCCCCGCTGCCGGTTTATATTTAATATTGAGCATGACAGATTCAGGGTTTTCCGGTTTGTTTCTTACTAGAGCCTTCGATTTTTCGTTAGAAATTAAAGCTGAGTGACTAGCTATGTTTAACAGCAATAAACGTTTCTAACTTCATGCGCCTAGGGTAGAATTAATAAAGAAAAGAACTAAAGTAAATAAAACATATCGGTTTTGAGAGATACTTAAGAAACAAATACCGAGAATGGAGGCAATATGTATCAGCCAGTAAAAGTCGAAGCTGTTGCAACTGATATTTTAAGACCAGATAAAGTGTCTTGAATTTATAATGATTTATATAAAGTTTCTTAGGTCAATATATTGACAATTGTATTCATATTAACCCTACTGTGGGGCTGTATGCTATATAATTTCGTTAATATTGCGATATAGTTTGGAAGTTTGCTGCTTTTTTGTCATAATCAGGTATATTAATTAGGTGATATGATATAATTCTTTCGGGAAATTCAGCACGTTTTCGCGGCATAAACAGGGTCCTAAACTCCCCCCCCCCCCCCCCCCCCCACCGGGTTCGCTGTGAATTTTTATTGTCAATTCTCTTCCCAAAATATACTATAGCGTGACGAGACTTCCCATCAGCAGTAGGTGATGATAAGTCAGTAACAGACACAATAACGTTATGTTATAAAAAGTCCAAACTTCTTCTTCATTTCAGCCAAAAATGGACAAAAAATAATTGTACTTGGTTTATGTGAAATGTATCTGTTTTGTTGTTTCGTTGTTTCGGTGAATAATAACATCCAATTCGAATATATGTGAGCGATAACAAGCAAACATCTGCTCAAGCATGTTAAGGCCTTGGTCAGACGCCTAATTAGCTAAAATCACTATTTCTAATATTTCAACCGTTGCTTTAGAAATGTTGTCTAGTAACTTGGACAAATGTTTGGTTTTAATGAGATTTTGCAATTTTTGCTTGCTGAATGGCATTTGGGTGGTCACGTGACCACGCATGTGATTTGTGATTCTTCCGATATTCAATGCAAAACGGGGTAAATAAAGAAACACAATAAAATGATTAAAAATGTGTCATTAGAGGACTTTTATAAAAAGCTTTCGACGTATGCTTAGAATGGTTGTCCATCATTGATTATTTAAGATATATTTGGCAAAACAGGTCACGTGACCATTGTCGTTTTTAACAAATAACCATATAACTCCTCATTGTTCAGATCAAGTCATGCATTCCAGGCAGTTTCATGTGTCCTTAACATATCAACATCAAAAACAATCTTCTCAAAATGCATTTTATCCACCCCATTTTCAATTTTCTGTTCATTGTTTCAGGTCACGTGACCACCAAAATCAGACCATTCATAAATGAAAAAGTTAAGGATCCCAATTAGTTCTATGAGTCCAAAGTATTCTTCTGTACACCTAATATTTGTAGAGATATTACAATTTTAAGTATTTTTATATGGGATGTTTATCTTTAATGATGATAAAATAGTTTACATAGCGATATGATTCTAGACAATCCCCATGTCTAATAATGTTATATTTTTTTGCTTTGTTTGAATGTTTTTCTTGTTATACTTTCTTACAGTACTCAGTAGAATGGCCGATATGAAAGTGACAATGGGAAAGCAACATGTAAATTTTAACTTGTACTGATTCTTACCTTGCCCAATGTTTTTCTTTAAATTCATCGCTTCACTGTTAAGCCACCAAATACCAGTAAAATGTTTATAGGGTTCAGGTAGGCTCAACGTATATATAATCCTATACGTAATCGTAGTAAACAGGTTTAACTGGAAATGGGGATTAGCGGATCAACAACAATGCCGGTTTGGTCGACGCGGAGTTCTCTTCGAGGTCCGTTCCTGACTAAAACTAAAAAAAATGTCTTTTTTGTATTCTCGGCCATTCCAAGGTCAAATGGTTATGTGCTTGTGGGATATTGACTCTAGTAATCCCGATGAACGATTAAAGTATCCGTCTGTCATCCTGTTATCCAACATAGGGTAGAGATCATGCGAAATATATATTTTTATTTAAAATTCATGAATAATTAATGAGAATTTTACAAAAGAAATCACGTCCGTGACGAATTCTGTAAATCTCATACATGCACATTTCGTCCTGATTTGCATTAAGATCAACTTGAATTTTCTCTACCAGAATTACTTTTATCTAACAATTTTAATAAAATATGAAAGAACTAACGTTGGACTTTCATAAGTACTATACAATATTTGCGTCCGATCTGTATAAGAATGAGTAAGACTGGATCGAGTAAAAATATCCAGCGATATTTTAACTCCCCTATAACGGTTAGCCTGCGTCACATCCGGACTTGGACTGACAGGTTTGAGCTCGAAACCGGGAAAAGCAAACATACCGTGGTAAAATAAAGCAGAATTACAAGATAAATGAAAACTTTTTGAATTAAACAGAGCTCGGTCAAATGATGTAACTATGGTCAAATAGCAATTGGGAAGCGAAAAGAAAAAAGTCTTTGTATTAAAAAAAAAAAAAAAATGTCAGAACTGAACCAAATAATGTGGTAGCGATTTGAAATTGTGGCCTTTTCATTTCCACTATAAATCTATATAGTCACATCTTGTTCTTTTCTTACAACGGAAAGATCTTTCGGGGAAAAGAGTTGAAAAGCCATTGTATGACTATACTCAGTTCATTTCCCTTACCTGGAACCTCTCACAAGCGTGCATGACAATGTCGATGTCTTAGCTGGTGATATTAGTGTGTTTCTTAGCGAAGTGAATTAGTTAGTAGTTTATCATGTTGAGTCTTGTCAAGTTTGTAAATTGTTTAAATAATTGAGAGTTATCAACCTTTGTTGTTGGATTATTTACTCCGACGTTTCGGGCTAAGCGCCCATCTTCAGGGATGTTACAGAATGTTTGCGTGACTGATCGTCAAATACCGAAACGTCGGAGTAAATAATCCAAAAACAAGGGTTGATGACTCTCAATTATTTAACTCTGATTTAAACAATGATTCCAACCTACGAACCTAAACTACACATAAGTTTTTAAATGTTTGTTGTTTTGTCGGCTGGGGTAAAAAAATGATAAAAGGTCTGTCTGATGATTGCGTATAAGCGTGAAACTCCGAGTAACAGCAAAAGTAATGTCTTTAATTAAAATGAAGCATAAATCTTACTGTATCTATATATACCAAAGGCGCTATAATTGTAGTATTATCTATTGTTGTGGCCTTTTATGGAAAGAGCACCTCAATACAAGTTAAAGTGCAAAATTAGAGTTCGCTCGAATAAATTTAAATCTCCATTTTCGCCATACTCTACTTCTGTGCTTCGTACGTACATTTTCAGAAACAGTTAGTTTAATTTTCGCCTTACGCATCGACCATGCATCTAAATTTGCCATCTTCATCCTATTAGTAAAATATTAACAACAATGACGAGAATTGCTTTGAAAGTTGTATGTGAATAATAAAGCGGTATGTTTCACAGAATAGCCATGAATGATTTAAGCAATAGAATTAATGAAATTAGGCTCACTTAAACGTGAATCTGCATATGTCCAAACTGATGAACTTAGACAATAAAAAGGGCGAGAAGAAGAGAAAAACGTTTAAGAAAAAAGATAAAAAGCCCTACATCTATTTCTTTTTTAGAAAAGAAAAGAAAAATTGTACATTGGTTTGACTCGTTGTATTAAAGAAAAGGCCTTTAAATTGGGGTCTGCTTTTCTTTGTCTCTTAATATCAATGTCGCTTTTCGTCTGTCGACTATATTGTTCGTTTTGTATGTTACTGTTAATAATTTTTCGTCAGTTCGATGTCAGATGTCGCCTTTAAGAAATGAGCATGCATGCCGTCACATTGTGAGGCCATGTCGCGTTTCGCCATGACACTTTTATAGGTCTCCTGGATCAGACAAATGATAACCCACAATTTACATTGTTCGTATGCCACCACTTTGTGAGGCCATGTCGAGCGAGAACCCCTGGTCTATTTTGAGTGGAAAACGAGTTTTGCGCTGATTGGCAAAATAACCTAAATAATAACCTAAATAGTAGACATGAACATCATAATTGTCATAATAAAAGAAGAAAGAGAAGAAGAAAGAATGGGTTTGAGGTATGTTTATGTTCTTCTTCGGTCAAAACTCTCTTTGTTTTCTTCGAAGTTCATCTTTCTCCGTTAATAGTTTGTATTAATGAAAGCTCTGCTATTAGCAAGTAGTAGTATTTTGTTCAGTGTTGTTTGTTTGACTTTTTTGTCGATAAAACAGCAACTTTGCATTTAAAAGTTTAAAACAAAACCTGCTTTGTTGATCTGCTATTCGGCGCATTCATTCCCCGCCGAAATGTAACAGCCAATTAGCATCGCGATGAGCACGGACGTACTGACGTACGCTTGGGATTCCTGTGGTAATGCCATGAAAAATCGACTCGATGCATTACCATCTTTTTCTTAATTATGGTGCTCCGCTCGCGCGGGCCTTGAGCTCCTATTTTAAAACTCTAAAAATTATTGTCTTTTGTTAAATCTCTAACGTTACAGGTTTTATTAAACACATATTCACCTATATTCACTCGAAAATGCTAATCTCTTTATCACGTCTTTCCAGTCTGTTTTCAATATGAACTAAGATGAAAACACAGTGATTTTCAGAACACGAGTCAGCTGACCGTTATCGACGACTTGCTCTAGATCTGAAGTAAAGAAGAGGTGGCTAAACTCCTTCAATCAATGGATGTAAACAAAGCATTTGGCCCACATAACAATTCTCCGAGAATTCTCAGAGTGTACTGTTGAATTGGCTCCATCACTGACTAATAATTTTGTGGCTCAGGTAAGCATTTTAGGGCCGTTTCTAATCTACATCAATGACTTGCCGTCATTCCAGGTGAAATACTTAAACTCATGTAAAGACAAAACTGGTACATTAAGTTCTAGACGTTGTGGACAGTTGACTATACAGGGGCGGGATCTAGGGGGCGTCCCTTCAGGCACAAAACACCCCCCTAGCGCTACAATTACCCCTATTTATTAAGGAACCGGACTCCCTCTAACACCACAAGAGCCCTTCATTTGCAATTGGGACACCCCCCTGACAAACTTCTGGATTGCCCCTGCTATATATATGTCTGCTTCAGGAAGTGAAACAGAGCATGGGAAGTTGCAAACAATCAATGGAGAGAGGTTTACGGTGGCAGTGTCAGTCTTTTTTCTGGAACGCTAGATAATGTCTGTCGCTACATAATACATGTATCTTCCTAAATAAATAAGATGAAGATTTCAACAGTTGTGAGCTGGTTGATGAGAACGAGCAAATGGTAGCGTGCTATAACCATGCCAACCCAAGCCATTCGACTTCATGTACTTGTCGGAGAACTTGTTGAGGACAGAGGAAATTGAGCTGATCCTGGAAACATTTAGACAACATATCAACATGTGCTAAATCATCTTGTTCAATTGGTATTAGACGGTTCAAGGTATTAGACGGTACGAATTGACAGGGTCGTGACGACGGATGTTTTCTCGTGATGGATCCCGATTTTTTCACACAAAAGTTTGATCCCTGCATGATCCCAAAAGCTCGCGTATTTTGATCCCTGATCACTTGATTCCTGAATTTATTCATACGATTCCGATACCCCTTCTGTGATCGCTGCATGATTCCATCTGATTCGGACTACGTGATCCTCTATCCCAGGCATGCGATCCCTGATTGTTTGATCCCTGAATTTAGTCATACGATTCCGATACCTCTTCTGTGATCGCTGCATGATTTCATCTGATTCGGACTATGTGATCCTCTATCCCAGGCATGCGATCCCTGATCCCACATCCCTCGTTACGAACCTGAAGTGATTCACTAAAGTTAATTTTCTACTTTAGGTTAAGTTAACAAAATGTTTATTTTTGGCTGCTTAGGCGTATATTTAAAGTCAATCGTAGGGTTACAACGCGACACGCCTTACCGTGGCCACCCAATTAAAGTTTTGTACAAGTTAGCTTAGCGTTCAAAAGTTTCTCTTTTCAAACTATTTGCTACACCTTTTCAAATTCAATTAAGTTAAACATCCCGAGAGGTTTTTCAGACACTTATAAACTTCACTCGTTTTCGCTTTCAACATTTCAAAGTGTTTACCGTATATATGTCTTTTATATTAAGGTCAAATTCTCGCTTTCTGATTGGTTAACTCGTACAAAACTTTAATTAGGTGGCCACGGTAAGGTGCGTCGCGCTGTAACAAAAAGTGAGAATCCTCATTGTAGGGCGCGTTCTGTCTGTTTTTGTTTTGGGTTATCAACGCAAAGTAATCGAAAATCTTTAAATCTAAACCACAAGATTCTGTGTGTGATACTGCACTGCAGCGTTGTCAAGGGGTGATGCAAAAATGTTGTGAGTGTGAGTTAAAAAGATACGTATGTATAGGAAAAATCTGCAAACAAAAGAAGATAGCATATAAATAGAGTTGTGGAAGAACAATTACACAGGGAACGTTTCCTGGATTGTGTGTGAAAGCCGTGTGCATGGGACGACATAGTACAAATTGTCGTTTGCATCTTGGAGATTTAAAATATAAGGGAAAAAATATATCTATAAATATATCTATTACTATGTAATAAGGTTATAAAATGTATTATTATATATATATATAACTAGAATTTCATACAATAAATCTCTATTATAAAAATCTCTATGCTTTATATTTCACTGGTGAAAAATGCAATACGACCAATCAGCGTCGCGTACAGCTTTTCACAGTGTAAAAATATAACCAATCAAAATTTAGAGTTGACCAAACCAACCAATCATAAAACGAGCAATTGTGACATTTGAATGGCTTCCCGCCAAAACAAAATTGCGTTTTCTGTAGCTTTGTTGATGTGAACAAAATGGCGAGTCGTTTTGTGTCACTAGATGTGCCGGTAGATGAGTTTATTCAAAACCAAGAAAACAAAAACACACTAAGCAAGACGAAGAGAGACCTTGCTTTATTGACTGAATATCTTGAAACAAAAAATGTGCAGCAAAACCTGGAAGAAATCCAGCCAAGAGATTTAGACGAGCTGCTTTCTGCTTTTCTCGTTGAAGTAAGGAATAAAGATGGGGATGAATAGTCAATACGAACCGACAACTTTAAGGTCGTTCATATCGAGCTTTGACCGTTACTTACGAAAGAAAGACTACTCAACAACGATAATAGAAGGGCAAGAATTCAGACGAAGAAGGGAAGCTTTTCGTGAAGAAACGACAAATAAGCGCCGCCGTCATTATTGCATCTTGGATTCGCCGGACAGCGACTAATGAAAAACAATCAAAGTACATTTTTAATATTTATATTGACTTTTTATATATCCATTTTCCTTTTATAAACTGACATGCGGAGTTTTTCAATTTAATTGTGTATAGTTGACATTGCATGCATCTACTTAACTTATAAACTTAAAACTTACGAAAGTTTCGACAAAATTTGTCATTTTTACTCAATCAAAATAAACGTGTTTGTATGTGAATTCTAGTTATATATATAATAAAGAGAAAACATCATAGAAAGTGCTTTGTACGGGGTTATATTCACTCGTTGTTTGTGTAAAAAAACTCACTCGCTCGAAGACTCGCTCGTTCGTGTTTTACACAAACAACGAGTGAATATAACCCCGTACGCCGCACTTTCTATGAAGTAATCTATATATATATATATCGATAATATTTACAAATAGATAATAAAAAGATTTGTATTAGAGTCTTACGCATAATTAAAACAGTTATGTACTATAAAAGTGTTCTTGTGCCTATTAGTGTTGCATTTTGGAAGACGGCCGAAGTGTCGTTTAATAATAATAATAAATAATAAAGCACATTATTTCAATAGGGTAACTAGAATTATACAAGTAATTTTCATCTAGGCCCTACATATATACATACATACATAAAATTTAAATAAGAAATATAAACAAGTAAATTAAAATGATAAAAATATAAAACTATCTAAATGCAGTTTTAAAATTTCTAAATTAAAAAAAAACGACCTAAAGTAATTCATGTTTGTTTCTTGTGTTGGCTGTCCTCTCGTTGAGTGGTGGCAGAAGGTGATAAAGTTTATGGTTTGTTTCATTTTTTCATAAATACGCTATATTTTAGATATAATTTATTCGCTAAATAGTATAATTGTATATAATGTTTTATCACATAATATAGATTGTAAACAATTAGTATGTTATCTAGATATATTGATTGTAAATAATTAGCATGTATTTTTACTAGTTAACTGAAGATATTATTATTATTATTATTATTATTATTATTGTTGTTGTTGTTGTTATTAATATTATTATTATTATTATTATTATTATTATTATTATTATTATTATTATTATTATTATTATTATTATTATTATTATTATTATTATTATTATTATTATTATTATTATTGTATCGTTTATTTAAACTTTTCTTGGTTTACATGTAATGAGTATTGCGGAAATTTTCTAGGCAATATTCAGTTTTGGTGCCGATTACAACAGTGTTAACTTATGAACGGGTATATAAGGCCTTCACGATTTCACAATTTTGCGAAATTATCCATTTCTGGCACTTTTTGGCTAGTTGGTTTACTTTTTCGAGTCCTATTTTACTTAGCTCAGTTACCAGTTGTTTTTGGTAGCCTGCTAGGAAGTCTAGGACGACGTTTACTTGCACTACGTTATAGTTAGGATAGAGTCTCTTTAATCCTGTTCTTAAGTCTATATACTTTTCTGTTTTCTGAAGATCTCTTTCAGTTATGCGACCGATGTTGCATACGGTTCCTTCGATGATCAGCCACGTCTTGGTCTTCTTGTCCATTATTGTAATGTCTGGTTTGTTTGCGCCATTTTTTGGGGCAATGTCTAGATGTATTGGGATGTTCCACAGTATTTTGGCTTCGTCATTTTCTATGCAGCTTTTTGGGAGTGATTGTTTGTGCCACGGTGTATTGTCGTCTTGTTCTGTAAACCCAAAATGTGATAGGATTTGATGGTACACAGGGCGAAGCATACGGTCATGCCTTGCCGTGTATAAAGATTGAGCGATACCTGAGCAGTTTGAGAATAGGTGTGGAATTGTTTCTTCTTTTTGATGGCATAGTCTGCAGATTAAATCGCCTTCTCTATTGTTTAGTTTCTTTCGTTGGTAAGTCTTTGTTGTTATTAGTTGTTGAAAGATACTGGTATATACACTGTAGACAACATCAGGGATGTTTTTCCATATCTTGTTTATATTGTAGCTTTCTTTCTCTAGATCTTGGTCTTTCCATTGCGTAGTAAGGTACTGTCCAACCCACGGTTGTTGCTTTACCTCCTCCTCCAGTTTCTTCTCTGTTTCTTTCCTAAGTATTGATTTAATGTATCTTGGCTGGCATTTAGATACTTCTGCACTAGCGCTACTTGAAGTGATGGTGGTTGTTTTTTCTTTGGAGTCATATCTTATGTCCAGGTTTAGTTGGTGTGCATACGTTTTTGCATCCTTTATTATGGACTTTAGAGACTTCTTTTCCTTGTACAATTGGAAAGATGAGACAAGTTGGACATGTGGGTCAGCACTCGTTGTTAAGTAGTGTGCTGTCTTGATCTTAGTGGTTTTATACAGCATCTCTAATTGCTGAAGACCTTTACCTCCTTTGTGGAATGGGAGATAGAGTATAGCGTTCGACTCATGTCTGTGTTTACAAGTGTTCTCATTCATTATTTGGCGTGTTTTCCTATCAAGTTGTTGTAGGTGTTGAATGTTCCAATCAGTTGTCCACATGTGATATGAGAGTACAGGAATTGCAAAGGTGTTTGTTGCAGCTATCTTTCGCGGAATTGACAGCGGTGATGACCATATAACAGATAGTCTTCTAGTGTATTCTTTACCTGCTACCTTTTGAACTTCCTTTTCGAGCTGGGTGATATTTTCATACTTTCCTAGGAACTTATAGTAGTCATCTTCACCGAGTATGGGTATTTGCTGTCCACTACCCAGGGGGAGTCCCTCGCTCGGTTGATAGATGCCTCTGTTGATGTGGACAGCTGCGCATTTGTTGATACCCCAGTGAAGGCCGATGTCCTTGAACATACCTTCGAGTGTGCTTCCGACTGTGGCGGCTTTGGTGCTATTCTTATGGTATGATTTCAGGTCGTCTACAAAGAGACTGTGTGTTATCTTGATGGTCTTATCATGAGAGAGTTTGTAGCCTTCTGTAGTACGTAAGTACCACGCTATTGGATTTAGGCAGAGTGTGAATAGTGTAACGCAAAATGAGTCTCCTTGTAGTATTCCACGGTTGATCTTTATTGGGCCTATTGATGTTTGGCCTTCGGCTGTTTGCACATACATTGTTGTTTTCCAGGTTTTGACGATGTTATCAATAAACGAAGACAATGTCTTGTTTATTCCATGATCTCTTAGCACCGTTGATAGCCATGTGTGGGACACGCTGTCAAATGCTTTTTTCACATCGACCCAAAGGCATGAGATGTTCTTCTTGTTTTTAGTAGCGTCTTCCATGATTGCTTTATCTATTAACAGGTTGTCAACACATCCCATAGATCCTTTAACGCCGCCTCTTTGGTCTAGCTGCATGAGGTGGTATTTGGACAGGTGATTCTCCAACTCGACGTTGACGACTGAAGTGACGAGTTTATACATTGTGTTAAGGCACGTGATAGGTCTAAATTCTTGTACTTTAGGGTTTTCATTCTTTGGTATCATTACTGTGCGTCCTTCTGATATCCAATCGGGAATTCTGTTAGGCTTGCTGTTGATTAAGCTAGTGATTGCAATAGCTATTGGTAGATGTAATGATGAGAGTTGTTTTAACCAGAAGTTAGTAATTTTATCAAGGCCCGGAGAAGACCAGTTCTTTTTCTTTCGTAGGCAGTTGTAGATTGTTTCTTTTGTGACTATTATTGGGGCTTCATGTTGTTCTGGTCCAGTTGCTGTTAATGCCTTACGCACTTCTGTCAGCCATTTACGATTATCTAGGTTTTCATCATGTGCATTTTGCCATATTGGTATCCAAAATTCTTCAAAGTCTTCTTTCTTCAAGGTGTTTTCGTTTCTTTTTTCAGTCATCTCGTAATCAGTGAATTTTGGGCATTCTGTAGTAGTATCACGGTTTAGTATTGTTCTCAAGTGTCCGTAGAACTTTCCCTGGTCTTGATCGTATAAATTGTTAATTTTTCTTCTTTTTGCTGTTTCTATTTTATTCTTTCTCTCGTTCTTCAACTTTCTAAGCATGTTTATTTTCTTCTCTTTAAGTGTCACCAGTTCCTTCATGTTTATTTTACCTTTAATTTCTTTACTTATCCAATGTCTGTTTCTCCTAAGCTTTTTTGTCATTTTCTTGTTGTTTTTCACTCGGTTGATTTCCTCCGTCACTTGAGACGTTTGCCTTCTTAGTTTCGTAATCTCTTGTTCTAAAGTAATTAGCCATCTTGGTTTTGGTTTTTGATCTTTTCTTTGTCTTGCTTTGTTTGTTTTGCTGTTCATTGTGCTCTTTTTAAAGGAAATCGCCGTAGCGTAAATTGAGCAGTTACATTCCCATAGGAATAGCGTTGGGTTTTCGGTTGGGCTTGTTTTGATTAAACTGTTTGCAATAGTTCGTAGTTGGTTTAGCTGTTTTTTATTTGGTGTTTTCCTTGTGAAAGTGTTCTCCTCTCTGCTGTTCCAGGTTCCTGGTTGGTTGACGATTTTTCGGTAAGTTTCCTCTGCAGTTTGTAGTAGCTCAGCATAGTCCTGGCTTTGGATTTCGTCGGTGGCTTCAATGTTTACATGTTCTTGATTTTGTTGTACGTAATTTGCATACTGAGTTTGGTCTTCGGGATCTATATTTGAATTCTGTTCTGTTCTTATTTCTTGTGGAGTTTTATTCATTTGTGATCGTTGTTGCTCAATTTCTTCTGATATCTGAGTTGATGTAACTTTTGTTGTTTTCTCAATATGTGATATTTTATCTCGTAGGTTTTGAGCAGTTCTCTTCAAATGTCTATATCCCATACAATTCCAGTAGTTTAGTGTAAGATTCATCTTTCCTTCTTTTCGTCTATTTTCTTTTCTAGGGCAATTTTCAGATAGGTATAATTCTTCTGCTTTCTCTTTACATACCATTAGGTCAACACACATCTTCTCGGTCCATTTGAGTCGGCCTCTAAGATGGTTTCCTTCATCACTCATTATTTCACCTTCAATTGAAGTATTTGGTTCGTTTTGAGTGTGGTTTGGCTCGACTGTTGACGTTTGAACATTGCTCATGATGTTAGTTAGCAGGATTAATGTCAGGAATGAGCGAGAACGCATTATATGAGCGTTAAGAATCGAAAAGTTGGAGAGCTAAAAACGGACGTCTTACTCCGTTACGCTCCACTCACATTATTATTATTATTATTATTATTATCATTATTATTATTATTGAGAATGAAGACAAAGTACGTATTTATAGGTACGCAAATGAATAAATTACAATTGTAAAGAATACAAAAACATTGATAACAATAGAAGGAAAATACAATACATCTTCACCAACGTATTGTTGAGCACAAGTACTCAACCATCGGCAAACATCGATATCAGGATCATGGTTTTACAACAGCTGTACCGGCTGAATGCTTCACTATTTTAAAGAAGTGTTGAGCATCTAAAATGGATTGATTTTATAACAAAGTCTAAACTTGTTATTATAAATATCATCATCATCATCA
The DNA here is from genome assembly GCA_949775045.1 of Metridium senile. Lineage (NCBI taxonomy): Eukaryota > Metazoa > Cnidaria > Anthozoa > Actiniaria > Metridiidae > Metridium > Metridium senile. The sequence continues at coordinate 47,516,371 of OX459095.1, forward strand.
TCATCATCATCATCATCATCACCACCACCACCACCACCACCACCACCACCACCACCACCACCACCACCACCACCACCACCACCACCACCACCACCACCACCACCACCACCACCACCACCACCACCACCACCACCACCACCACCACCACCACCACCACCACCACCACCACCACCACCACCACCACCACCACCACCACCACCACCACCACCACCATCATCATCATCATCATCATCATCATCATCATCATCATCATCATCATCATCATCATCATCATCATTATTGTACTACTGTACATGTATTTAGTAATTTGTATTTCAAAGATATATTGTTTGCACTCTATCGGATATGCGAAACAATGGTACAAATAATACATAACAAAAATTAGCACTACTTAAATTACTTTTACAATAATATTGAAACTGTCCTTCGGCGTGCAAACTATTGCAATAATAACATATAAGGGTTTCTTGCCAGTACAGTCGAAGCTCCATTAGCGGACGCTCCACTAAGCGGACAGTTCTAGTTACGGACAGCTTTCCAAAACCCCGTTTTTTCTTCCATATAAACACTGTATTCACACTTTCCATTTAGCGGACATTCTCTTAAGCGGACGCGGACACCTTAAGCGAATCCCAACTGACCTTTTCTATTGTTTTCAAGCTCCCTTAAGCGGACACTCGAAATAGAAATATGAAATAAAGTTAATTCAACAAAAAAAATATTCTTAAGTTTTCACATAATGCCTCACATAGTCCTTCTAAAGCTGAAAACGATATGAATTTTCTTATTGAAGCAAAAAGACGTTATAGTTTCCATTGATTAAGATTTCTTATCTCGTGTTAGACTTGTGTTACACCAGACCATAATTATCTAATAGAACAGTTGTTAAAATATTGATTATTTGAATAAATCGCTTAATCATTGAGCCGGACTATTCTTTGTCTTTAATTGCTATTACTGATCTTTAGAAATGCTTTTGTAAGCGCAAAACAAGACTATGTTACGTTATTTACCCGTTTCAAGAACCCTTCCTATTAGGCGGACAGCTCTACTTACGGACACTTTTTTCGTTTCCCAAGGGTGTCCGCTTAATGGAGCTTCGACTGTATGATATGTCTTCTAGGATGTTTTCCCAAGCTGATGTTTTTGCAAACTTCTTCTTGCAATAAGTAAGGCTTTCTCTCCAGTGTGTAATCTATAATGAGTGTTTAAGGAACTCCTCTGTGCAAACTTCTTCTTGCAATAAGTACATTCAAATGGTTTGTCTCCTGTGTGCAATCTACAATGACGGTTTAAGTTGCTCTTCACTGCAAACTTCTTCTTACAAACAGAACATTCAAAGGGTTTCTCTCCAGTGTGTAATCTACAATGTCTTTTTAGGTCGCTCTTCTGTACAAAATTCGTCTTACAAACAGAACATTCAAATGGTTTCTTTCCAGTGTGATATCTACAATGCCTGTTTAATTTGCTCTTCGTTGCGAACTTATTCTTACAAACAGAACATTCAAAGGGTTTCTCTCCGGTGTGTGATCTGCCATGTACCTTTAGGTCGCCCTTCTGTGCAAACATCTTCTTACATACAGAACATTCAAAGGGTTTCTCTCCAGTATGTGTTCTACAATGTCTTTTTAGGTCGCCCTTCGTTGCAAACTTCTTCTTACAAACAGAACATTCAAAGGGTTTCTCTCCAGTGTGTGATCTGCCATGTGTCTCTAGGTCGCCTTTCTGTGCAAACATCTTCTTACAAACAGAACATTCAAAGGGTTTCTCTCCAGTATGTGTTCTACAATGTCTTTTTAGGCCGCCCTTCTGTGCAAAACTCGTCTGACAAACAGAACATTTAAAGGGTTTCTCTCCGGTGTGTATCCTACAATGTTTGTCTAAGTCACTTTTCTGTACAAACTTCTTCTTACAAACAGAACATTCAAAGGGTTTTTCTCCAGTGTGTATCCTACAATGAGTGTTTAAGTTGCACTTTTTTGAAAACGTCTTCTTGCAATGAGTACATTCAAACAGTTTATTTAAACTAGACTTATTTGCAGACTTCTTCTTGCGAACAAAACATTCTTTAGTGTGTACATTGAGATGTTTAATCAAATGAGCCTTTTGTACAAACTTCTTCTTGCAATAAGAACATTCAAAGGCTTTCTCCCCAGTTTGTATTTTCAAATGTCTATTCAAAGAACACTTATATGCAAACGTTTTCTGGTTTTCGTTATTGTCAACATTAGCATCAGAATTGTCTTCATCAACATCATCATCAGCAGCAGCAGCATTATCATCATGATTATAGTCGTCATCATCAATGTTATTATCAACATCATCATCATCATTATTATCATCATCATTATAATCATTATCATCATTAGCACTATCATCATAATCGTTATGATTAACATTTTTATCATTATCATCATTATGATTATCATTATCTTCAGCAGAGTTATCATTATCACCATAATCACCATCATTGCTGTTTTCAACTAAATTACTTTCAGAGGGGAATTCTGTTTCCTCTAGAACTTTCAACATTTCAGAAATTTCCTCCAGGAAATCATCTTTCAAGGTATTTTTTTCATTGACATCAGCATCATCATCATCATCATCTTCTTCTTCATTGCCATTCATCACCAAGTTATTTTCAGGTGGAAATTCTGTTTCCTCTACAATTCTTAATATTTCTGATTTTTCCTCTAGGGTTTGGTCCTTGTCTTGTTCATTTCGATCTTCCAAGGTATTCTCTGGACCCGGTTCACTATCCAAGCTATCTTCACTTGAAACACTTGGTTCTGGTTGAGGTAATGTAACTTCTGAGATATTGGAAGCATGACTTGGATCTGTATTGATATAGATGGACATACATCCATTGTTACAGCCATAGTCATCCGTTTGTGTTGCAATTGTTGCAAACTCTTTGTAAATAACAGGATGGCCCTGCATAATCCTACCTTCTACTCCCTGAAATTAGAAAAAGCTAAAATCAGTATTGTGTATGTATACAACTACTTGCAAGAACGTTGTCATACGAAAAAAGAACATTTGTATTTAGTGTGTTAGGAATAAATTAAAAGTACAAAAGAAAGAGTTCAGCTTCAGTGATCATCTTTTGTACTTTTAATTTATTCCTAACCCACTAAATACAAATGTTCTTTTTTCTTATGACAACGTTCTTGCAAGTAAGTGTGTGTAGTATAGTATTCTTTACTAATAAGTGTTTCAATAATCAGTGTTGGAAGGCGCAAGATAGAATTTACTAGCCACATTGCCCAGCTACTGCATTTTATTACAAATTAAGGGTTGATATCCATGTGATAAAGCCGTGAATAAAAACGATATCTGCCGTGAAGTGATATGATATCATTTCACTCGTGAAATGATATGTGTACTATTTTGTGACGTCAACTTGCTATTCAGGATGGCTTTGCAATGAATGAAAATGGACAATTCAAAACTTAGATTTTTTTTTTCCTGAGGAAAATATTGCCGTTTTTGGGAGAAAAACAACAACAAAATTACGTCGAGAAAAACAAGACAACACAGTGTTGTTTACTGAAAGCTTTCTTAAGCCACAAAAGTGACATGGAACCTGAACAACCCACAAAAATTGGATTGCCGTTTGAAAGAATTCATTCTTGGTCCGCATTGGCCTTTTATTATATTGGATATCAACCCAGTGTGTAATAAACAAATTGTAATATTTCACCATTATCCACATTTAGAAGGAACCCCTAATAAAATCCAATTTAGAACTGATAAAGCGAAGAACAGTTTTATCAATGGTTTTATCAATCATATTTTCACAAGTCGTCCTTTAGAATATTATTATTGTTATAAATTTATTACATTACTATCATTTTTCTATACTTGTATATACTTGTAAGGGCATTGAGATTGAGAATTTGTTAATGCACTAGAATTGAATTATCATTATAATATTATTAGTGATAGATCAATGAACTTAATGACCAGGCGCCTATCTATGTAAATGAGAATGAGAAAACCAGACACTCAATTTAAGAAAAGATGACTCTTAGAAATACAAAACCTCTTATTTTAAGATAAATCATCACTAGAAACTAGAAGTGCTTTTTCTAAGAGAATATGTTTTTCTTATTTTAAGAACTCATAAGCATTTTCAAAAATATGGATTCTTATTTTGAGTTACACATAATTCTCAAAATAATAAAATGTACCCCCAAAATAGACTGTCTTGAATTAAGAAAATATTTTATTGAAAACAAGATGGACAGTGTCTAGAATTAAGAAAATATTTTATTGAAAACAAGATAGACTGTGTCTTGAATTAAGAAAATATTTTACTGAAAACAAGATGGACAGTGTCTTGAATTAAGAAAATATTTCATTTAAAACAAGATTGAATATTTCAAAAACTTCGGAAAAAGAAGAAATTCAAGTCCAGAATTATGTTTTTTGAAGAGTAAAGCAATTAAAATGCAAATGCAATCCAGTTTTGGCAGCGAATTCCTTGTTAGCTCAATTGGTAGAGCACTGGACTTCCACTCCAAGGATCGCAGGTTCAATACTTAGTATGGTCAAGGTAAAAAGATTAAAAAAAAAAAATTCATTTAAAACGAAATGGACTGTGTCTTGAATTAAGAAAATATTTTATTGAAAACAAGATGGACTAAGTCTTGAATTGAAAAAATATTTTACTGAAAACAAGATGGACAGTGTCTTGAATTAAGAAAACTGTTTTCTTAAAATGAGACATTTTAAGAAGCCATTTGTTCTTATTTTAAAATAACAAAATACTTAATTCAAAATTTTCTACTATTGAAAATAAGAAGATGTGTTCTTATCTGGGGACCTCAAAATAAGAGTTTTTTTCTCAATTTAAGAATTTTAACTTTAAGGGTGTTAATGTATATTATAAACCAACAAGTACATTAAGGCCAGCTGGATGTCGGCTTTAATTTTCCATGGCATCTGCAATATTATGGAACTCTCTACCAAATGAAATTAGAATGACTGATTCACTGAACATTTTTAAATCTTAACTAAAGACATTTCTTTTTTATTATTCTCTACTTTATAATTTATCTAGATCAAGTCTGTTTGTAGTGTTTCATTTTCTCTTCACATGACCACTCAAATTTAATATATCATCATTAAATTTTTATTTTGTAATATGTCATTTTTATACTAGTATATTTTTTGTGGAATGCTTCTAATATTATCAAACTTACTTACTTACTTACTATCATATATTCTGTATGTTGCTATTTTATATTTGATCATTCTTAATTTGGTTATTCTGCATTAATTTTCAACGTTCTGCATAAAGGTACCGCCACAAATCAACTTACATTTTCCAATCCAGGCCACTTGTGTTCTGCAGTATTTTTGTTGTACACAAACAAAGTCTGTCCTGACTTACATTTGTATTCTATCCAGTCTTTTTCCATCCTGTTAAAGATAAACATTTTGAAGGAAAAACGGGGTGAGTAACGTGGTTTGCAACACAACTTTGGATCCTCGCAGACGTGTTTAGTGTCTTCACACGACACTTTCTTCACCACGAACTAAACAAACAACCAAACTTACCTTTAAGGCTGGTAATTTCCGTTTTTAATAGCTAATCAACGAAGAATGACATACTGAAACAAGAATACCTCGATGATCACGGAAAAAGGCCCTGGGAACGAGGTTGCTCAACTGCAGTTGCCATCAGGCGTTACTGGATAATTAGTATGTTGACTGGAACGAGCCTCATTTTGGACACTCTGAAAACACAGGAAGCCCAAATGTACAGTAGCTGCAACTGTAACAACAACAAATCACAGCGTTTCTATTTGCTCCAAAATTCTATATGTTAAATCTTGATTGTAACTGAAAAAGACATCAATTTTTGAATTAGACATTACATTGAAAATATACAAGGTTTCTGGCATTTTGTTTTTAATTACTTCAGAAACAAAGAAACAAAAAAGACTCGGACTGATACCAGGACTGATACTGCAATGTTTTTGGTAGCTAAGCTTATTTATAGTATCAATGCCAAGTTAAAATGGCCCTTATAGGTATGGAGTCATGTTATGTAAGCCAAAACACTAAAAGCTATGCTTACAATATATCCATGAAAAACTTAGCAGACAAAATTGTGGAAATTTATGCTAATTCCATTCTTTAATTAGCACTATATTGTACTATTTGGTTATTTCACATATATATTGTTTGCACTCTATCAATTTCTATCTAGGAGGGGAAGGGGTGGGGGGGTGAGCTATAGCTATATTTTTCCAATTTCCCAACATGACCCCCCATGCATATATAAAAAAAAGTGTTGACATTATTTACAAACATTGTGTTCTTTCTTCGCCACGAACTGAACAAACAACCTTACTTACCTTTAAAACTGGTAATATCTGTTTTAAATAGCTAAATATATCTTCTTAGACAGTTTGATGTGTAATATGGCTGGATATTTTACGAGTGAAACGCTGTATTTTGACGAGCCTCCGGGCGAGTCAAAATGCAAGTTAACGAGTAAAATATCCAGCCATATTATACATCAAACTGTTTAATAAGTTATTTATTATCCAATCAAAAGGTTTTTGTTTTTTTATAATGCAAAATATTGTTTTACCTCAGGGCTAGTAAAAATATCGCTGGATATTTTTACTCGATCCAGTCCTACTCTAGCCTGCGTGCAGCCGGTTTAATTACCCGTAATAATATTACGGGTAATTAAACCGGCTGCACGCAGGCTAGTCCTACTCCTGCGATATTTTTACTCGTCTATGACTAGTTGGATAATAATCGGGAATATGCTAGACGAAGAATTATAAAAATTCATCAGCTTCATCTTCAATATGAAGTAGTCCTTTGCTTCTGTACTGTCTGTCTTCTGTTGCTCCTAGGTAGTACAGAAGCAAAGGACTACTTCATATTGAAGATGAAGCTAAAGAATTTTTTTTGAACATGTCAAAAACTTGACTTAGGGGACCCGGGAGCTGTTTGGTGTCCAAGGTACTAGTCGAACGGATGTTTTCGGTGGTTTTCGTTCGAACTTTTCGTGTTTGTCGAATCCTTACTCCGGTTAACCATAACCGATTTTGACTCAACCTACATATCTATTTAGGAAATTTATCAGTCTTTCTCATTATGTGGTTCGAATTAGTGTGGAGTTTCATTTAGCACTAGAATTTAGGTGAGAAGTAAGATCGATCGTCTCGGCTCGGCTCGATTCGTTTCCACACTTGTCTTCTTCTTTGTCTTTCTGGGGTATTTTCGTCAAAATCGCTCTAATTGAGCTAAAACTCGGTCACAGACTAGAAAACAATTATATACAACTATCTACGTAAAAAAAAATTATTATTGTATATTTGAGGCACAGCGAAAGGATATCTCGCGACTCCATACATTTACTGTAAAAGATCAGAAGTGATGAGCTTGGGCTCCCTGTGGTGTTTTTGATCATAAAAATATCGCCTGTATTTAAGGAGGCTCGAAATGGTTTCTAAAAAATACATTTTGTACGCGTCAGAGGGGTCTTGTAAAATTGGCGATATTGTGCGCGCGCTCAAAATACCATTTCGAGCCTCCTTAAGTTCATAAGCAAGTTCTTGATTTTTAGTCTAATATTATGGACAGAAAGCAAGAAATAACAAGCAAAATAAAACAACTAGTTTGAATTATGCTCAAGCCCATCGAGTTAAGGTCTGAGAGCGTCTAGTTTCCTGCTTTGCTTACAACGAATCGAGGCCGTCCAAATACGCCTATTGTCAAATAATACAGCGGTGCTAGAAAACATGAATCTGGAATATTTAATTCTATAAAATGAGAAAAAAAGCATCAAACAAAATGAATGCACAAGTACGGTTTGTAACTAAATGTTTTAATAAGATTAATAATAATAATAATGAATGATGATGATGATGATGATGATGATGATGATAATAATAATAATATATGTATTTTTATAGCGCACATGTCTGGGATTCAAGGCACTTTTGATTTGATTTCAAAAGGATTAATATTACAGAATGGACCGCTCAGTCGAGTTGCCCATATCTCTCGCTTATTGCCAGGAGGGAGGGGGCGTCTCCAGGGAAAAGGCGTGTTGTGGGCTCGCTCTAGTGTGACGTCACGACTCGATTCAAAATGGCGACCATTGTTTAACTCGGTTGTTTCCACAAAAACATTCGATTTTTTTTGCATTGCTGAACTTTTTTTTTACTAGTGGGAGTTCTTTGATATGTAATAGTATCCAATAGTTCACTATAGCCAAATTTGTTGATCAAATTCGACGAAAATACTGCTTTTCTATCCAATTTCGTGATGAACTGTGATGTCGGTCCAGTGCTGTTGATATGCAGTTTTTTACAAGTACACGAACGTAAAATCACATTGGATCAGTTTTTTTCATCCAGAATAGGAGGTTTATGCAAGTATATGATAATCTTCGGATCTGCAAAGTTTCCCTCTGTTTGGCTTTGTGGTTGGTCTCATCAATCGATTTGAAGGCTGATCTCACGAACTACAAGTCGAAATTACGAACTCGAACTGGGAGACCCGAACAAAACAACTTTGCAGGTTAGTAAATGTATTCCCATTGAAGTTAAGTCCTTAATTATCTTGATTTTGAACCTGAACATGAATGTTTATGCTTATTCAATGAGCTAAATGCATGCTTTTAAGATCGTATTTATGTGTATTTTATAATAGCTATCTAAAAATGCTTTGAAACTAGCTACCATAAATACCCAAGCTGTACCCACTTTCTTAATTATTTGTCTTCAAAATCAATTCGTATATCAGTTGCTTTGTTAGAAGAATTTGATACAGTGCAGTATAAAGCTTTCTGCTGTCCTGTTTTCACATCAGCTTACGGAATTAAATAATGATAATATATAACATGAAATTCATTGAATAATATTTCAAATTATGATTGAAAATCAGGATATAAAATCTGAGATTTATCAAGCTAAGCTTCCATCAGCTATTGTAACAAACTTGAATTAAATTAAATGATGATTATATAGTTAAACATTTATTTTTTTTGCAGGTAAAATGGCTGGAAAAGATAACACACTATTTCAACAATGTGAACAGTGAAATAATAATTACTATTGTTGGTTTACACTGAACTATTCTATGCTTGTCATCTTGTTTATGCCAACTGATGACTGGATAAACCCCTCTATTAACTCTGTTTGAGTGATACTGAATAAATATAGTGACTATAAATACAAACTTAAGTGGTTTTTATTAACACGTGAAACCCTCTTTAGTGTATTACTCTTTATACACTCTAATTTCATTGTGTTCTTTTGTTCTTATTTGACTATTACACTTTAATCAATACACTTTGTTTCATGCACGCCGGGCACAAACGGCCCCCAAAAAGGCACGCTAAAATGTCACAATTTTCTGTTATTTACGAATATTTTAATAAATTATCGTCTTTTTGTTCTGAAATTTTCAGTGATTGTAATATGGAGGTAGCGAAAATTTTTGAGAAATTATTTGAATGTTTTCTCGTCATTATGACGTCATAATAAAATGTTACAGTAGTCGAAAAAAATCAATTTTACCGCTAGATACGATTTAAGGATGAATTTTATAAGCCAGTAAGATGTAAAACACTTTATCGAAATTTTCATCAATTTTTGGTAACTGGAACTGGAGATATGAGGGATTTTATGATTTTGATGACGTCATCTAATATGACGTCACAGAAAATAATAAAATATCATTATTTATAATCAGTAACAGAAATTCTAACATAATCCCATTCAATAGTCGATTTTTAGTAGATATAGCTTATAAAATCATCGATATCCCAGAAAAGGGCTGCATAACATATCTTTAAAGATATTTGTGACGTCATAATGACGTAGCAGGGATTTACTCAATTTTTCAACATCAATTTATAGCCCTCTAAATGCAAAAATCAAAATTCTAAAATCATACGATTTTCCAGCGTTCTTATATCATTTCATTCGCATTAAAATTAGAGAGAAATGTTTTGAAATGAAAAAAATGTACCAAGCGAAATGTTTTTCCAAAGGTTTTATTAAGTTTTTTTCCCGCAAAATTTTCGCGGGAAAAATTCTGGAGGTTAAAATCGCCATAGTTCAAGTTTCCATCGCCCAAATTAAAAACGGTTTTCAGTTTTATAGTCCTTAGCAGAAGTGGAATGATATTTGATGCAAAATAGAAATTTCAACATGAGCGCTTTTTAGGTCGTTTGCGCCCGCCGTGATGGGTTACTGAAAACCACTCTTTTGCTTATAGTAACTATGTTGTTTTTGTAGAGCGAAAACGCTAAAACCATGCAATATAAAAAATTGTTACTATTAAACTAATAGTTTATATCCAGTGACTATTTAGTAAATACCACTCAACCAGAAACATCAAATACAAAAGAAAACAATACCTCACCGTCACTACAGAAGAACTATTATACAGTTGCAATTTTATTTTCATGGATATAGTGTTGTTGCTCTATCAAACTTTTGTCCCTGCCCCATAGCTGCTGTTTTGAATGCAACAGGATACCCTATAGCAGTTTCCCATTCATTACTAACAAGGTACAATAGATGCTTATTTTAATAAAAACATTGATTTTATTTCGATGTATCATCAGACAATGTTTTTTAAACAAAATGAAGTAAATTTGAAATTCTCCCCACCCCCCAGCTTCCACCCCCCCCCCCCCCCCAACTTTTTCAAACAGCAATACCAGTATTTCTATTTGACCTTTAATAATACAGTACACAAACATGATATAAGTTAAGCACAATTTCAACATGAACTTTTATACAAATAAATTAGAGCAAAAGCACTGAAATCATGATATATAAAAAACAAATAAAAAAATACAAATTATGTAGTTAAGTTTACTATAACATACAGTTTCTATTTTAAATGTCATTCAACCAAAAAATCAGATACAAAGGAAACAATGACTCATTGTGACCAATAGTCAGTAAATAGGAAATATTGCATAGTCAGTAGCAATAATTGCATACATTTTCATGGATAAAGTTATATACTAATATAAAAAGTGCTCTATTTGTTGAACTTTTAAAAATAAATCAGCAACTTCAATTTAACTATAAGCAATAGTACTGCAGATTAATGCAATAACTGTTAGTTAAGATTTTTACTTGATAAAAATAGTAACAAACAAAACAGTAACATTCCTATCGAAATCGTGTACAGGATAAGTTGTAAAGGCTGAGAAACTACACAAAAATCGATTGATGAGAAGAACCACAGCTCCAAATAAAACCAAAATCAAACTGGTTAGAGTTAAACTTATAACCAATATAACCTCCTATTTTCAAAATGTTCCATAAAGTTTTACCAACGAAATCACGATGTTTTCAAATGATGGTTGGCCATTTTCGATTAGGACCTGCAGCCTTCCCGAGAAGTTTAACGAAAAAATACAGTCAACTATAAACGTTTTTTCGAGATCAGTTGCGCTCAACTAGTAAATCTATAAACAAAGAATACTCACTGTGGGTTAACTACTTTACAATATGCTGTTTTACCTCTATTTTATCTCGTTTTCTTAACTTCAAAATGGCGCTTTCAAACTAAACTGACAAGAATATCTAGCGTATCCATGTGACGTCACACTAGAAATCGCTGTAGATAGAGAATCTAATTTGCATACAATAGAGTCATCCCCTCCCTCCTGCTTATTGCCTTTATCCGCAAATACAATCTGTGACTATAAATAAAATTTATTTTATTATTTAAAATTTATTTATATATTCCCTGAATATATAAGCTTGCAAGTTTCGTGTACATAACCTTTGTTATATTTTAAAGCTACAATGAGTCTATACTTTTGTATTTTTGTTTATATTTTGAGAAAAAAGCGATGAAAGTTGTCCAATCCATCGTTTTTTTATAGAGTCCGTGCGAAAATTAAACCTGGGAACGAGGTTGTGGCTGGATCATTTTACTTGTTTTTTCGTGCATGCGTAGTCGTTTGACCGCTATGTTCCCACATTCTGGTTATAAATCCGTGTCCAAGTACACTAATATGAAAATTCCACCTATATATCTTCTTCCATTCCATCATTCTACATCAGTGGCCATCATTGCACATCATTGGCCATCATTGGCCATCATTGGCCATCATTGGCCATCATTGACCATCATTGACCATCATTCGACATCATTAACCATCATTCACCATCATTCACCATCATTGTCATCGTTCACCATCATTCACCATCATTGTCATCGTTCACCATCATTCACCATCATTGTCATCGTTCACCATCATTCACCATCATTGTCATCGTTCACCATCATTCACCATCATTGTCATCGTTCACCATCATTCACCATCATTGTCATCGTTCACCATCATTCACCATCATTGTCATCGTTCACCATCATTCACCATCATTGTCATCGTTCACCATCATTGGTCAAGACATCATTCACGTATTTCCACACGAACTCGAGTTCACTTTGCGCCTTCTTCTATACTTATCGTTGTTTTTAATTGCTGTTATTTTCACATTTTTTTTACATTTTTATTTACTTTTCTTTTATGAATTTCTTTTATCATTATCATACCACCGTTTGCTCCGATTACAGTCGGTTCATATATACATCGCCCTTGCATTAAACAATTATGAACTACATGTATATTTCTTAAAATAATACCAGATATTTATCACATTAAACCGGGACTTACACCACCTACAACATAAAGAAACACTTCTACATAAGAACTTAAGAATTACATATATATTTCTTAAAAAAAACACCACCTACAACATACGCAAACACTTCTACATAAGCACTTAAGAATTACATATATATTTCTTAAAAAGAATGATGGCGAATGATGGCGAATAATGGTCAATGATGTGCAATGATGGCCAATGATGTGCAATGATGGAATGGAAGAAGATATATATAGGTGGAATTTTCATATTAGTGTACTTGGACACGGATTTATAACCCACATTCTTTCGCGGCCTAAACTACACTCGATCGAACTTCAACTTGTTCCATCGAGGATTTCGCGTAAAAGTACGTAGGGACTAGTGTTTTGCATTCTAACAAACAGACAACCCATAGATAAGCGAAAAATAATTGGCTATTTCAAAATTATTCTTATGATTAAAACCTAGTTTCCAACTCTTCTTTACATTCATTGTCTGTTACTATGCCCGCTGTGGTTTCCACCTCAACAGCTGTGTTGGTATGTGATTCTTTATTACCGTCGCTCAAAACCACTTCGCTAGGAACGTTTGGTGCATCAACGGAAAAACGAATCGCTTCTTCTCTCCACGGTTTGAAACAGTATTGTAAGAAAGGAAGGAAAAACGCAAATAACATTATTCCTCCTGCTACAGTGAAGGCGGGTTTGTATGATCCTTGTATGTCGGCAATAAAACCTGAAAAAGGAAGCAGTTTTTAGGTCGATATCAAGGGATATAGTAGTCTCCCTCGCAGCCGTTTTTAGTGTCATCACGCAACGTTCCCTCCCGTGACGGCTGAGAGGGAGACTAGGGATATAGACAAAAAAAAGACGACAAAACACTATTACAAATCATTTCACCGTCAAAATCATGAATTGAGAGAATTAAGGCCGGTACACACGAGGGAGCTTGCTCCCGCAACATGCTCCCGGAGCAAAGCTCCCTCGTGTGTACCAACGATTTCACGCAAAAAAAAAATTGTTACGCAACAAACATTTTGTTCTCAGGTTTTGCTCCCTCATATTAAACTGGTTAAATGTGAAGGAGCAAGCTCCAGTAGCAATTCTGTTGCAGGAGTGTGTTTCAGGAGCAAGCTTCCTCGTGTGTACTGAAACCAATCAAATTGTTGGATTTACACTAGTTCCCATGCTCTGGTCGGGTTGTTTGCATCGTTTCGCTCCCTTTTGCGGGAGCGTGTTGCGGGAGCAAGCTTCCTCGTGTGTACCGGTCTTTACAGTTGACTCTCTCTGAACGGCCACTCTCGTAAGCGTTTCCACTCTTTCAATATATTTGCCGTTTTGTTTCCCATATGAGTCTTCATGATCATGTGATAGGGTTCTCGTTGTTTGGGCTTCCTGTGTTAAGGTTATCGTAAGCGACCATCTCCCGTAAGCGAAAACGTTCTTCTTATCCGAGGGTGGTCGCTTACGAGAGAGTCAACTATCATTGTGTTTCTGACGCGGTCTCCTTCGGTATGGTATGAGAAAGAGAAGATCCTAAAGGCCCGTTTACACTAGCAATTTTGTCGCGCAACAAGATCTGCGATTTTAATGGCGATTTTATCGCAGATTTGTCAACGCTACTTTGAACATGCTCGAAATTTAGTGCAATTTGCTGCGACTTTCTGTCTCCTAAATTCGAGCGTATTCGAAATTGCGGCGACAAAGCTGCGATATAATCGCCATTGAAATCGCAGCTCTTGTCGCGCGACAAAATTTCTAGTGTAAACGGGCCTTAAAGGATTACGAAATTCCCTGTATTATATATATGATGGTCATGTGATTTTCCATGATAAAAACCTACCAATTAAAGGCGATCCAGCTGCATTCCCAAAGGATGAAAACACCTCACCAACAGACAAACCGATAAGACAAAGTCTGACTTGAACCGTCTTCATTAGCAGTACCACTATTGTAGTAAGAAAGGTGCCAAGGCCAAGGCCAAGGAAAGTAGCATAGACGATGAAATGATTGAAGTTAGTTGCAAACTGAACTAAAGACATACTCAAACCCATTGATAGAGCACCTGCTTGAGTAATATAAAAAGGATTGACTGCTTTGATATCCAAAATACGCCCACATATTACACATGATACAATAGAAGACACACCAATAGCGATGAATAGTAGGGACGCCTTTGGTGCTTCTATGTTAACTTCGATACAGAAACTAATCTGAAAATCAAAACATTGGATAATAAAGATGGTGATGACCATAGTAATGAAGATGATGTTCATAATGATGATGATAATAAGAATGATAGTGATGATGGTGGTTATGATATGATGATGGTGGTGGTTGCGGTGGTCATTATATAATGATGATGGTGGTGGTGGTGGTGGTAGTTATGGTGATGATGATAAAATGCAAATGATAATCATAATCATATGGTGGTGATTGTGATAATGATGATGATTATTGTGATGAATGATACTGAGTAATAATGATGGTTATTATAAGATGATGTTGACGATGATGATGATAGTTGTTGTGGTGGTGATTATAATGATGATGATGGTGGGTGGTGGTGGTGGTGGTAATTATGATGATGATGAAATGCCAATGATAATCATAATCATATGGTGGTGATAATGATCATGACAATGAAGATCCCCACAATAGTGATGATGATAAAAGGGATGACAATTTTAAATATATCGAAGAATTTTAAATATATCGTTAAATATATAAAGAATTTTAAATATATCGTTTGGTAATGATCATGATAATATGAATGATAGTAATGATGGTGGTTATTATAAGATGATGTTGACGATGATGATGATGATAGTTGTGTTGGTGGTGGTGATTATTATAATGATGATGTTAATTAAAATGATGAACAAATGCCAATGATCACCTGATAACCATCTGGCTGTGATTGTAGTGATGTTGGCATTGATGATCACCATTATAGTGTGATTATGAAGGAGATGTGACAAATGGTGATGATGATCATAAATAAAATTAAAAGATGTTTAAAAGAATTTTAAAAATGTCATTGAAAGTGTTTGAAACTTCACAGACCACAGGGAGCCCAAGCTCATCACTTGTGATCTTTTACAGTAAATGTATGGAGTCGCAAGATATCCTTTCGCTGTGCCTCAAATTTACAATAATAAAAAAAATTTTAGTAAACAATTATACACAAATATCTACGTAAAAAAACGTTTTTATTATTGTATATTTGAGGCACAGCGAAAGAATATCTCGCGACTCCATACATTTACTGTAAAAGATCACAAGTGATGAGCTTGGACTCCCTGTGCACAGACACGTACTGACCAGGTGCACAAATGAGACAAAAGCAGCAAGGGCCTCCAGTGTCAATGTTGTTACCGCAATCACATAGGCAGGAGTTTTAAAAAGTTTGGCAATATTGGAGAACGTAAACCTTTGATAATCATTTACGCCTTGGTCCAAGTTGGCATCTTGGTTTGTACTTTCAACATTAGTATCAAAGGATATTGCTATCAGAAATATAGCTATCAGGAAAGTGGCAGCCATGATTCTGTACATCCATCTAAAGCCGTACAAATCGACAAGAACCTGCAGAATTGGCCCGAGAGCCAATGTACCGGCATCCTGTCCAGCGGATAAGAATCCAATTCCAACCGAATGCCTCTTGTCGAAGTAGCTGGTTATTGCCACTATGTTTGAAGTAAACACCAACGAAGCCCCAAGACCATATAAAATACTATAGGAGAAGAAGATCTGAAGAAGACTTTGGGTAAATGATGTTATAAATAAACTAATAGTGACCAATAACATTCCAAGCATTCCACCAAGGCGGAAATTGATACGTTTGATAATAATAGTTGAAAGTGGCATTGCGAAGAAGATTAACCCCAACGAAATTGACCCAGCAACAGCTGAAAAAAGAGAAAAACAGAGTATTTATAAGGCATGAAGGCATACACATCATTATTTGATTTACGCAACTTTGCACTTCTTTGAAAGATAAAAAATAATTTTAGCTTACAGACATGTTCAAGGTGTCAAATTTGCATAGACTAACAATATGCCGCTTTGCAGATTCGTTTTCTCTTAAGGAGCGCAAAAGTCAGCATTTTTATGATGCTTGATAAAAACCAGCCCAATTTTGTGTCTACTCTGACGGAAATCCAAAGCACTTTCCGACTTGGAATTGTACATTTTTGAGGGATCAAAGCAGGCTCTTGGTCTTAAGGTGATGTTACACGCAACGATTTTCAGCGACGATTTTTCGTAGACTGCGAACAGTCCCTTCTTTTCCCTCCAGATTCCGAGGAAAACGAGAGAAAAATGAGCATTTGAATAAAACACGGACGGGCGGGGATTGGGGGCGAAAAGGGGGGGGGGGGGTACTTTTCCTCTCCTCTCCTCCCCTCCCTACCTTCCCCCCAATCCCCGCTCGCTCGTTTTATTAAAGTTAATTTTCTGAATCTGGAGGGAAAAGTAGGGACTGCTCGCAGTCTAATTTTTCGCGATACGCCGTTGCGCTAAAAATTGATGCTTGTGACATGCCACGTACGCAGATTTTCGGATACAGCAACACGTTGCGAGTTTTTGATCCAACTTCAAAAACTCGCAATGCGAAATGACGATTATTCAGCAAGTTGCTGCGTGTAACAGAATTGTCGTCGATTTTTCGCGCAACACCTACCCAAAATGCAGTTCGGGGATCGTTCAGATGTTAACAAACAAGATGGTGGCCGTAAATGTCGCCGCTTTGGAGCTGGGGACGATGTTGCTATTACAGAAATCGCGAAAAATTGTCATGTGTAACATGTTGAATTCGTAGGAATATTGCGCGACAAGACAAAACGGCTCGTGTAACATGTATTAGAAATTGCCAACCCGTATCGCGAAAAATCGTCGCTGAAAATCGTCGCGTGAACATCAGCTTTACGCTAAAGTGTTAGCGACTAAGGCCCTTCTGAAAATCATGCTAGGCTCCGGGGAGAAGATAATTACATTTTCATTTATCTCGTTACTACCCTAAGTATAATTCAAACTTCTACAAAGAATTTACGAATAAATAGAATCTCACCAGTTTTAGCTCTCGATTCTTTGAACAGTTTCATGAACACAGGCATGACAATTGCAAAACATCGTGCCATTCCTAAAATTAACCCAGCTGCAGTCGATGCAACCAGACAAACTAGCCACGACCATCTACTGTCTTTTTTACGTGGAGACTGGGACGAACAACACAGCTTCATTATTGTGTCTTGAGAAATTAAAAAAGGAGAAAAATAAAAGAGAAATTAATAAATTAATAACATGGCCCTATTTAAATTAGCTATGCTAAACTAGATACCCTGTATAAATATTGTTTAAAATGAATAAAAGAAAAATAAATAAGATACAAAATTGTATCGCGCTCTTGTAGCGGTGTTTTTCAAAAATCAAAAGGTCTTTTGCAACAACAGGTCACGTGACCTTGCCCCTTTTAAATCGAGCAGCTGTGTCAAATTGAACATCAGAAATGAAAAGTGCACCTCATATTAGTAAGAAGCCAAAGTTTTAGCTCATAATGATGAGCATAGGAGAAATGGCATTAAATATAAAATTCAATATTTTATAAGTATTTGTATGGAAAATATGCACTGGATGGCAAAGCTTGCAATCCAGAACAGATTTTCCATACAAATGCTTATAATAAAATTAAATTAAATGCCATTTCCCTCGTGTTACATTTTATGAGCTGACATTTCGCCTTCTTACTAATATGGAGGTGCTCTTTTCATTTCTGATGGTCATTTTGACACAGCTGTTACGATTTAAAAGGGGTAGGGTCACGTGGCATGTTGTTGCAAAAGGCCTATTTGCTCAAACAATTCTCTTAAATTGTATCAAATGATATAGACTGTAGTAACAGTAATATTATATAATAATAGAAACTGTTTATCCACAGTTGAAAAGTAATTTTGGAAAGTTACAAAAATAAAAAATTCCACAAAATACGGCAGACATACATGCTGATTATAGCAGTTCATAGTGAGTTAATTATACCTAATGTCATGATCCTGTAGGTTTTCAGCGTGCTCGAAATTTTGTTTTCGCCCTGCAGTGTTGCAGGATATTTTTTTGCTGTACCAAGCTATATTTTTTTTGCCATATTGACTTTGCACGATTTTTTGTTTTAGGTTGGAGAGCTTGCTCGATATTAAATGGTCCGTCAAATATTAAATACAAATATTAAATATTAAATGGTCCGTCCCTAACTACACCAAGTTGGGTATATATAGGTCGAGTCAAAACAACAATATCACAAAGCTAAAACGATTTCTACAAAAATTTCATTCAGGCTTAATTTTGCTCCAGCTTAGTAGGATAGAAACAAGAGTTCTGCGCCATTCGCTGAGGTAAGCAGTTTTTTTAATTCCTTAGCTAAGCAATTTTTGATTTCTGTATCGCAGACTCAGCTATTTTTTTTTTTTAGGCGAATTCAGAATTTGTGAATTTATTTAATCCGGAAATAATCCGATGAAAGCGCGTTTCTAATCCTAGTAGGGTGTTTATTGTCCATGGGATTAGTTAGAAACAAAAGGTACATCTGTTCTATAGTTAGTCATTATTAATGATTCGTTCTCGAAGCGTGCCCAGCACTTATATTAATCGCCAATATTCGTAAGTCGTAATTTCGCTAAACTTTAGCGAGAAAAACACGATATTGTGAAGTTGCTTCATTCTCAAAGCGTGCCCAGCACTAGTTATATTAATCGCCAATACTCGTAATTTCGCTAAACTTAAGCGAGAAAAACACGATATTATGAAGTTGTTTCGTTCTCAAAGCGTGCCCAGCACTTATAAATAGTCGCCATTACTCGTAATTTCGCTAAACTTAACTTTCGTCTTCCGGTGAGCATCCAACACAAGTCAGAAAAAGCAACTCACTAAATAACTCACTTCAACAACATTCTAAACTAGCTGTCTCCAGTTATATTATTTGTCGTTTTCAAATGACTCGTCTTCGTGAGCATCCAACACAAGTTAGAACTTGAAAAGCAACTCACTAAATAACTCACTTCAACAACATTCTACTCGCTGTCTCCAGTTATATTATTCGTCGTTTTCAAATGAATCAACTTCGTAAATCAATCGCGGCCAAGTTCTCGACCATCCAACACAAGTCAGAAAATAACAACTCACTAAATAACTCACTTCATCAATATTCTAAACTCTTTCCAGTTATAATATTTGTCGTTTTCAAATAAATCGACTTTGTAATTTAAGATCAACACAGCACGATAAGTGTATAATATTTGTCGTCAGCGCCATCACAGGAAGCCCAATCTCGTAGATCGAGGCGCTTTATAACAAGGCTTTCTATGTAGAATTATTCTCAAATCTATAACTCGTCGAAAAATAAAGGAAATAAACTGTAACCTTCGTGAATTGTTTCTTGTGTCTTTCTTGCTATCTGGTAGCGATTTCAGGCTGTTTGGGCGGTTTTTAGCTATGTTTTAGCTATGTTCTCCCCCTACTACTAAGAACATGGCAAGGAAGGAGACCTTGGGTCAGCCAACGGACCGACTTGCTCTCGAAAATCGTGTAATTCTCAGACTAAATCGCATTCCCTTGCCTTGATACTCCGTAACACGAAAGCCAGATAGTTACCCTTTACGATTATCAAAAAATGTCCCATAAAAGTTATCCCCTCGAGGAATAAATCGGGCAAGAATTTCAAATTACCAGCCATTTTGAATGGCTTCGATGCGCGGCAGGGATTTCTTGTGCAGCTCGACGAGCGTGACAGCGCGGATGGCCTGCACTCTAGTCAAATCTCTCCCAGCTACCTCTCCCCCTACTCTACGAATTCGCCGACCAATGACAAAGGATACTTACCAATGTCGCCCTCCCCGGGGTGACTGAGTCTTGGATTTCGTAGAGTAGGGGGAGGGGTAGCTGGGAGAGATTTGACTAGAGTCCAGGCCGTCCGCGCTGTCACGCTCGTCAAGCTGCACAAGAAATCCCTGCCGCGCATCGAAGCCATTCAAAATGACTGGTAATTTGAAATTCTCGCCGGATTTATTCCTCGAGGAGATAACTTTTATGGGACATTTTTTGATAATCGTAAAGGGTAACTATCTGGCTTTCGTGTTACGGAGTATCAAGGCAAGGGAATGCGATTTAGTCTGAGAATTACACGATTTTCGAGAGCAAGTCGGTCCGTTGGCTGACCCAAGGTCTCCTTCCTTGCCATGTTCTTAGTAGTAGGGGGAGAACATAGCTAAAACATAGCTAAAAACCGCCCAAACAGCCTGAAATCGCTACCAGATAGCAAGAAAGACACAAGAAACAATCCACGAAGGTTACAGTTTATTTCCTTTTTTTTCGACGAGTTATAGATTTGAGAAGAAAGCCTTGTTATAAAGCGCCTCGATCTATGCGCCATTCCCGGTCATGCAGTGATATTAAATATATCTTGACCTCTTGTCGGTTTCAAAGAATATCTTCATAAATCAACATATGACCATCACAACTCATTCCAGATCAGTGCCGGATATAATATATTTGCCGTTTTCAAATGAATCGCCTTCGTATTAAAATCAAGGTCACGTCATAAATAATAATCGTTCTCATAATGAATATCGCGCGATATCCGCCGTAAGGCACTCGAATTATTCGAATACTATCGAACGCAATCATATGATTGCATTCGGCAATCGAACGCCAAAAATATTGTGAATCCATTATTGCATTCGATTTCCGAACAATCGAATGGTTGATTAATGCAATTGAATACCATACGAATACACGTCTGTACAGGCCCGCAAATGAACCCAGGACCGCAAATGATCCCAGGCCCGCAAATGAACCCAGAACCGTCCCGCAAATGATCCCAGGCCCGCAAATGAACCCAGAACCGGCCCGCAAATGAACCCAAGTAAAAATGGAATCTGGAAAGGAATAAGGAATAAGGAATAAAAAAAATCACGACAACAAAATTATTATAATATATGATAAACTATTGTCAATATTCATTAAATAAGTAAGACAAAAATAAGCAACCAAGTGAGGGCTATATATAAGTTTAGAATTGTTTATTAAGAATCTTTATTGAATAAATATACAAAATGTTATTATTGAACGATATAGCCATATGTGCCATATTATTGTTTTTAATTTGCTATTCAAGCGGATAAAATGTATCAACATGAACTACCTTATTAAACTGGTTCATTATAGTTCACTGTATTTGAAAATGTAACTATTTAAAAACCATAATTGTTTATGATTTTTGCTATTGGCAATTAAATGAAACATATTCTAACTTTAGCAAATACGTGACGAAAGAATAACATGTGAATAACAATGTCAACATGTAAACGAGCTAGTTCTTATCCGAGTACTGAACATTTTCTTATGCTATATTTACACCGGCTAACTAGTACAGACTTTATAAGATTTTTTATTATCTTTAAAATGAAATCAATATCAAAACTTTAACGTACATACAATACAAAGTAGGAACTTAAATGATTTAAACTATATAAATTTATTAAATTAACATTTTTTTACGGTATTTTAATATTACCTATGGTTACTAAACGATTAAAATATGATCGATCAAACCATTATTAAGTTAATAGAGGGAACTATCAAATCTAGCTATATCTAAATGGAAATATAGTATATCAAACACCGACGCAGCCTATACTAGTTTACTCGCTAGTTCCATTTAGATATAGCTAGATTTAGTAGTTCCCTCTATAACTTAATAATGATTTGATCGATCATATTTTAATCGTTCTAAAGTGTTTTGGTTTGATCATAGTTAATAATAATTAATTAACTATGGTTTGATAAAGTCAACCGGTATCTTACTTGTTTCTTTTCTTTTTCCTTTTCATTGTTGGCTGTGTTTGCGGTGTAAACAAACAACAATATTCATAGCAGTCGATAAAACCTGAGTTACAACAGAACGAACAAATTGAAGACCCAACTGAACACGCGTGCTAGCCTGTCATGTATGAGCAGAGTTATTCTTTGTTATGGCGATTCACCGGGTTATTTCAAACGACCGATTAAATGGCCAAGTAAAGTGTTTTGCAACACCGACCGAAACAATTCACTAAACTGTCTGAACACATGCATATAGATTCATCGTTAGGGGTGGACCATTTAACTTTTGAGTGAGGGGGGGGGGGGGGGGGGGTGGATGATTTTGAAAAAAAAATTCCTGCACGGGCCGGAGCGCCGAAAAAAAATTCCTGCAAGCCAATATTGCCACTGAAATCTTTGCTTTTCTATAAAATAAATTCCGTGCTCATGATAGTGGGCTAAAAGAAATTTCCTGCAAGGACAAAATCATCCACCCCCCCCCCCCCCCCCCCCCTCAAAAGTCAATGGTCCACCCTTTAGTCAAAAAGGCATAAAATCGGCACATTAACTGCTTCTGTGAAAAGTAGTTTTATTCGATTTATAAATATCTACCGTTGTGAAAAGATAAGTGTACTTTACCGGAAATTAACATGTAAGTTACATAGACCAGCAACAATCAAGTAATTGGACCATATTTAAAATTTTCCAGACCGACAAAAACATTCAACATTGCAATTTTTATTATAATTTCACAACATACTATATCATAAGTTTTAACTTGTCTATATCAAAATTCTGATATATGAATACGTTGAAATTAGCATTTTTCTGTTCGTTTGAGGTTTCTTTGATCCAATTAGAAACCCGTAGACTCAGCCAAGACCATATTAGTCAAAGCTTCATTACCCTGGGTGCCAGAGGAATTATTTTCCCGTGGTACTATGGCGAGCGCGAAGCGCGAGTGTCGACACTCGCGCTTCGCGCTCGCCATAGTACCACGGGAAAATAATTCCTCTGGCACCCAGGGTAAAGCTTCATATCAACGTGCAACAATCGATCGATAGAGTCTAGTTGGAAAGCCCGAACTGTTCTTTTTTGTCTTACTTATTTAATGAATATTGACAATATTTATCATATATCATAATAATTTTGTTGTCGTGGTTTTTTTTTTATTCTTTAGTCCTTTCCAGATTCCATTTTTACTTGGGTTCATTTGCGGGCCGGTTCTGGGTTCATTTGCGGGCCTGGGATCATTTGCGGGACGGTTCTGGGTTCATATCATTTGCGAGCCTGGGTTCATTTGCGGGCCTGTACATCACCATTTCAGTAGGACCATTTAGCAAACTTTATCGCGATATTACTGAAAGAAGACTAATTAAAATGTGCAAAAATATCGTTATTGTTTAGTACTCCCTTACTTACCGATCTTTTCGTAGCAAAGTTTTGCAAGGCGTGTATATGTTGTTTCTCGTTCGAGCACAAAGTCAAAGTGATAGCTTTGTGTGCAAAACCTTGAAAATGGGCGTTCTGAAGTGTATGACGCTTCTTATTAAAAGTGGCGTAACAAAAGCTCCACCAAAGTCATTCGAATTTCGAAGTTATAAATCTTACAACAATGATTCTTTTGTTAATGACTTAAAACAAGTTCCATGGCAAAATAGGCATACATATATGAATTAATGTAGATGAGGCATGATCGTCCGGGGTGGTGTAGTCTTGAGAAAGACTGATGGTGTTGATGTCTGACGTTTCGACAACCTGAGCGGAAGTCATCTTCAGAGTAAAGAAAATGAAAAGACAGCGGTGTTATTTATGTGTCTGGTTCGTCGGTAATGTTGTTGTTGATGCGTGGGTAGGTGTTAGTCATTGTGTTAGCGGAAAGCTTGAAGTCGTTATTGAGTCTATTGTAGGAAGCCGGTAGTGTTATGCAACGGTTAAGTGGCTTTTGTTCTAAGCCGGTGTACCAGCTTTCAAGTAGTCGGCGTTGGTGATAGTTGGTGCAATGTGTAATGGAAGCGGCAGAGTCCCAGTTAATGGAGTGGCCAGTATGTTTGTGATGTTCCGCAATGTGGTTGTTAGGGTCTTTGTTTTTCGTGGCACGTTTATGTTCGGTTAGTCTCGTGTTTAAATTTCTGCCGGTCTCACCGATGTAGGTAGCGTTACAGTCGGAACAAGCTATTTTGTAAATAGCTCCTTGTCTGTTAATGGGTTCGTCTTTGTCCTTAACGTTAGTCAATAAACGTCTTAATGTCATAGTAGGCTTGTGAGCAACGCGAATGTTGTAGGGTTGTAATATGCGTTGAATGGTCTCAGAAGTACCTCTGATGTACGGTATGGTGGCAGTGGCTGTGGGTTGATTGTCGGTTCTGTCAGTAAGTGAAGTGGTTTTGTGAATGTTTCGTTTGACGAAATCTACATTGTAATTGTTCTTATCGAACACACTTTGCAAATATTCGTACTCGTCATGAAGTTTGTCAGGTGAATCACAAACACGTTGTGCACGTCGAGTCAAAGTCTTAATAGTGGTAGCTTTGTGTGAGGTGGGATTGTAAGATGTCTGGTCGAGCAGTCTGTCAGTGTGAGTAGGTTTACGGTATACAGTTGTATGTAAGCGATTGTCAGAGTGAGTTACCAAACAGTCTAGAAAAGGTATAGCACCATTTTCTTCGATCTCTTTGGTGAACTGTATGTGAGTGTTTTGTTTGTTCAGGTGGTCGTGAAACTCGTTGATGTCGTCAGTAGGTAGTGCAGTGATAGTGTCGTCAACGTAACGTAACCAAAAAGGTAGTTGTTGTCTGAATGTAGCAAGAGCTTTCTTCTCGATGTTATGCATCACACATAAACTGGGTTCATTTGCGGGCCTGGGATCATTTGCGGGCCTGGGATCATTTGCGGGCCTGGGTTCATTTGCGGGCCTGTACACGTCAATTAAAATTATTATGATAATAAAACAGTATTCTTTTAGTGAAAACAGTATTCTTTTAGTGACCTTTTAGTTAACTTTGTTAATTAACATTTTTTCACTCGTGGTCACTCGTGGTCACTCGAGGTCACTCGTGGTCACTCGTGTGTACTTTTAGACAGCATCAATTTCTTCAGCTTTGGCGTAAGTCATTCTATTGTTCTTACAACATCCTCTTCTAGCAACACCACTCCATTGGAGGAGGTTGTATCAACATTTATTATCAATGTCCTCAGTCCTCGGACACCAAAGAAATCGTTGTTTTAGGGCCAAATACCACTTTTTTCGTTTTTGCTTGTCACTTCAGCTACATTAATTAGCGCAGTAACTTTGTGAATTTCTGTCCCACTCAAATATTGGGAAAGCAGACTTAACGCTAGGATTGTCGTACATGCGCACAATTTGACCTATTTGAAGCCCATCATTTTCCAACCAAAAAGCAGCATATTGGTCTAAGTACACACCAGTGCTTTTATGTTTCGGCATTACTGACTGTTCCAGCCTTTGATTTGATAGATCACAGTATCCTAGTAGGTAAACTTAAGAGGCGATGTCCATTAATATCAGATATTCGCGGCAAAGCTTGTTTTATCGATTTTGCTCATATTTTAACCATAGGTAGGCCTTGTCATAAGAAACACCACTGTGTCTTTAGTTTTGAAAATGTTTGCTTTTTTGAGGGGAAAACGGGGAAAAACGATTTCGCGCCAAATCGCCCCGTCTGAGACTCGTAATTTTAGGTCAACTTTGTCGGCTTCGTGTGCCCAAAATATTAACTCTGCTGACTCAAAACTACCGTTGCAATCTTCGCAATTATCTAAAGTTATGCTCCAAGCTTTTTAAAAAACTTTCAACTGCTTTTATATTTTTTTGACACATTATTTCTGAAGTGCCCTAATTACATTATGCAAAATAGGTAAACAATAACGGGCCTTTTTCCAATGTGCTGACCAAAATTATATTTTGTATTCTGAAAGTTAAAGGGGGAAATAAGAGTCTGTGAAAAAATCAGCTTGGGTAAATGTAATGGAGCGAAGTTATGAAGCTCTAAACATTGAGAAAATATGGCTGCTTTCAGACGAGTCTGCGTGTGGATCAATTAGCGCGTCATATATCAACAAGTAATTAACATAAACAATAATTCAAGTTCCTTTTCTATTCTACAAAATAGCTTTACAGTATCATTTCACAACGAGTAAACTTTATTATAGTTTCCATACAGGGCATTAGAATTACATATTTGGCTTAAATTATGTCAGTTTTGTTGTCGAATACTACAAGTTGGCGCTTGTCGCCGAATATGCAAATGACTTTGTCGATAAGTGTAAACATCTTTCCAATTTTATGAAGTATTATTTCTTTTCCTTCGTTTAAAAAATTCAGTTTTCCTTCGGATGACCTTTTTAGAAGATTGTGATCTTTATTTGAAAGAAAAAAAACTCGAAAATCTGTTATTTGTTGTCAGAGAAGGGATGACTAGGCTTATTGAAATTGATATAATGGGATTACATATTCGATCAGTAAATGGCCTTTGGAAAGACCGCACGCCAAACAATCAAAATTCACGGGAAATTATCAATATTTACATATATGAAAAATAAAACATGTAAAAAGTACAAGTATTGCCCTACTGCATTTAGACGTCACATCATAAGTTCATTGCTAGCTCCCTCCGCAGAAAACCTTTTGTTTTCCGCATCGGGATTCCTGTGGTTAGGAGGATAGTTCAATGTTTCGTTTATAAACTATATTTATTTATTTATTTATTTATTTATTTATTTATTTATTTATTTATTTATTTATTTATTTATTTATTTATTTATTTATTTATTTATTTATTTATTTATTTATTTATTTATTTATTTATTTATTTATTTATTTATTTATTTATTTATTTATTTATTTATTTATTTATTTATTTATTTATTTATTTATTTATTTATTTATTTATTTATTTATTTATTTATTTATTTATTTATTTATTTATTTATTTATTTATTTATATATTCATTTATTCATTTAATCAATCATTCATTCATTTTGTTTATTCATTTAATCATTCATTTTGTTTATTCATTTAATTATTCATTCATTCATTTTGTTTATTCATTTAATCATTCATTTTGTTTATTCATTTAATCATTCATTTATTCATTCATCCATTCATTCACTTTATTCATTAGGTCAATTCCTCATTCATTCACATCCATCCAAACCTATCCGCCTACACATTGATCAATTCACTCTTGCTCTCATTTCTTTTTTTTCTTTCATTTTCTCATTCATTCTTTCTCATTTCCCTACTCTTTTCCTTTCTTATTTTTTCTTTCTTTCTTGAAACGCCAAATTTGATTTTACTTACTGAAGTATGTACTAGTGTCATGTGTCATGTTGTACATCTGTTTCTTGTTTGTTATCTTGCAATTCTTTCAGAAGCTTTCTACAGTTCACACATACACCTGGAAATAGAGCGGAAAATAGAGCTATAAACTTAATGTTGTTGCTACTAATTGATAACGTAAAATTTCTCGTACATACCTATCCAACTCGGACGAAAACTCCAGTTCGTTTAAATATCACCTTCGCTTCCGTTTTATTAACTCCTCTTTCTCCCATCGGCCACTTCCTCTTGCCTTTTTCATGGGTTGAGATCTCCACTGGAACTCTGCATCTCTCAGTGGACCTCCTTGTCCAGCCCAAACCTAACTTTGATCGATGAAGAGGACAAATTGTCCAGGTTGCAATGTCCTTGGTAAACAATCCTGCTCGGCTTAAAACCAGATCGACTTCATTAGCGTGTCCAGAAAACTGAAAACATGTGAAAAGCGCGCTCGTGACCAGAAATCTCCTTCTGGCATGCAAGAATAGGAATGACATTGCACGACTTTTATCGACTTCTTTGAACATGGCCACGAATCCCCCCAACAACAGCTTTGAAAGAACAGTAAATTTCCATTTCTAAGCATCTGAAGTTATTTAATGATCACAATCGCTTTTAGCAGCAAAAGCACAATTCGTGCCAATTTCTGAATTAAGCCTAGTCATCCCTTCTCTGACAACAAACAACAGATTTTCGTGTTTTTTTTTCTTTCAAATAAAGATCACAATCTGCCGCGAATATCTGATTTAATGGACATCGCCTCTTAAGTCCTTAGATCTTGCAGTTAGTGCTATTAATTGGATTATAGATTTTTTGTCAAATAGGTATCAAAGGGTCAAACTAGCTAACAGTTGCCTTTCGGAATGGGGTCTGGTCCCTTCAGGCGTCCCGCAGGGTACGAAATTAGGTCCCTGGTTATTTCTGATTATGATTAATGACCTGAAGGTAGACGAGGCACATATATGGAAGTTTGTCGATGACACAACTGTTTCAGAAACCATTCCGAAAGGTGAACAGGGTGGTATACAATCCACTGTTGACCGAATAGTTGCTTGGTCATCTAGCAATAAGTTCCAGCTTAATAATGATAAATGCAAGGCACTTAGGATTTCCTTCGCAAAACAGCAACACGATCTCAATCCAGTTATGGTAAATAATAGCCCTATCAATGTTGTAGATAATGCCAAATTACTAGGTTTAACTATAAGTAGTAACCTTAGTTGGAATTTGCATGTAGATGAAATTGTCAGGAAAGCATCCAAAAAGCTTTACTTTCTTGTCCAACTAAAAAGAGCAAGGGTACCAACAACTGACCTAGTATTATTTTACACAACTTGTATTAGATCTTCTATTGATTACGCAGTACAAGCCTTTCATTGCTCTCTACCTAAATAATTAATGATCTAGAAAGAATACAGAAAAGAGCAATATCAATTATTCATCCACAATTAGCTTATAAGTTGGCCCTTGGTATTTCCAATCTCAATACTCTTGAGCAACACCACAAGGATCTTTGCAAGAAATACGATATAATTTGTGATTCTAGCCATAAGCTAAGTAATTTACTGCCACCGAAACACAGTTGCAAATACAACCTAAGAAACCAACGTACCTTTAAATTGCCTGTTGTACATACTGACAGACTTAATAAAACTTTTATACCATCTATGATCGAGTACAATTTTTTAAATTTTATCCTAAGCCATTAAATATACATACATATATACATAATTTTTATAATATTAGTTAGCAATACATGCAATTTATATCATACAATTTAATATAAATATATATTTTACATTTAATTATAATTAGTTAATTTTAGTATTGTAAATTTACGCAATTCAGTTACACTGCCATGTAAATATTATAATAAAATTCTATTCTAAAATTCTATTCTATTCTATTTTTTCATAAAAATCATCTCTTGGACAAGAGATCCATCGTGCTGTTCTTGAGCATGATGGCCGGTAGACCTTCCCTTGTTCAAGAGATAGGAATTCTGCAATGTGATAAAAAGTCCCCTTGTGCTCTATATAGATTGGGTGAGTTGAGTATTTTGTAGTTAAATCGATATCATAAGTGGCTTGAGGAACATGTAGTACAAATGAACCCTTATTTAATAATACTGATAGGTAATTGCCCAAATTAAAAACATGACCCGCCATCGTTACACATATTTGAATAGTGGAAGTTATGTTGTAAAGTTATGTTGTAAAACAGTTCTGTTATTCCCCTCTTACTTATTTCAATTAATTGTCTAGTTTTTACAAAACAAAAATTACATCTCGTTCTTGAAAATGAGGCGTAAAAAACGATGATAAAAATAAACTTTATGTATTTATATGATTTTATCGATTTTTAACGGAGATCGATACAAATCGATAATAAAAAATCAGTGTGATATCGTTTTTTACCGATTGATCGATAGCAATCGATAGCAATCAAATCAAGTATATCGATTGTTACCGATTTATCGATTGGCAAATCGGTATCGATTTTTGCCGATTGGCTACGCCGGGACTACGCCAGGATGAATATAATTGCCTTCATAAATCAATATATTATCAAAAAAAAGATAGCCAGAGAAAACACTTTGAAGGGTCATTTGTTTGGGGAAAAAATAAACAAGTTAATCCGTAAAACATGCAACTTACAAAAACGGGAAAAATTAAAATGTTTCAACCCATTGGGTTTCCTGTGCAAGATACAGGCTCGGCTACAAAAATTTCAAAATGGTCGCCGAAGAAAAGCAAAGTGCGTACAGAACAATGTTTAAAACATTTAAATATCGGATGTTACATTTTTCTGATAATGAAGGCAGCATTGATACTTCAAATACCCATATCAACAGAAGAAAACCCTGGTGTACACACTTCTCTCATGGACGATGCAAACTCACATGGTCACGTATAGTGCAAAAGACAAATGTAAGTAAAGACACTTTTATAATAAACTTATTCACTCCCATCAGTCATTATTTTTCTTTTTCAAATTATATTTTTTAACTGATTCAGTTAGTTTAAATGTATTTTTTAGGATAATTTTTTCCTGTATATCCTTAATTAATTGAAATATCGAAACTATCTATTCATGAGGTATTTATTCTATTTATATTAAGTATATACTTCACAAATATTGTTGTAAATAATCACAATTTAATCTTAGAGTTTTAAAGTTTTAACATCCATGCATAAAATATATGCACTCCAGTTAAGATATAATTAGTGATAGGAAAGCAGTACTCAACTGAAAGCATTATTACAAAAAGTACATAACTGTGACAAAATTTCATGCTTTAAACCAAAATCCCACAATTCACTACTGCTGTTCTCACAATCTCGTCCCCATTCGCCGCTAGCTCTTACTGCGCATGTTCAGGCTCGACGAACTATCTTGGCTCTGGCAAAACTCCAAACCGGATGCCCAGAATCTGGGCATTTTGCACTGCGCATGTTTGATTAAAATCCTTCAACCTGATTGGCGTTGCTACGTTGCAATAGGAGGTTAATTAGACTAATAATAGAATTTCCGTGGGAATATTCGTCTTCACAGACGTTATTGATAACAGATTATAAAATGATTGGGATAGTACGCGCGCTTTGATTGGTCAAACAACCGTGTTTCATGAGAGCATGAAACACACTAACGCCATTTTCTAGCGCGCGCGCTCATTCAACGGTCAGTTTATCCGTTGTTTTGATCTTTCGCGCGCGCTTATTGGTCAGTTTCGAGAAAAAGCAACGTAGGGAGAAATGACATCGTCAAACGAATAAAAGGGCATTTTTTTCGTCTTTAATTTCGCGCGATTGTTATTTTATAAAAAAAATGAAACACGTCTTCTGTTTTTTCACTGGCTTATGAAAACCTCGATACGTTTGGGAGAATTCTCGAGCAGGTCCAAACACTCGACTTCGTCTCGTGTTTGGACTGATCTGCTCTCGAATTCTCCCAAACGCATCTCGGTTTTCATTAGCACGTGAAAACACAGAAGACGTATTTCATTTCTTAAATGCAATCAAATTTTAACCTGGAAATGATTTCATGTTTAATCAGAAAATCTATCTGTTCAAATATACATTTAATTATATAATATCTTCACTGGTAGAAAATGCTTTCATAACAGTGTCCCATTTAAATTTGTACTTTCCCATTTAAATTTGTGCTTTTGAAACATGGTAAATTTACGCGGGATAGTCCCGCACCTAAACCAATCAGAGCGCAACATTTGTGTAAACACGTCTCTTGCGGGATAATCCCGCAAAACAACCAATCAGAGTGACATGAGCGTTGGATATCCTGCAATCTAGCCAATGACATGTTTTGTTGACAGAAGATTAGGTATTAATTTCTTTCCTTTCCTCATGAGTTTTTCAATGAAAGCTATGAAATTAATCACTGCAAAATTGATCTGTCGTGTTATACAACTCGTATGAGTGTTGATCGTAATTCAGCCAAGGTAAGATATTTTTTTAACACAAAACGCCATGAGTTGTCTAACGCCGTTTATGTTGTATTTTTTTTTGCTTGCTTGTACATATTTCGTTTTTTTTTTTTTTTTTCAATATTTCAGCTCCACTAAATTAAAGAAATGGTTCATAAGTAGCGTGCGTCCATCGTGTTATGGATGCACGCGGGAGGTTGCTAAGCACGAAAGAAGCGTAATGAGTTGAATACTCAACTCATTGAATACTTCACGACGCGAAGCGGAGTGCAACTCTAGCTTCTTGAGTGCTTAGGCAACCTCCCAAGTGCATCCATAACACGATGGACGCACAACTACTTATGAACCATTTCTTTTATAACATAGACAAAAAGTTATCATAATGCAAAACTGTCTATTTTGATTTGATCAAATCACATACTCTCGTAAAATTTTCGAGCTTAATCAATCAGGTGACTTGTGTCCTAGAACAAATGGTTCAAATTTGTTTAGAACAACTTCATTCAGTAAGTTCTTTAGGACATTTACATGATCAAAAACTGTTTTTTGTGTACCTTTTCTCAAAACTGACTACTAAGCGCGCGCGAAAAATCAAAACAACGAAAACCCCGACCGTTGATTGCGCGCGCGCGCTCAAAAATGACGTTGAACTGGTTAGCGCTCAATCAGAACGCGCGTTCTATCGAAAAAATTTTTTGAAAAAATTGACATCAGCGTGCTCCATTCGCGTGCTCCATAGATTTTTTGTTCATAGATAAAAAGCCAATCAGAGCATAGGCAGCCCAACTACTCCTTTCGAGGATTTTTTATTTTTCAATAAAGATTCAATGGAAAAAATATATACTTGTGTCCCGCGGGATTGACCACAGGAGCCCCACAATCTACAAGCGCGCCACAGGAAACCCAAAGACTACAAGCGCGCGCCAAACAAAGAAACCAAAAGAGTCGCGCGCATTTTTTTCCATTGAATCTTTATTGAAAAATAAAAAATCCTCGAAAGGAGTAGTTGGGCTGCCTATGATCAGAGCGCGCGTTATAACTTATCTATGTTATAAACATTAATTGATGATGAATTTACTAAAGCGTTCCCCGCTCAGAACAAATCAACTAACTTTGGTTGTTTTCAAGTTTTGGAAACAAGACTCGTTGAACATCAATTTTAAATAATTTTCTTCAAAAGTATTTTAATACTGCAAAGAAAAACAAAGATATGAATGTTTTCTAATAACAGCAAACAAACATGAAAATTCAACAAGCGGACTATCCCGCCGCAGAGCCAATCACAACTCGATCAGAGCTTCAACTAAAAGGTTGAAATGTATTTCTTCAAAGTTTAACTTCATAAGCATCGAGCACAAAAAAATATTTGTTTTTTAGATGACTAAAATAAAGTTTCTTTACAGTGGAAAATCTGGTCTGGACACGCTGTCTACCACTTGTGTGCCGGCCGTGTGAACAAAAATTATACTTTGTCTTTAATCCAATTCAGCTAAATCCAAAAATAAAATTATATTTTTTGCACTATTTTATCAAAAGAAAAAATAACCAGCTAAAAAGCTATAAGCATGTTGAAGCAATGGTCATCGTTTTACTGTCAACTAAATTTCAGAAAATATACAGTCGAAAGTAGGATTGATTGTTTTGGTCTAGCAGCATGTTCGCCTTTTGTACCAAAATCGTTTGAGAATTTGAGAATCTTAATTATTAAAATTTTGTTTTTAATAATATTCTCATATATATTTCTAGTGTGTGTCCATTTTTCGTAAGAATACTAGTAGCAAGGTTGAAGTAAACATCGAGTATTTCGAAGTTGGACTTTATTGAGTGTACAAGTTTCTCGAACTTAATAATTTACAAATCTGCGTCCAAGATTCAAGATTCGCTAATCTAATTATTTATCAAAAATTTTGAATTGTTTAAATATAAATCAAAATCGTCCAAATCGTTCCAAATAGACTTTATCGTCCAAATCGTTCTAAATAGACTTTATCGTCCAAATCGTTTCAAATAGACTTTATCGTCAAAATAGTCCTTTTGAAAGAAAATGTGAAATGTTTATAATTTTGTGCAGTTCCGAAAATGCATCTTTTTAGCACAAAATTAATTTAGCCGACAGTAAAACGATAATAGCTTTTTGGCTGGTTATTTTTTCTTTTGATAAAATAGTGCAAAAAAGATAATTTTATTATTGGATTTAGAGGGATCAGAGTAAAAACAAAGTATAATTTTTGTTCACACGGCCGGCACACAAAGTGACAGCGTGTCAAGACCAGATTTTCCACTGTAAAAAAACTTTATTTTATACAGTCTATATATTTCATTACTGCTTTGAGCAATATATTCTGAGTAAACTCATTTTTTTAAAGGTCATATTCTTTACAAAAGCGGACATACCAGAATCAAATGATGACTTGGCTGCCTTTGTTCAGAAACTGGCATCATTTGGAGTAAGTTTGCTGCAATACTCCACATCACTTCAACCTAAAGAGTCATCACAAATCCAGGAAAGGTAGTATTTAATAGATCACTATAGTTTAACCTATTATATTACTATACTATATTACTTAATATACCAATTTTTCTTGGTCACAATATCTCATAACCATATTACCAAACAGTTATAACATTTTCTAAGCTTATACAAATAAGTTTATTTTAAATACACCATCCTCTTTTATGTACTTGCATTGAGGCATTTCATAATTTCATTGTGGCCATGAACATTAAAAACTAGACGCATAACTGCGTGAACTAGGGATTCTCTTTGATGCTCTAGCTACGTTAAACACACACACCGGCCAAAGACAATATGGAGTGGCCAAAGACAATATGGAGAATCCTAAATTACCGGAAAGCGTAAAATTTACCCTCGTATTAGCCAATCAGTGTTGAGTATTTCCGATATCAAGAACGGTAAATTTTACTCATTGTCAACCAATCACCTTTAAGAACACTGGTAATTTTTACTCGTTTCAGTAAATATTACTACTATATACTGCCATATGTTCGTGAGTTTTCTATTAATTCGTGCAAAAAGTAAAACTATTTCAACGTGAAAATGTTCTATTCGTTATTTTGTGCAAACTAGAGATAAATTTATCACTGTGTACGTGTAAATTTCGAACGTTTAGTTGTCACGCGACAATCAAGACGACCAGCCAAGTGAAACCGTTCGGGACAGTTCAGATCACAGGCAGCCCAAGCAATTCACTTTTACAGTAGAGATATGTGAGGAAAAAAATCGATATTTTTTATTGAAATAAATTTGAACATATTTCAATCCTGTGTTGTTGTTAAACTTATTTTTTATTCCAAATTTCAAAACTCTCAAATGTGTGTGTATATGACGTCTAACTTGTCAAAAATACCTGATGCAGGTCTTCAATTCAAAATTAAAAACCTGTCCCGGGTATTCCCCTAAAATTCAAAACCTATATTAAACAATGGAAATAGGGTGTGGTTAGTTTTTAAATAGGTAGAATTTTCATATTAGTGTACTTGGACAAGGATTTATAACCCACATTCTTTCGCGGCCTAAACTACACTCGATCGAACTTCAACTTGTTCCTTCGAGGATTTCGCGTAAAAGTACGTAGGGACTAGTGTTTTGCATTCTAACAAACAGACAACCCATAGATAAGCGAAAAATAATTGGCTATTTTAAAATTATTCTTATGATTAAAACCTAGTTTCCAACTCTTCTTTACATTCATTGTCTGTTACTATGCCCGCTGTGGTTTCCACCTCAACAGCTGTGTTGGTATGTGAATTTAACTCGTTTCGTATCTCTCCATTGCTGTTGCCTACCCATGAATTAGCAGTTTGATCATTTGAGTCAGCAATTTGTCGGTTTTCATTCACTGCTTCATCAACACACGTTAAATTTACGTGTGATTCCGGTTGATCAAGGTGGTTCAAATCCTGCAAGCGAACTTCTTCAAATTGATTTCCTTTAGCTCGGTTTTCTTTATCACCGTCGCTCAAAACCACTTCGCTAGGAACGTTTGGTGCATCAACGGAAAAACGAATCGCTTCTTCTCTCCACGGTTTGAAACAGTATTGTAAGAAAGGAAGGAAAAACGCAAATAACATTATTCCTCCTGCTACAGTGAAGGCGGGTTTGTATGATCCTTGTATGTCGGCAATAAAACCTGAAAAAGGAAGCAGTTTTTAGGTCGATATCAAGGGATATAGTAGTCTCCCTCGCAGCCGTTTTTAGTGTCATCACGCAACGTTCCCTCCCGTGACGGCTGAGAGGGAGACTAGGGATATAGACAAAAAAAAGACGACAAAACACTATTACAAATCATTTCACCGTCAAAATCATGAATTGAGAGAATTAAGGCCGGTACACACGAGGGAGCTTGCTCCCGCAACATGCTCCCGGAGCAAAGCTCCCTCGTGTGTACCAACGATTTCACGCAAAAAAAAAAATTGTTACGCAACAAACATTTTGTTCTCAGGTTTTGCTCCCTCATATTAAACTGGTTAAATGTGAAGGAGCAAGCTCCAGTAGCAATTCTGTTGCAGGAGTGTGTTTCAGGAGCAAGCTTCCTCGTGTGTACTGAAACCAATCAAATTGTTGGATTTACACTAGTTCCCATGCTCTGGTCGGGTTGTTTGCATCGTTTCGCTCCCTTTTGCGGGAGCGTGTTTCAGGAGCAAGCTCCCTCGTGTGTAATGAAACCAATCAAATTGTTGGATTTACACTAGTTCCCATGCTCCAGTCGGGTTGTTTGCATCGTTTCGCTCCCTCGTTTACCTCGTATGTACTGGTCTTGCAAAATGACCCAGGATCACCCAGGAGCATGTTGCGGGAGCGTGTTGCGGGAGCAAGCTTCCTCGTGTGTACCGGTCTTTACAGTTGACTCTCTCTGAACGACTACTCTCGTAAGCGTTTCCACTCTTTTAATATATTTGCCGTTTTGTTTCCCATATAGGCGTCTTCATGATCATGTGATAGGGTTCTCGTTGTTTGGGCTTCCTGTGTTAAGGTTATCGTAAGCGACCATCTCCCGTAAGCGAAAACGTTCTTCTTATCCGAGGGTGGTCGCTTACGAGAGAGTCAACTGTCATTGTGTTTCTGACGCGGTCTCCTTCGGTATGGTATGAGAAGGAGAAGATCCTAAAGGCCCGTTTACACTAGCAATTTTGTCGCGCAACAAGATCTGCGATTTTAATGGCGATTTTATCGCAGATTTGTCAACGCTACTTTGAACATGCTCGAAATTTAGTGCAATTTGCTGCGACTTCCTGTCTCCTAAATTTGAGCGTATTCGAAATTGCGGCGACAAATCTGCGATAATATCGCCATTGAAATCGCAGCTTTTGTCGCGCGACTAAATTGCTAGTGTAAACGGGCCTTAAAGGATTACGAAATTCCCTGTATTATATGTGATGGTCATGTGATTTTTTATGATAAAAACCTACCAATTAAAGGCGATCCAGCTACATTCCCAAAGGATGAAAACATCTGACCAACAGACAAACCGATAAGACTAAGTCTGACTTGAACCGTCCTCATTAGCAGTACCACTATTGTAGTAAGAAAGGTGCCAAGGCCAAGGCCAAGGAAAGTAGCATAGACGATGAAATGATTGAAGTTAGTTGCAAACTGAACTAAAGACATACTCAAACCCATTGTTAGAGCCCCTGCTTGAGTAATATAAAAAGGATTGACTGCTTTGATATCCAAAATACGCCCAGATATTACACATGATACAATAGAAGACACACCAATAGCGATGAATAGTTGGGACGCCTTTGGTGCTTCTATGTTAACTTCGATACAGAAACTAATCTGAAAATCAAAACATTGGATAATAAAGATGGTGATGACCATAGTAATGAAGATGATGTTCATAATGATGATGATAATAAGAATGATAGTGATGATGGTGGTTATGATATGATGATGGTGGTGGTTGCGGTGGTCATTATATAATGATGGTGGTGGTGGTGGTGGTGGTGGTAGTTATGATGATGATAAAATGTAAATGCTAATCATAATCATATGGTGGTGATTGTGATAATGGTAATGATTCTTGTGATGAATGATAGTGATAATGGTGGTTATTATAAGATGATTTTGACGATGATGATGATAGTTGTTGTGGTGGTGATTATAATGATGATGATGGTGGTGGTGGTGGTGGTAGTTATGATGATGATAAAATGCCAATGATAATCATAATCATATGGTGGTGATAATGATGATGACAATGAAGATCCCCACAATAGTGATGATGATAAAAGGGATGACAATTTTAAATATATCGTTTGGTAATGATCATGATAATATGAATGATAGTGATGATGGTGGTTATTATAAGATGATGTTGACGATGATGATGATGATAGTTGTGTTGGTGGTGGTGATTATTATAATGATGATGTTAATTAAAATGATGAACAAATGCCAATGATCACCTGATAACCATCTGGCTGTGATTGTAGTGATGTTGGCATTGATGATCACCATTATAGTGTGATTATGAAGGAGATGTGACAAATGGTGATGATGATCATAAATGAAATTAAAAGATGTTTAAAATAATTTTAAAAATGTTATTGAAAGTGTTTGAAACTTCACAGACCACAGGGAGCCCAAGCTCATCACTTGTGATCTTTTACAGTAAATGTATGGAGTCGCGAGATATCCTTTCGCTGTGCCTCAAATTTACAATAATAACAAAAATTTTAGAAAACAATTATACACAAATATCTACGTAAAAAAAAGTTTTTATTATTGTATATTTGAGGCACAGCGAAAGAATATCTCGCGACTCCATACATTTACTGTAAAAGATCACAAGTGATGAGCTTGGACTTCCTGTGCACAGACACGTACTGACCAGGTGCACAAATGAGACAAAAGCAGCAACGGCCTCCAGTGTCAATGTTGTTACTGCAATCACATAGGCAGGGGTTTTAAAAAGTTTGGCAATATTGGAGAACGTAAACCTTTGATCATCATTTACGCCTTGGTCCAAGTTGGCATCTTGGTTTGTACTTTCAACATTAGTATCAAAGGATATTGCTATCAGAAATATAGCTATCAGGAAAGTGGCAGCCATGATTCTGTACATCCATCTAAAGCCGTACAAATCGACAAGAACCTGCAGAATTGGCCCGAGAGCCAATGTACCGGCATTCTGTCCAGCGGATAAGAATCCAATTCCAACCGAATGCCTCTTGTCGAAGTAGCTGGTTATTGCCACTATGTTTGAAGTAAAAACCAACGAAGCCCCAAGACCATATAAAATACTATAGGAGAAGAAGATCTGAAGAAGACTTTGGGTAAATGATGTTATAAATAAACTAATAGTGACCAATAACATTCCAAGCATTCCACCAAGGCGGAAATTGATACGTTTGATAATAATAGTTGAAAGTGGCATTGCGAAGAAGATTAACCCCAACGAAATTGACCCAGCAACAGCTGAAAAAAGAGAAAAACAGAGTATTTATAAGGCATGAAGGCATACACATCATTATTTGATTTACAGCAACTTTGCACTTCTTTGAAAGATAAAAAATAATTTTAGCTTACAGACATGTTCAAGGTGTCAAATTTGCATAGACTAACAATATGCCGCTTTGCAGATTCGGTTTTTCTTAAGGAGCGCAAAAGTCAGCATTTTTATGATGCTTGATAAAAATCAGCCCAATTTTGTGTCTACTCTGACGGAAATCCAAAGCACTTTCCGACTTGAAATTGTACATTTTTGAGGGATCAAAGCAGGCTCTAGCCTAATTTTCAGACGCGCCTTGGTCACGCAACGATTTTCAGCGACGATTTTTCGTAGACTGCGAACAGTCCCTTCTTTTCCCTCCAGATTCCGAGGAAAACGAGAGAAAAATGAGCATTTGAATAAAACACGGACGGGCGGGGATTGGGGCGAAAAGGGGGGGGGGGGTACTTTTCCTCTCCCCTCCTCCCCTCCCTAACTCGCCCCCAATCCCCGCTCGCTCGTTTTATTAAAGTTAATTTTCTGAATCTGGAGGGAAAAGTAGGGACTGCTCGCAGTCTAATTTTTCGCGATACGCCGTTGCGCTAAAATTTGATGCTTGTGACATGCCACGTACGCAGATTTTCGGATATAGCAACACGTTGCGAGTTTTTGATCCAACTTCAAAAACTCGCAATGCGAAATGACGATTATTCAGCAAGTTGATGCGTGTAACAGAATTGTCGTCGATTTTTCGCGCAACACCTACCCAAAATGCAGTTCGGGGATCGTTCAGATGTGAACAAACAAGATGGTGGCCGTAAATGTCGCCGCTTTGGAGCTGGGGACGATGTTGCTATTACAGAAATCGCGAAAAATTGTCATGTGTAACATGTTGAATTCGTAGGAATATTGCGCGACAGGACAAAACGGCTCGTGTAACATGTATTAGAAATTGCCAACCCGTATCGCGAAAAATCGTCGCTGAAAATCGTCGCGTGAACATCAGCTTTACGCTAAAGTGTTAGCGACACAGGCCCTTCTGAAAATCATGCTAGGCTCCGGGGAGAAGATAATTACATTTTCATTTATCTCGTTACTACCCTAAGTATAATTCAAACTTCTACAGAGAATTTACGAATAAATAGAATCTCACCAGTTTTAGATCTGGATTCTTTGAACAGTTTCATGAACACAGGCATGACAATTGCAAAACATTGTGCCATTCCTAAACTTAACCCAGCTGCAGTCGATGCAACCAGACAAACTAGCCACGACCATCTACTGTCTTTTTTACGTGGAGACTGGGACCAACAACACAGCTTCATTGTGTCTTGAGAAATTAAAAAAGGAGAAAAATAAAAGAGAAATTAATAAATTAATAACATGGCCCTATTTAAATTAGCTATTCTAAACTAGATACCCTGTATAAATATTGTTTAAAATGAATAAAAGAAAAATAAATAAGATACAAAATTGTATCGCGCTCTTGTAGCGGTGTTTTTCAAAAATCAAAAGGTCTTTTGCAACAACAGGTCACGTGACCTTGCCCCTTTTAAATCGAGCAGCTGTGTCAAATTGAACATCAGAAATGAAAAGTGCATCTCATATTAGTAAGAAGCCAAAGTTTTAGCTCATAATGATGAGCATAGGAGAAATGGCATTAAATATAAAATTCAATATTTTATAAGGATTTGTATGGAAAATATGCACTGGATGGCAAAGCTTGCAATCCAGAACAGATTTTCCATACAAATGCTAATAAAATTAAATTAAATGCCATTTCCCTCGTGTTACATTTTTAAGCTGACATTTCGCCTTCTTACTAATATGGAGGTGCTCTTTTCATTTCTGATGGTCATTTTGACACAGCTGTTACGATTTAAAAGGGGTAGGGTCACATGGCCTGTTGTTGCAAAAGGCCTATTTGCTCAAACAATTCTCTTAAATTGTATCAAATGTTATAGACTGTAGTAACAGTAATATTATATAATAATAGAAACTGTTTATCCACAGTTGAAAAATAATTTTGGAAAGTTACAAACAATAAAAAATTCCACAAAATACGGCAGACATACATGCTGATTATAGCAGTTCACAGTGAGTTAATTATACCTAATGTCATGATCATGTAGATTTTCAGCGTGCTCGAAATTTTTTTTTCGCCCTGCAGTGTTGCAGGATATTTTTTTGCTGTACCAAGCTATATATTTTTTTGCCATATTGACGTTGCAAGATTTTTTTTTTTTAGGTTGGAGAGCTTGCTCGATATTTTTGGGGGGATTTACCCCCTCCCTACAAATATTAAATGGTCCATCCCTAACTAAGTTGGGTATATATAGATCGAGTCAAACCAACAATGTTACAAAGCTAAAACGATTTCTACAATAATTGCATTCAGGCTTAATTCTGCTCCAGCTTGATGTCCAAGTTCTATTGACAGGGAATTTCAAATGATCCTCAAATAATAATCCCAGTCATATAAACCTACACTTATTAATATCCTGAAACACAGTCCCTACTTTTACGCGAAAAAATAAAAACGATGAAACGGACATAATTTCGATTGAAACAAGTTAAAGTAGAAGTCAACCTTTTAGTTAATCTTCAACTCGTTTCGTTGGAGTTTTCGCGTAAAATAAGGGGCTGTATATATGAAGGCGAGTTGTCCCTGCTAGCCGGGATAACTCTATTGTTTTGTGTCCCCAGGGGAATATAAAACAATAGAGTTATCCCGGCTAGCAGGGACAACTCGCCTTCATATAAACAGCCCCTAAGGGACGGTTTTATACCTGTCCTGCCCATGCAGTTTGTCCTGTTTGAGAGTGAGTATGACAATGAAATAGTAGTCGAGAACTGACAACCAACTAAAACGTTAGCCTCCTAAGTCTCCTAGCAGTCCGACACAAATGACGTCTGCTAGGAGGCGACTAAAACGTGGGCGATCCCGTGTCGTGTAAAAAGCTATGTTTTGGCAAGTTATTCGATAGCTCACTATCAACTTACCACTTTAATAGTTGAGTCAGTAAACCCTGCAACCCACACACACCGGCCTAAACCCGGCCACACGATACACACCGTCCAAATACCGAACACACGATTCACACATTTGCTACTATTAAAAGGCTGGAGGTAGATTGTGTGACAGAAGTGTTACATTTTTGTGACATTAAAATATCTTGTGATTTGTTATCAAAAAAGTATAATAAATAAGAGATTGATCGTCACGTTTTCATGTAAGTACACCAAAATTGACCCGGTGTTCATATACATTGTTTACGAAATTTCTACACTTTTGGCTGTAGTTCTTAGTGATTCAAACATTCGTTCATGTAGACTTTTAAGGTTTCGCTTAAAGAGCCATGTTCTCCGGCTTTATCCTAATTAAAAATAGGTATTCTGATTTGACGTTATTGGTTCAAGGTTCAAAATAACCCAAGACATGGGTACTTGGATATGAGGGTAAATTCCAATCATTTCCAATTTGTACAAAACGGTCCGAAAGTGAAATAGACGTCCATTTTAAACATGAAATGTCTTCAAAAGCTCACATAAAGCAAGGCAGTGTCAGTACCATGCATTTTCAATGGTTTGGGTAAGAATGAAAAACATTCCGTGCTCATGACAAAATATTTGTTGGTGTGCGATGTTTGAAGGAAATGAGATCAAGCATGGGTTGAATAACTCTTCACACCATTCACTCCAATTCTTCTGTAAATATCTACATTGATCATTTCAGCTACACAATCCTCGCTATTTATTCAATTCAGTTGTATTTTTTATCCTTACCTGAATAAGGTCGTTTGATAACGTCTAACACCGACAGATAAAACAGCTAACCTTCGTCTTGACACAACTCTGGTCAGTTACTATGTTTTAGTTACGTCATATGCTGTCACATGATGTATAGACAGGTCAAATGGTTATATGTTATATATCATGTTTCATATCAGGCAACAATGGTACAGGTCCCGTGCGTTGAAATCTCAACATGTTAAAAAAAAAACTCGCGCGCCAATCAAAGTCTTTTGTTACTTCTCACCAACTAAAATCATATATGGTAACGGCATTGTTTTCAAGATTGCATACTGTGTATTTCTGATACGCGAATTGAAAAGGAAAGAAAAAAAAAACGTTTGACGGTATACTGATACCTGACCTAATTGCAATAATTGTCTCAGACGTCTCACATAGTTTTAAAAGAATTTGAAACAATTCAGCTTCATGAGAAATCTTCTTTTGTCTTTTTTAATTTATTCCTTTCCCACTAAATCACATGCAAAATTCAGGACAACGTTCTTGCAATTAGGAGTACATCATTTTAACATAATTGACACATGCAAGTTTGGCTGGCTGCTCCCCTCCCCTCCCCTCCCCTCCCCTCCCCTCACTTAATTAAGTTTGCGTTCAACTAATAGAAATAAAAAGAAGGGCACAGAACAAAGAAAAGTAGTTTTGATTTATCATTAGTTTATTTTCTCTTTTACTGACTATTCGTCTATTGCCTTTCCAACTTGATACATGGAATTAAACGCATTACAAAGGAAGAAATCGTTTCAGCATTATTATTGAATACAAGATTCAATCTTTACATACATATATAATTATTTGTTTCATTGCAGTTGCGGTACAAACACTTCTCTCCCATTCGAGAGAATACCAGCCTAGGATCCAAATACCTAAAAAGAAGTGCAAATTAAAAAAAGCAAATCAGTACTTTTAAAACCCTGGACAGACTCGGAACATTACTATATTGGTGAGATTGTATATATAATCATATTCAAAATTGCTGGGACCGATTGTAACATTTTCGTTTGAGTTTGAAAAATATACAAAATATGTCAATTTGAATTGCTTCGCAATTGCAAACCCCCCTCCCCCAAAGCAATAATGATTGGCCTTTCAATACAAATGACAACTGTTT
This sequence comes from Metridium senile, assembly GCA_949775045.1. Taxonomy (NCBI): domain Eukaryota; kingdom Metazoa; phylum Cnidaria; class Anthozoa; order Actiniaria; family Metridiidae; genus Metridium; species Metridium senile. The sequence continues at coordinate 47,561,048 of OX459095.1, forward strand.
TATATTTCCATAAATGAATAAGAAATATAGTGACGCAGGGTATTTTGCACATGATTAAAAATTCCCAATACTTTTTCCTTCACTCCTAGGTGGTCCCAACAAAGAGCACTCGTCTGACGCCCTGGAACAAAGTATAACTCACCCTAGCTAAAGTGGCAAGAGTAGCTATTTGCACATTTGATGTGGTTTTAGAAAAGATCTCCATCGAGTTCCTTGTATTTCTTTGCCGTTGTTTGGATCTACACACCAGCAATAAGCAGTGGACGCATGACATTGTATTTTGGAGTATCTGCCATCTTTATCGCATTGGGGCACATAAACTCCCAGCATTTGTAGTGCTCTGCTCCTCTCTTGTGCGCACTTGCTTTGGAAACCATAATGGGAAGGCAGTGCATGGGTGTGTTCTGTATAAAAAGACAGGTAGACACAATGTCGGTGGAAGATAAAAGTCATTGGGTGCCGGGGTCACGTGCACACAATCCATTCAAATTATTCAGCCTACTTTGCAGACGCGTTTTTTCTTGCGCTCGATTCTCGACAGAGATATTTCAGATAGAGGCACAAACAAATCGAGTCTATAAAAGCAGGCTATTCAAAGTTTTATCCGAAAAAGAATTTGTTGTCTCCAGTCCCCTCGCCAGACCGCGTCTGCGTAGAAGGCTAGCCCCCATAGCTTCCGCCACATTTGAGAGAGAAAGAATTTACACGGCCGGAAACAAATCACTAACTATTTAGTTTTCTCCCACCGAGCGGTGTTAAAAAGAAAATTTCCCAAAAATTCAACACACATGTTTCAAGTATGCATTAAATATCTTCTTTTGACTGAAGTAGCCTCCCTCGCTGCCGCTTTTAGTGTCCGCAATATAGGAGGAGGAAGGAACACAGAAGATAACAACAACTATTTTTGCTATATGGAAGTAGAGTTGGTCATTTGTTTTTCTAGGTTATCGCTTGAGATCAACTCGACATTGGTACAATACAATGAATAGCTGGAAAAGTAAATTACAACCTTCTCTGCATGGAACTAACTGGCTCTTGTATACATCAAAGAAATCAATCTCCTATATACCTTGTGAGATGTATAGCACTCCCATCAACAGAATTGAAACAGGTATCACCGTCTTGAATACCATGATGAAGCAGACCTTTCTTAATTGTGTACTTACTAACTCTGGCTGTGCATTTATTGCGACGAATCAGCTCGCTTTTGAAAACTCGAAACCGAAAATTGTACGCTTAAGCTTGTTTTAGTTTCGATGCAGCTATTTTAAAAAGGTTTGATGAAGGTTTTGTTACGTTGCTTGTTGTTTTGGGTAAATTTAATTCTCAAACTCATTAATAATTAATGACCTTTTCAGCAAACCAGATTGTCTAATTCAATCACGTGCATGTATCAATTGTAAAAAGTTTCATTTTTTATATATAAATACATTGAAATTATTATACAGCTGTAGAAACTTAATGTTTTTTTTACAAAAGACGTCACTTTCTGTTCGTGGTTATGATCAGCTTCATTGACAATTTTTTTGAAAAAGCACATTATTAATATCAGTCAGAATAGCCTTCGTAGCGGCTCTCTGGGGTCAGGGGAGAGGGGGAGGGAAAAGGGGGACAGGCTACATCGGTAGAGTGACTGCACTGGAATATAGACCATATTATATTAGTCAAAACTTCATCCACGTGCAAAAATTCTGTTTATGTTACTTATTTCATGATTGACAATAATTTATTATATATTAGCATTACAATAATTTTGTTGTCAAAAATTGTTATCACTATATATTTAATAGTGATAAAAATACTTGACAAAAAAATTATAGAGCAAGACAAGAGACTTTAGATACTTGAAGCTAAAAAGTTATGGGGTCATTCAAGTTTTTTTGATAGATATTGTATAGCCTTTTAAAAATGCGTAAACTATAATTTGTTCTTTTTAAAACAAACAGGTTATGGCAACGTTATGAACCATGTTTCGGGGAGACTGTCGAGATATCGAAAATTAACCAAGAGTTGAAAGCGTCACTAACACTCGAGGCAAACTTACAAGGTTATGTGCTACGTGTAATGAAATGCGCATATCCGTCCATATAAAAAGAAAGAATGACGTTTTGAAAGACAGCCGAAAAAGTCAAAAAAGCAGGACGTATCGTTTATATACTGGCAAGACGTAGCCTCCTCCGCAGGCTACTCCTTAGGGACTCCTTTGTTGACGCGATCAGGATTCGTAGAGAAATATGATGTGCCTCTCAAACCCTGCTGCATGCATTCTCGCGACCCTGCTGCAAAACAATCATACCTTGGACAATAGTGAGACGGTCAGATTGGAGATGATTCAATCAATTACAAACAATGATATTTTCAATGGTAAACAAACGATAAGGGAATTATACACCTTTAGACGTCAGAATTTATTTCGGAAAACAAATATGCAATTGAAATATTACATTTTTGAGATGCGGGATTCCTGTGGTAGGACGTAGATTGGAAATATGAAAACATCTGTACAGAAACACCAGTCTATCATAATATAATGGAAATATTTCTGTCATTTCCGGTATTTGACAAAATTTAACAGCTTGGTCAATTTTTTCCAATTGCGGGATCCCTGTGGTGAGTAGCCTGCGTAAACAGACCCTTATTAGCGCTCGAAACGTCTCCCCTTGTTCGCGGGAGACGTTTCGAGCGCTTATAAGGGTCTGTTTACAGGCTATGTTTTGGCAAGAAATCCGTAAAACGTGACTGTAAACATTGCTATTTTAGTCGAGTGAAAGACCATAACCGCATAGTGGAGTTTTTATTGACGGCAGCGCCAAATACGAGGTCTTAGTGAGTGCTTAGTGAGATAATATACGAAGATCTTTTTAGTTTTTGACGTGACACACGTCGCCATTCGCCTGTATGTATTCTATAATTCTTGGTTCAAATTTTCACAGACAACTAAATGGCCCTAAATAATGACTGAAAAGGACACTGAGGTAGCGGGAGAAAAAGCTATAAATTAACACAGACCGTAAGCTTGGGCTTCCTGTGGAATGTGAATGCGAAGTGAATCTGTCAGCCCTCATCGGGAATTTAAAGCACTCCTAAAATTTTTACTCAAAAAATAAAGCCATGATGAAATTAAATGGCCTGCGTTACATGCGGACTTTTAGGCTATTAAACCGATAAAAAGTCCGTATGTGACCTATGTGACGCAGGCTACGATAAAACGTGAAGACCGCGCGTGATACCGTGATGTTGAAGCCTGAATTTTACTAGTCACGCAACAATCCGTACTTTCCCAGACCCCCTATTGTCTCGAGCACGTGAACAACAGCCGGAGTAATACCATATATGGACTACAAGAATGAGCTTTTCACATGTACAGATAATACTTGAACCAATCAGATTGCTTGTCAAGCGCGGAACATGTGAACAGTTCAGGGTCCAAATGAATGTGTTTGTGATTGAAGAAGATGCAGAGTAAAATTACGGCGACTTCGTAAGCGGCCGCAGTTATTTAATGGTTTGAATTGTAGTGGGTACAGATTCCCCGAAATAAAGTTTTAATATTGGTGTAGCATATCTGAGGATGAGAAATTCTCCTCAACGAAATATTTCTAGGATGGCTTCTTCACAATCAACGTACGTTCACCTTGTGGCTGGAGGGTAAGTGTCCATGTTTGAAAGACAATAACAAACCGAAAACGGGATGTTTTTCATTGCTTTACCCGTGATACACTGTATAGTTTTATAGTTTTCACATCGACAACAGTTCCTTGGCCAATAGAGAATAGAATAAAAGTACCAAGTGTAGTGTCTTGAAGTAAATTGCTAGAGAATGCCTTCATTGTGTACGTAAACTGGCGGTTCTCTGCGAACCAATATAATATGTCTAAAAATAGCAAAGTGGTTGTATTTGTGGTACATCGATAAAATACCATAAGATGTAATTTATGTTGTCCTTAGTGCTAACTGCTGTTTAGATACACGATGAGTAATATTTCAACCTAACGCAAAGAAATCTACGAACAGTATTACGTGTGTCGTTTTCACGTGCAATGCATCGTGCTTTTACTAGCTCAACTCACTGGAGATGAAAACATAGGTTTAATATGTTGTTTTTCACATTTCAGAGTTGCAGGGACTGTAGGTGCTTCTTTAACTTGTCCACTGGAAGTTGTTAAAACTCGATTACAGGTATGTTGAATTCACGATGGCATTTTTTGCGTGATTTAGTAGAACCGACTTGTGTTTGCTCGATGGAGAAGACCCCGTGCTATTTCATCACGACATGCTGCTTATATTACAATTTAGCTGGTGCCTTAAAAGATATAAGAACCATATTAATTCCTCCAATAAATTCCATTTTGTTTGCAATAGTACTTTGCAGATGGATATGGAATAATATTGATAATGAATTACAGCTATAAAATAGTTCAGGATGGTCCTGGGAAGTTTCTGTTACGTAAGGTTAAGCCTCTTATTCAATGAATTGTGCAACTACTGCGTGCTTCCTTTGACCTTTGAAATATCGATTGTTGTTGTTGTTTTAGTTCAAACTGATGCTGATAATTGTTTGTTCGATGTATTCAACTAGCTTGTTTTTCCACTATTCAAATATACTATTGCAATGTAGTAGAGAGCAGAAATGAATGATGCATGTTATATTAATATTCTAAAACCTTAAAACAAGATTTTGCAAATTCACCTAATGTACATTGCTAAATCTTTCAATGAGGTTGTCAATTTGGATGGGAAATTGAATTGGAATATATAACTAAAAGAAACTGGGGACCTTTCAACTTGTTGAAGATTCTTTAGTTTCAAACCTTTGCACTTAGCAGTTATCACAAATGTATGTTCAGTTCAAGGGGGTTGTGAAAATAAACAATCCCAACTGTTTTTATAAACAGTTTTGAAAAATTATAGCTTGGATAAGTTGTACATGCAGAAATACTGTTCAATTTGCTCTCCATGTTTACAATCAGTACTGCACTTTCAACTGTAACTATTGCTAGAAAAGGGAACAAAACATTCTTTGATATGATAGTGCATATATTCAATTTCAACATTATATATCTTGGCAATCATCAGTAAACACTTGGTGCACTTGACAACAACCTTTATTTTTAGACATTCACATTTTTGTATTGATTATGCTTTAAAAACCCAAGCACACTTTCTTATTACATTAAAAGCGCTTATAAGTACAAAGAGGTGTTTTTATTATGTGAATCATATTCAGATTGCTTAAATTGTAAGATTGTCTCTGATGTTGTTTGTTTTATTGCAGGCATCAGTAACTACTTTTCATGCAACAACATGTATGAGTAGTTTAGGACCTGTTCCAGTGCAGTTAACTTACCAGAAACCTACAGGAATTTTAATGTGTCTCAAGAATATTATTCAGCATGAAGGAGTTACAAAACTCTTTCGTGGCCTTGGACCCACTCTTATTGGTATTGCCCCATCAAGAGCAATCTATTTCTCCTGTTATGCTAAAGCAAAGAAAACGCTTAACCAAAGTGGATGGGTATCACCTGAAAGTAAAGTTGTCCACATGCTGGCATCTTGCTCTGCAGGTACATAACACTCTATTTGTTAAATTGTTTATTTGTTCAAGTAGGCTATATTTTTCAGCTATAGCTGGTATAGGCCTGCTGTTTCACAAACAAACTCCAAACTACACTCTGTATTTACAAGCACACTACATTCAAACTCACCTGTTAATTTTTGCGGAGGGTTGAAAACCAGATAACCTGGAGAGCAACCTTAGTGGCATGAGAGAGAATAACACATCAAACAAATTCTGTTCACTCAGGTCAACTTGGTGAAAGGCTATCACTCTCACCACTGTGTCACCCATTATCTATTTTTTTTACTCAAAGTCAAAGATAAAATAATAAATGTTTGATGTTTAGTCACTTTTGAAGGAGTACATGTTCCATATACTCTTTTGTTCTTGGGATTTGCTTTTGGCACTACTATTACATGTAAACCCAATACTTGTCAAAACATGATTTTTCAAAGTGTTTTGTTGATTATCACAACTAAAATAACAAGAACAATAATTATTTTCTTGCATCTTCGTATTCTTTCAATGACACTTTTATTCACTGCACTTCTATTTCAAGTAAGGACTGTTTTGCAGTCTAAAGCAATACCATCAGAAAACTAAAACTAACGTTTGTTATTTTTCTTTGTTTCAGGATTATTTACATCTACAGCTACAAGTCCACTTTGGGTGATGAAAACTAGACTACAGCTTAATAATGTGTAAGTTGATCATTTCCATGCTAACACATCTAAGAAACAAACCTTGAAGGGAAAAAGCAAATAAATGAAAAGCAATACCTATATAGAAACAATTTTTATTGGCTTGTCTCATTGTATGTCACTTAATGTTCCTCTTATAGACCAGAAAATGACCTCCAGTACACAATAACAGCTATGTCTGTTATTATTTTTATCTTGGAATGCTTGGAAACATTATCAGTCCTGCATTTCTGTTTTTCATTTCTGTTTTATGAATTTTTATTAATCAGCAAAATTTGTTTTAACTATTAGGAAAAGACCAAAGCCCTGGAGAATAATCCTATCAATTTATAATAAGGAGGGAATACCAGGATTTTATCGTGGTTTATCAGCATCATATGTTGGAGTAACAGAGACATGTATACATTTTGTCATTTATGAACACATAAAGTCCAAGTTACGAGCACATAAAGAGAAAACAAGACCAGGACAACAGAGTATGTTTGACTTTGTAGAATTTATGATGGCTGCGGCAACATCAAAGACATTTGCTTCAGTGATTGCATACCCTCATGAAGTTGTTCGTACACGATTACGACAACAAGAAAGTGACGGTACAAGAAAATACCACTCATTTTTTCAAGCTTTGAAAAAAATAGCAATGGAGGAAGGAAGACCAGGATTATACAGTGGACTTGGAACACAACTAATACGACAGATCCCAAATACTGCTCTAGTATTTCTGACCTATGAAGCCATAGTAAGCTTCTTGTGCAGTAATAACAACTAAGGATATAATGTCTATTTGAATAGTCTATAACTGAGTAACATATTCAACTAACAAATGCATGATAGAGGTATTTTAACATTTGTACAAGGTATAACTTGATGTTAATGCATTAAATGCATTAGTATGGTTATGTCTTGACTCTCTAAGTGTAGCTGCCTAAATTCGTTTTAGTAATAACCTAAAATAATACAAAGGGGAAAAAAGAAGAACAAAATTAAGTATATTTTAAGGCAGTGTGACTTCTGGTGCAAATGATTTTAATGTTAAAATAATACCTTCAATACTTGCCAGACTTATTTGGTTGACTGGGTAATTGTTTTTATAAAGCCATAACAAACCTTTATCAGGAGATCTAAGACTAGAACTATTCATAAAGCACATTTATTGTGGATGCTAAGAAATGATGAATCAAAGTCAGAATTTAGCACTGCAAGTAGTTGTTCAAAACTTGATTTGTACTCTGTTTTAATAGGTCTTTCCCTAATAATTATTTGCTTCACTGATCATGAAACAATATTATAATCTGGTTGAAGCTGGAGTGGATTAAATACAGTGAATGTATAGATTCATCAACTCTAGCCTCTACTGGAACCAGCTATTGTTTCATTGTCTATTTGACTTAAAACTATAGAGTGTATCTTGGGTAATTGATCAAGTTTTGAACAACTATTGGCCTTGCATCCACATTAAGTCTTCTTGTATGAATACAATAGGATAATGCACTATCAATAGACGGTTTGAATCGATCAACCTCAGACTGGATAGCATGTAATATATTCAATTTGACTCCAGCCAGTGGAATTTTGAAGTGTTTTAATTAGCTTCAATTGTAGGATAATGTGTACATTCTTTAAATTACCATGAGCTGTACTCAAATTGTAAAGAATATATTACACGCTATCAAGGCTGAGGTTGTGAAAGTGAACCGTGAAAAGGACTGTTATCTGCTTAGGCATATATCAATTAAATCCATGTCAAGCAATAGAGTAGTGTGGTACAGAGAAAAGTTTCCAGCATACTGTGTTTTAGATTTTAACCAGTAAAATCTTAAATCATGGATGTGTTTATTAGATATATCAGAAATAGCTCAGTTAATATAAATGTATAACAGAGCATCAGAGTTTATTTATATGAATGTATTATAGATGTAATATAATTATATTGATGATTTATACAAATGTTTTGGAAAATAAAGTCTATAAAAGCAAGAAGGAAGTTGTGTTAGGGTGTTTTAAAAACATTTTTTTTTAATCCCATTTTTAATTAAATTATTCAGTTTTAGTTTCATTTTTAATGAGCCTTAATAACTATGTGAAATCAAGATGTTAAAACTTTCAAAAAATGTAGGGAGATTACTTTCACGAACCTAAACCATTTAGTAAGCTAATCCCCATTTAGTAAGCCAACCCTCAGGCCTGGCTAACCCCCTTGTGTTTGCCATTGTACTTTGACCATTTTTTAAGAATTCCTTCCCTCCGATAGATAATTTTTTGTAAGCTGTTTATGACATCGCCGAGTCTTGTCCGGGGTTTTCGTGGCTAGAATTTTATGTACAGGGGGTATGTGCATGTGTTCCAGACATCACTGAACGGAAATTACACTGGGCAGATTTTCTGCTTTATAGATTGCATGGACAAAGAAAAGCATTCTTACATATGGATTTTTCCCTCTTTGAAATAAGATCCAGTCATAGGGTTTTATATTACTGAAGTACCTAAAAGTATATCTCAATTTTTGGACTTTGTTTTGTGTATCCAATAATACTTCATTTATATTATGGGATGCTACTTATAGAAATATCGTTAATATTGATATTATAAGTAACAACAACCTGTCATTGCGGGCTGGTGACTTACCAATTTGGCAACAAACTATGTTGCATGGAGCGACTGCTGGACCTCCATACCACAGGCAGCCCAATCAATATAATGGTGGCAAAAACGTTCGTTTGTCAGCTTTGTCACCGCAATTTCGCGGAATATGCACGAACTTTAGGCGACAGAAAATCGCTTCGAGCATTTTCCAAGTTGCAGTGACAAAGTTGAAATAAAATCGCCATTGAAACCGTTGCTCATATCGCGCGACAAAATTACAAGTCGAAATCTCAGAATCCCATTTCCCCCCATACAGCCTTGCGCCCTGCTCCTGCCAATAATACGAACTGTCTGTGGCCACAGGGTGGGGAAGAGGTTTTCCGTGATCCGTGATTTACCCTAAATTTGGCCTGATTAGACACTAGATAATTGACTATATATAAACGGATGATTTTATTCATTGTTGGGTTTGTAAGAAGTCTACATTTTTGGAATATTTGTCTTTAGTTCAAGAAACCTCGCATGGTTACTCGCCCAATGACAAGGCTGCGCCGGGCAATCCTTGCCACCTTTCATTAAAGGAATAAATAATAAATAAACCTTTCATTAACCTTTCTTTAAGTCCTTCATAAACTCACGTATAGTCAATCTGTCACTGTCGAATGTCTTCCTTAAACAATCATCAATTGCAAACGCCTCAACATTAGACATTTCACTGAATAAGTTCAAGTTATGCCCAATGAAATAATGTGGAAGTTTTCTGTCTCGCACTTTTTCTAAGAGCTGTTCAATGAAGTATTCAATAAACTGAATCCCATCAGTGAATGTACGGCTGCTTCCTCGCAAGTGTAGAAAAAGGGTCTTTAGATGATACGAGCACAATGGCTTTAGAATAAGTTTATTTCTTTCAAAAATGACCTTGACGATTTGATAATACTTCTTATCATCATCGATGGCCTTTGGAGAAAGAAGTGACTTCTCAGCCAGAGAGAATGAAAGTCTCCAACAGCGTTGGTCACTAATATTGACTTTTGGGACAACATGACACCCTTTTTTCTTTATAGTTTCCACTATTGCTTGACTAGGCCATTTTAATGGGTGTAGAACGCCCCAGTTGTTAGCAACAGAGGGCCACTCGGCTAATTCAGCACAAAGCACAATGTCAACATCTAATTGTTTACCGTTTAAAAGACAAAAAGTTAATTTAACTGCAGGACCATGCAAACTAGGCACAGAGCTACTTCCCCAAGGTTTTTTACTGCTGGAATTCATATTTTGCAAGCGTTGGCTCAAAAGTGCTTTAAAGAGTTTAAGTATTTTTTCTGGAGAGAGAACTGGTCGTTTATCAGGTCCTTCCACCAGTAAATCTCGCCATTTTGCGGTACCATCAAAGTGACTTTGGTATTCCAGATAAGCAAAACCTACGAGATGGGAATGTCTTCTCGAGGGGCAGACATGAACTTTGAATATATTTGAGATCTTGTTGGCATTCAATCTAACCATGATATCAAACTCATCAGCCACCACCACTTTGAGGTACTCATAGTAACTGCCTAGGAACAGAAAACAGAAAAAATGTCAATCTAATTTTTGCGTTTTCATAAGCAGGCTAATTTCCGACGAGCATACCCGATACTTGTAATACCTGATTCCCCCTGCCAACCAGCCCACCCCCCTCCCCCTCCCCCTTCCTGGGACTATAACTACAGGCTAACTAGAATTACTGGTCAAGTAGCAGTCCATACAATACTATTATAGACCAACTAGAGAGGAGAGGTAATAAAAATCCTTGGAACTGTACGTCAAATAAGAAAATTGGGGAAAGATTTTTGGAACGTACCTGTGTGTAGAATATCGAAGGTAAATCTGCTGTCAATTTCACATATTTTGGAAATTATCTCTTTATCTACGACATCGTTGATAAAACGTGCTTTTTCACTTACATCATCTTTACTTAGACTAGCGACTTTTGTATACGTCGCATCTAGTTCTCTATTGATAGCTCCTTGACTATTACAAGTAGACCTGCCACTATATAAAACACCCGCTTTTCCCCTGCCGTCATCTTTAGCTTTAGTTTCCAGTGATTCTAACTTTACATGTTGTCTTGATGGGTTTTGTTCATCAATTGTTTTTGTTTGAACAGTGCTATGTTGTGATTTCGTACTAATTCTTTTGATGTGTCTCTCCTCTATCTTTTTTGAGTGGTAATGAGTATGTATTCCAGGTTTGGTGACCAGTGGTCCTTTTCGCCGTCCTCTTAGAGGAAATGCTCCTTCCTTTTCACTTTCACTTGTTCCCTTTGTCTCTTCCACTTCAACAGCATTAGTGACCTGCACGGGTTTTTGTGACTGAGTCTTTTCGTTTGCATTTCGTGGTTTGTCTTGTGTAACCCTTCTTCGACGACCTCGCGGAGGAGCTTCTGAAGTCTCACTTTTACCCTCTTTTACATCTTTCACTTTGTTGCTTATTGGATTCGGGGGTAATTTCCATGCTTCTTCAGGGATTATTTCCCCTGCAGCAGTTTGTTTTGGTTTAGTTTGTTGGTGTTCTATAGGTGTTGTTGTTCGCTTGACTGATGATTCACCTCGTTCTCCTTCGTTTCGTTGTCTTTCCTGACCAAGTTTGTTGGCTCTCGTGCGGGCCTGTCGACTTCCAACAGGCATGGGCTGCGAGGAAATCCAGTTAAGATATTAGCAATGGTCACTTGCACATGTTTAAAATATGTATACTGATAAAAAAGTAAAATGATTTGTTGGGATAGGATAATAATGATGCGAAGAAGAAGGAGAAGACGATAAGGAAAAACAACAAAAATGAAGAAAAAAGATGATGACGATGAAGATGATGAGGACGACAAGAAGAGGAATGCTGAAAATATGAAATTCTACTAGAACAACAGCAACAACAACCAAAACCACAACAACAACAACAACCACAACAACCACAACAACAACCACAACCACAACCACAACCACAACCACAACCACAACCACAACCACAACCACAACCACAACCACAACCACAACCACAACCACAACCACAACCACAACCACAACCACAACCACAACAACTACAACAACAACAGCAGCAACAACAACTACAACAACAACAACAGCAGCAACAACAACTGAAGATCATACTGAAGAAGCCGGGCAAAAAGAAAAGAGGAAGACCAAGAAGATGAAGTTGGAAATAAAAATAAAGGAAGATGATTTGGACGGGTGACAATCGATGATGATGACTTAAGAAAAATAAAGTAAAGAGGAGAAGAATAAACATAACATCTTACAAATGATATTTTGAGAAAATATTAAAATCACAGGGCGATGAATCAATAAGTTATTTAATTGAAATGTTATTGTAAAATCTAGTTTTATCAATTGTAGCTATTGAGCAAAAACATGCACTTGAACCAAAATAGCTTTTACCAGGCTATTACTCAACCAGAACAGAGTGAGAATACCCCCCCCCCCCCCCTATAAATATAAAAGGAAACAATACCTTGTCAACTTGGCTAAACTAATAGCCATTGTTATATAGCTAATCATTTTGACTATATAACGAGCATTCTCATTGGTTGATAGATGCTCACGTGATACTAGTTAAATCTAACTGTATCCCGACCGGGATACAAGTGCCCAGCGCATTGAATAAAAATTCAAATATTCTTAATTGACTTGTCTAAAATGATTAGCTATATAACAAAACGCTTAATGACTGATCCCTCGGGAAACCAGTTTGTTTCCCTCGAATCTCAATGTTTCCCTCGGCCAGAGCCTCGGGAAACATTGAGATTCTCGGGAAACAAAACTAACTGTTTCCCTCGGGACCAGTCATTAAGTGTATATTATTACACAGTGGCAATATAATTTCATTTTATGAATATACTGTCTGTGCTCTAGGACTGAAATAGTTGTACAAAATCTGAAGAAGAACTATATATTAATAAGTAGTTCAAAGGTTTGTCAAAACACAAACAAAACACTTTTTATTGAATTGATTTTTAAGGCAAACAAATTGAACGTAACTCTACAATTTAGGTACATGAGAAAAATATAATACGCCAAGCTCCCTTGGCGGGAATTTACAATTTAGGGCTTTTAATAGGGTGACTTGATCAACACTGCTAGAGCTTCCTGTGGTTCATGTTTTGACGATATACTTCTTTGAGCACTGTCATTGATGAACACAGGTGGGAAATATCCCTATATGACCTATATAACTGATATAATCATCCCCTATGTGGATGTTGTAAAATTTACGAAGAAGCATTAGTAAAATAGAATAGAATAAATTACAAAAACATGTATAAAAAGTAGATGAAAATAAGCAAGGAATAGTTACACAGCCGAAAGATTAATAATACACAAACTATTTCATTCAGGTTAGACTGGTATTTCTATTAGAATGCACTGATTATCTGGACTTCCATTCCCCATTACAGCCAAACCTACAGAAGCGTTCCTATCGAGGTTGGAAGGTTCGATTTATTCTTCCAAACTTGATTTGAAATTTGTTTTGAAATTTGCATAAATGAATCGAAACTTGTAAGTTTCAAAAACTGCCTCAAATCAAAACATTACTTTCAATGTTTTTTTTGGACAACAGAAACTTGCTAAACCTAGTCTGCTTACAGAAATATTGTTATAAATACTTACTAAAGTATTCTATTACAATAGCATTATCAGTTATTGACCACAGATCGTGATTTCGGGACCATTATCGGTTGACGGTTAGAGTCTGCAATTTGAAACTTACAAGATTCGATTCATTTATGCAAATTTCAAACCAAATTTCAAATCAAGTTTGGAAGAATAAATCGAGCCTTCCAACACCGATAGGAACGCTTCTGTAGGTTTGGCATGTACCTTTATATTAAGGCCAACTGAGGTGACGAAAAAAACACATTTTTTTTAGTGCCGATTTGAACAATTCTTATATTTTCTGTCATATTTATGAATTTAGAATAAATTATATAGATTGTGGACGTTTCGGAGTCTCCACGACTAAATTAAATTTTTTTTAAAGCTAGAGTACTAACGTTAAACGTTAAATTTATATAAGAATGTTGATAATCTTTACAAAAAAACTTTGCATAAAATACATATATTAATTTTAAAACGAGAGCTGTGACACAACTTTGAAACTTTTCATCCACTGTATTAGTACCAGCAATCAGAACTACATATCATCCACTGTATTAGTACCAGCAATCAGAACTACATATATGGTTTTGAAAAGTTTGCATATAGTTTCGAAAGTACGTGCTAATAAATAAACTGTGATGAAAAAGACAAAAAATACGAAGAAGCAGACATGAGGCCATTCATTGCTTGAAAATAATAGTATTGACTCTGATTTTTGACTAGAAACTGATAAATATTAATGCTATGAGCTTACCTCTTCTTATTTCTGTAGAAGACATCCGTTTTCCCGAACCAAAGCGACACAAACACGAAAGGATATACATGTGGTCATGAAGCCGAATGCATTGGCTTCCAAGAAATCCGGAAGTGAGAGCAGGCTTGACGTCACATAAAGAGCTTGGGTAAATTTTGGTTCTTTGTTCACGAGTTCTAAAAATAGATAATAGTATTCACTTTCAGTTTTTGTTTACATTTTAACTAAAAGACACTCGGATCGGACAGCCTAGCCCTGTTAAAATCTTTTGAGAATCATCAGATTATTTGTCTTTTTTATTTCGATAACGACGTCAACTGAAGTGTTTCAAATATGGCGCAATGTTAAATATTAGCTATCGCCATAATTATCATAATACACAAATCATAACCACTACTATAACAACTTTGAGCTCTATCATAAAAGTTCTATCATAACTTTCTACACCACTTAGGTGTTTTGCTTCTTTGATTGATATCTAAAATCAGACTATGAACTTAAATTAATACTTTGTCGGGAGTTTTTTACTATCTTTGAACCTCTGGGTCGCCGATGCCTGCAATGGAACTTCTCTTTCTTATACAGTATATTTTGGTATACATCAGTATTAAAGATTTTATTTTTGTTGCGATTAGAAATGCTTTTTCTTATTGACACAATGAGCAAAGTTTCATGAAATTAAATTCTATAAATACGTCGCAAATGCACCTCAAAACGCTGGAAATCGCACATCCGAGAGTTCATATTTCCGCATTTTACCGGGGGAGAGTCCCCTTATTTACTCCCGCCCTCGCCGTCTTTACCCCCTCAATACAAATTCTGCTCCGCGGTCCCTGAATTAAAGATAAAAAAAAGGTCAGTAAGACTTGTTTATAAGAAAGAAAGTTCGTGTTACTTCTTTTTTTGCTTGCAATAAGGGGGAAGAATCAGGTGAGGATGACTTAGGAACAAATGTAGTAAGGGTATGCTCGCCGGGAATTTAAAGAACACCCTTCACGTAATAAGAATATTATGTAATAAGAATAAGAACAAACACAACACGAGTTTTGGCAGTGAATTATCACTTTGTTCTTTATAATTATAACTACAAATCTAAGACTGGTGTGTGCTCTCTAAATTATCCTGAAAGCTGTTTGAATTAAACCCTTTATTATATTTCAGGGTTTGTTCAAATAACAGTTTTAGTCCTTGGGCTTTCTGTGCTAGCCTTATTTAAAGTCTTTTTTTTTAATAAAAACAATACTGATATATTTCATTTTAAGCTAAATTATTATTTCTATTACAAAGCAATGTTGAAAAAACTATCTATTTATAATCAATACTCTTTCTATTCGATATATTCTTTTTCAAGCAATTTACATCAACAACTGAAGTGAATTGGGCACTTCCAAATTCACTCACTTCAAAAAAGCTCATTTGCGTTTTTTCCTGCGTTTTTCCACGTTTCTGACAATCGTGATGATTTCTACAACCTCGTAAAGACCGAATCAAAATAAAGCAACCAATTTGGAAATTATATATCGATTGTCTGACCAGCCTCGTATTCATGTTTAGTTAACCAGAGAATTCTCAATAGAACGAGAGGCTAGTAAGTCAATAACAGTGGTTATCCAAATTGTTTCCCGTATTTTGATACGGTGTATAACATCTTAAAGATGTTCAAATAATTTACTGATGGAGAAGACGTAGTGATGGTATATGAAAATGTTCCTTAGTCATACACTCGCATTAATTGAAATTATACTACAGAATGTCTTTAATGACTTTCTTTAAGTCAGTAACTAAGTTACTTATGAAGATGACTTTGGTTTCAAGTCAGAAACTATATAAGTCAATTTAGTTATCGTCGCAGTCAAGACAGACTTTCCCATCATCTCGCTTGCGGAATTTTTCTCCAGCTAATGTTTTCCCACATTTGCAACAGGTGAAGCATTCACGATGGAAGTGCTTTTCTGCATGGGCCACAAACTTGGTGTTTCCTTCGATTAATTTGTCGCAGGCTCCACAGCGTTTGGCGTGTTTTTCCCGATAGCAGTCTTGACAGACATTGTTGGCTCCCTGTTTAGTGAAAGGTTTTCCTGCCAAAGGATTGTTGCAGTGGAAACAAGTAAAACACTCACTATGGTAGGTATTGCCCGAGTGTTGCACAGATGATGTTCGGATGATTTCGCTGCATTTCACACACACCTAAGAAGGAATAACAGTCAAGTTTCGTTAAAATATGCATGACATGTTTAAAATAGATGGTCAGGAAGAGGGACCTGTACTGAAAAAACTAGGAGGAGAAGGAGCTTGTGTTGAAGTACGTTGGGGTTTTGAAAACCGCACAAAACATTTTGTTTCCGTTCAGCGAGTCAGAAAAACAACAACAAAGGGAACCGCAAACCGCTTAGTTTTGTAAAACCGTACTTATCAAAGAAAAAAGAAACATAATTATAAGCGCATCAAACATAACGCGAAACCGCATAACCGTTAATGTCGACATAAATTAGACCAAGAGCATCAAGAGCATCAAGAGCATCAAGTATAAAGTACCCCTCTTACTTAATATTCTCTTTATTAGGTATAGCCAGGAGCTCATTGCGGCCGGAGTTCATTATCTTGAGTTAACGTTTTCTCAGACTGGATATATTTATATTCATATTTCGCTTCTGTCCGCCATGTTGGTTTTTGTTTATGAAAAACTAAATTTATGCATTTATGACGTAAGAAAAGAAATCGCAATTTGATTAGCTAATGTGAAATTTCTTGGCGTGAAATGTTTTTTGAATATAGGTGGTCTGGCAAAAGTGATAACTCCTAAAGGAGATAAGTGAGATGTACGCTCCGGGTAATGCACTCCTGGTATGACATATAACATATGACATATAACATATAACTGATCTTTTATCGTACCTTTGCAAATTTGGAATCAAAGCAGGTATTGCACAGTCGCTTCTCGTCTCTACGAATGAACTGCTTGCTGCCAATTGGCTCTTGGCATTCATCACAAATAAAGCACTTGTCGTGAAAGGTTTTATTTTGGTAGCCAACTTTCTTTTCTCCTGGAGCAAAATCACCTCCACAGTTAGCGCAAACTTTGGATGGATTGATGCCTCGACAGCCATGACAAATCAGCTTATCGTCCTTGAACGTGAAGCCTTCATTCAGCTGTGAAAACAAATTTGAGATCTTTATTCATTTAAGTCATAGCTTTCCCAAACGACACACTAGGGCAAGTTTGTGGTCACAGAACAAAACGACTTTGATAAAAGTTTTAATTTAGAGTAAAAGTAAAATGTAAATGTGTATACACCTAATTGCAAGAACGTTTGTCATTTAGTGGGAAAGGAATTAATAAAAAGTCAAGCTGAACTCTTTAATTTCTTTTGTTATTCCTCTCTTACTAAATTACAACCTCCAACCTCCTTGCAATTAGGTATACAATATAATACAAAAATTGTACTTTCGATTTGGAATGAATAGTAACTGAAAATCGACCATCCCTCTATCCCTCCAACCTGGTCATACAGTTATCTATCAGTTTCATGATGAGTTTTCACTTACTAGCTGTTTCTCACACTGTGAACATTTAAAGCAGGCTTCATGCCAATGCTTGTTTCTAACATCCACATCTTTGGACCCTGGGCCAATAGGCTCCTTGCATGCTTCACAACAATTAGCGAAGTTCAAATCGTAACATTTAAAGCAAGATGGCCTCGCCTCTACCGTCACAAACTTTTGATTCGACAGGGATTCGTCACAGAAGGAACAGCACAAGTGTCCCGGATGCCAGTTTTTCTCGATAGCTTGAGAGTACTCACCAACATAGATCAGCTGTGTAAAAATACAATCAAATCTTTAATAAACATGTTTTTTATATTCAAAAAAGTTATTAAAAAAGAACGATGAGTATTGTGATATAAACTCATAATCTTTTCCTTCATCAACAACGTTTTTCTATTAATTACGTGTTGAAATCGTAAACAACAGAATAAGGCATTAGTAACTTGTATGTCTTGGATGGATAATATCAAGAGAATATTTAAATACTCTCTTGATAATAATTATGGTATAATGAAAAAAAATAAAATATTTTCCCACTATTTACCTCCTCACAGCCAGCACATCGTGGCTTATTTTTTTCTGACCAATGTCTGCAACAGTAAAGAGATCCTTCCTTGTAACAGTAAACAAGATCTGTCAAAAAATCGCCATCTTCCTCACAAACAAAACATCCGACATGCCAACAGTTATTAGCTTCTGCTCGTTCTGCAAAGACAGCCATTTCTCCAGCATCAATAGTTTTCTCGCATTTTGAACAAGTGGCTGCTTCTGATAAAGAAGGGCAGACTGTCCCTGGATTTAAAAAAGAGAAACAAAACGTATTATTGAATGAATAATTTGTCTTTTATCAAATAAAACTTTATATAGCCGCAAATATCAAGCAAAAATATAATTGCCTGATGTGAAGTTTCAAACGCTATATTTATCTTAAATTATATTAAATGAATTTATTTAATTTTTATATGGCACCGGAACGTTTTTTCATTGAAAACGTTGACCAATTTGATGTTCATTCCCTTTCAAAAGCAACCCGAGTAAATGTTTGTGCGCGCGTGTGGAGAATTTTCCCGCCAAAATTGTTCGGCCAGCGGTTTTCCACATCGAGAAACGAGAAGTACATTGGAAGTTGTTGAGCATGCACGACGGCTTGTAAATCCCATCAAACATGCTCTGTTTTATTTGGTTTCTTACCAACTCCTAATGCTCCTTGGAGTCTTTTCTCACGGAAGTCATCCATGGCCATCTTTTGATCAAGTGTAAGTTTTTTACAATGCTTTGAAGAGAAATCTTGCAAGGGAATTTGAAAGGCTAGATGTTTGGCTCGATTTTTGGCTCCTTCGGAGAACTGTTTTGGAACAACATTTTCAGGTAATTGTTGCATAAATTGTTGGATCTGACAAAGAAAAAACCCCATTCAAAATCAAACATTTCAACATCATTATCATTAATCGTGTAATTATATAATGATTCATTCAAGAATAAGTGACAACAGATATTTTGGGCAGAATCTTTTGTAATGTATCACAAAGACCCGTTGCAAATCTGTTTTAAAGCTAAAGCTTATTTTAATATACATAAAAAGTCAAAACAAACGGCAACAAAATCTCTCTAATGGCCGTTCAAATATATATTTTAGACTCAAGTTGATGCTATATTTAATAAGAAGATGAGCTAGTATCAAGGAGAGTCACTTTATAGTCTGCAAAGATCTTAGTGATCTGTAAGTACTAATGTTTTTTTTATTTATTCAATAATACACACAAGAACAACTACATTTCTCTTCAACAACATTCACAACAAGTTGAAGTATACACAAATGTCACGTTTTAAAAGTATTTTGTACAAGAAAAGTTGCTATAAAATATCCAAGATTCTGTGCAAAACAAATCTTATGTGGTTCATAATTAATTATGAATATTATGCTCCAAGGCATGCAACACTAATATTTTTAAGATTATCAAATAGAAATACTAATGTGAAATTAAAAATAAATACTGATGGAAGAAGTTCAAGCATAATTTCTATCTCAATAACATCTGAATTAAATTAAAAATTGTACAAACAAAATCCATTTCCATATCAGAAATGCTAATTTAATTTGATAAATATTCCTTTAAGTCATCAATTCAACAAAAACAATGGTAAAAGACTATATATAGGCATATTAAGAGGGAGTAGACAATGTAGTGAAAGAGGTCTACAAAGGTCTCTATATTAAAAAAGGTCTAAAGACCCCACAGAGAACAATAACTATGCCCACCACAGGGAGCCCAGTAATTAAGGTCATACAAGTGAATTGCATTCATGGTTTATCTGTTTTGTATACATCTTACCTGTTGACTACTTAAGCCACTAGGAACCCATTCATAACCTTCTAGACTTGCTTGCGATAGGTCTGAGCCAGACATAATTTGTTGGTCTGCTTCTTCAATACACATTCTGTCTGTTGGCATGTTATTCTCGTTGTTTAATGATGAGACATGTAGTTCTTGAGAACATTTGCAAGAATTGCAAAACTTCCTAAAAATTAAAATAATTCAATAGTTACCAACATGGCTAAAAAAGGTAATGGACTAACAACTTGTCACACCAGTAGTTATACAGCTCACTAGCTAGGAGCCCATGTTTGCTTATGAAGAAGAATGTTTATCTTAGGGCGAGGCAAATGATTCTCTTTCATTGACTAGGTATACTGACCTATTATATTTCAAAAACGTTCTTACCAGTAATAATTAAATACCAAGCTATAACCTGGTTATAATTCTGATAGATTGCCCCACCCTACACCCCAAATACTTGACATCTCATTCTTAAGAGTCACTAAAAGACCTATTTTATTCCTCGCTATATGAGACAAATCATGCATATCATAAGTCAGTTATTACAACATCTAGCGTCAATTATCAAATAAGACCCCTGCAGGGGACTTCTAACAAGCAAAGTAAAAATGGCAACTTTTAATTAAACATTATACAAGAGGCTGTCGCTAACTGGAGTTTCAGGTACTAACTAATTTATCAAAGGATTTTAAATGTTAATAAAGTTAGTAAGTAAACTATATTTTTTCTTTGAAAGAGTGAAATACATAATGTTAACTTGTTAAACTATAATAAGCTACAGTGATGGGTGACTAATTTTCATTTTTAACTTTAATTAAAAACTATTGGCAAATACAAGTATCCTAGAGTTCCACAAACAAAAAGAGGTTAATTTTAATTAAATTTAATATTTGCTTCTAAAAGAGCAATTATAGTTTGACATTAAGATTATTGACCAATTGTCAATATGGCCGCATTGAAAAATAAGCACCACCATCAGTTTGAGCTGAGAAAGTTTTATTGCAGCTATATTATGGTAATATAAATCATTCAAGTGAATTAAAGCTATTTGGAATCAAAATTATAGTATACAGAGATTTGTATGTGTTCAGTGAACTGTTTCCTTGCTAGCTAGCCTCATTGCAGTGTTTTTGACACTTGAAATTCTCATAACCTCTTAATAATAATAATATATTTTTATTTATACTTGGATATCAGGGTATCAGATATTGCTATTTCACTCACACATATGTACACTACAACTACATTCAAATATTTTGTACACACAACTGATCTGCTCGCATGTTGATTTTCTTCAGTCAGAATTTAATATTTTTCTTTCAAATTTTTTTACCTGTGTTGATGTCATTCTAATCTATAATTTAAAAAAATAATATAAAAATTAAATAAATAAAAAAAATATGATAAAGAACTGGAGGCCTTACTGGCATTTGGTCTCTATAATTAATTAACTATGTAATTAATATTAAAAAATTAATGAATAGTTAATGAGACATTTTCAAAAGAAATCATGACCATGACGAGTGTTGTAAATCTGATACAACACTAGTGTTGTATATCCTGATTTGCATAAGTTTTAACTGGTAATTTTACGACAAAATTTATTTTAATCTTGAAAATTTTGGTAAAATATGAAAGTGCTAACCTAGATATTCGGCTTGCGATTGTATCTGCCGATACAACACAGCCGCTCATGTTGTAAACACTACAAACACTCATCATGATGTACTTTGATCTTTTCAAACATAGGTAATTCAAAATTCCATAATAAAATAATGGAAAGTTGAATCAAGTAAATGATTTGTTTATAGTTATGATGATTGTTATATATAGACAAGCTAATTAACAACTGTAACGGGTCACTAATTTCTTCTTATGTAATTTTAATTAAATATATTCCCAAACACAAACATGTAATATTTTTGTAAAAAATGAAAACATTCAAAAATAATTATTATTATTATCCAACTAGTCATAGATGAGTAAAAATATTGCAGGAGTAGGACAGGATCGAGTAAAAATATCCAGCAATATTTTTACTCATCTATCTAGCCCTCAAGGAAAACAATATTTCCCATTATAAAAGAACAAAAACCTTTTAATTTGGATAATAAATAACTAATTAAACAGTTTGATGTGTAATATGGCTGGATATTTTACTCGTTAACTTGCCCGGAGGCTCGTCAAAATACAGCGTTTCACTCGTAAATATCCAGCCATATTACACATCAAACTGTCTAATAAGATATATTTAGCTTATCTAACATTATAATTCTGTATTTAAAAATAAATATTCTATGCTTCAAGAGTTTATAATAAATTAAATCATGTAAATGTTTCCATAGACTAGATACACAAAATGTTTGACAGGATTTAGGAATCAGATTTGCAATGAATTGACAGGAATAAAAGCAGTAAGCAAGAGTGTGAAATATGAGAAAATTAAAATTATGCGATGGTTAACTGTTGAGATCTTAAACTTCTATTGATCACTCTCTCTTTAGTACAGTAAAACTGGTTTCTATTCTATGTTTAAATATAGAATTAATAACTAAGATAATTAACTTAATATGAAATTTTATTTTTGCTTTGGTTTTGATGCATGGGCATGCATATATACATGTTGCATATTTTGTATGTGTTTCTAATAAATATGTATTACTATTCACATCAAACCCCACCCAAAACCCCACCCAAAACCCCACCCAAATGACCACCAATACTGGTCGACATTCAGTAAAAGCCATGGTTTCCTTTAGAAGCAACACGCAAGCCCACACCAGAATTTAATTACAATGGTAAAAATATCCCATAATACTTACCTCCATGGATGGGTTGTAAAGCCCTGACAGTTGGGACCACATATCAAACAAGAATGTCCTTCTATTTCATATGCTGTTAAAGGTTCCTAAATAATTCAATGCAAACATATATTTAATACATTTGTATTTTGCTTTACTAAATCATTTGTATTTTTAATAATATACGCTGGGCTGGCAGCCAACCAAAACCGGCGCTTTTAATTTTTTTGAGCCCGCGCGATAAAAGCGGTTGTCCACACAAGTTTACATGTAAAATCAAGATGGCGGCTCGTGCATACAACAAAGTTTGTGAAGCCATGGATGAATTTGTCGGTGAGAGTCCCTTTTGGGAAAGAAAAAAGGCAACTGAGATCAAGGGGGAGCTGTTGCAATTGACACGGGCCGTTTTAAAGAAGCATCTGATCGAAAATGAAGAGAAAAGTACCAAATATTTTCTTGCACAGCCAGCACGAATGCTCAAAAGAGAACTCACACAGTGGGATAAAATATGTTGTAGGAGAATGACCAAATCGACGAGCTCTAGGAATCCTTTTAAAATCCATTTTTCAAGGAACTTACCATTTGAGGTGTTTGATGTTTTGAAAGTGTTGTGTGAAAGTTTGCCGAATATCCAGAAGAAAGAAACCAAGTGTACATGTAAGTTTTCCTTCGCCTTTGCAGAAGATGTGGTAGAGTTGATGGAAAAAGCCGGTTTGAAATCGTCGGAATCTTCGCCTCTACTAGCAAAACTTTTCAAGAACAAAGAGTACACATGCCTTAACTGCAGGCAAGATAGGACATTTGATATTGTTTACTCATATTCAAGAGAGTCTGTTTCTGTCACATGTTATTATGGCTTATGGAATGCATTTGGTATCCCTCAGCATGTGTGAGTTGTCTAAAAAATATATAATTGCCTTTTTATGACAATTTATACGTAAATATTACAGTTAATACCCGTATTGATTTTATAATGAAAAGTTAAGGTATATATTGTTCGATTACAATCTTGAAACCATCATTGGGTATAACAAAAGTACAGTGTATGTGAATACAACAAATTTAACTGCAATGCTAACAAAACATATAACTCTATTATATAACTATTGTGTTACAAACCATATCTTTTGTTATCATTGCAGTTAAACTTGAAGTATTCACATAATTTAGTTATACTTGATACTGGTTTCAAGATTGTTGTTATTGAATACCTTTTATTTTCATTTTAACATTGATATCACAGTCACTATTGAATATCAGTATCATCTGAAGGATACCATGCATTGTGTACACATTACCGGTATTTGTATTTGTTCTTGAAAGGTTTTGTTAAATAGGATACATATATTCTGCAGACGTTATGCTATTATTTATTATTCTCGATCAGAAATATTTTGTTCCATGCGTGAGTTCTCATAACATTATTGATGGATGAGTGAAATAATATATTTTGCAAGGAAAAGCCTGATCAGAACTTTAAGGTATGAACTTTAATTATTTTTTTCAAACAAACCTTGTACTGAGGGCATACCTGTACATGGGATGTATGATCAAAATATGTTATAACTTATATTGAAGGTTTATTATCAACATTTGTTCACGCTTAAGAACCCAATAGACATTAAAATACATTTGAAAATCATGTTGATTGTCTTTATTCAAACTGTAACTGTACAGACACAATTGAAAGTAAATATCTTATCTGCCCTTGGACTACCTGCCTACCTACATAAGGGAATTTTATTTTTCCTGTATGATATCAATGGTCGTTCAGATCTAACGGAACCAAAAACAATCATTGCAGGGTCTATATATGTAAACTTTTAAAAACTAAAGACTCAATTTCAGTTTCAATGTAGTAGAGTGCTTACACTATGTCCATGAAATAAAATCTAAATAGTTACTAACTAATAGTTTTTATTTAGTGACTATTAGTGACTATCACTCAACTGGAACAGCTTTAGTAACAATACACAATGAATAAAGTATTAACTTTCTATGGTTTTGAGTTCCCTTGTGTCTTGTGGTCTATTGTTACTAAAGCTGTTCCAGTTGAGTGATAGTGACTAATAGTCACTAAATAAAAGCTAATGTGTAGGAACTATTTAGATTCTATTTCATGGACATAGTGTAAGCACTCTATGGTTTAGGTAATTCATATTGTATTTCTCAGCATGTGTAGTCATATTTAAGGCTTTTACTTTTAGGCTGCATGTGGGATGTACTGGTTAGCATCAAAGGATATAACAATGGAATACACTGTATTGCTTTTGTATTTAACAACAGTTAAAGAAAAATTAAGCATTCTGGATTGTTTTGCCCAATAATACATTGTTTAGATCAAAGTAAATGTCTTTTTTTTTTTAGAAAATATTAAAAGTGGAAGCATTCCTAGATCAAATAATTGATATCTAGTCCTCCACAATATTGGCCCTTTTGAATTTAGAAATAACATATTGAAAAAACACAATCAATGAAAAATGTATAAAACAACAAACAATGTAAAGATAAATAGACACAGGCTATTTCTTGTTTTTTTTTTTTTTTATTCAGCATCATGTTTTTCATGTGATATTATACAAGTGTACCACTATGTAGTTCATGAGGAAAAACAATACAAAATCACAATTGTAAAGAATGTGTAATGTGTATTTTGATTTGCATAAGTTGTAAATACCTAGCAACTACCTATTTAACTACCTATTTAACTACCTATCTACCTAGCAACTACCTATCTACCTAACAACTACCTATCTACCTAGCAACTACCTATCTACCTAACAACTACCTATCTACCTAGCAACTACCTATCTACCTAACAACTACCTATCTACCTAGCAACTACCTATCTACCTAACAACTACCTATCTACCTAGCAACTAGAATCATTCCCCAGGGGTTGGTTACCCTAGCTCACAAAACCAGCTGTATACTTGATAACTACTCCCCGGGGATTGGTTACCCCAGCTCGTAGTGTTATTAACTACAATAAATATCAGATATTAAAAAAAAAAACACTTACATGTTAGTAGATTTGATGCTTTGACTGGTGTCAACAAAAAATTGCCACAAGTCAATTTGCTTTTTTCACATAGGTGTTACCTTAATGATAGAGTCATTCTGATGTGCCAAGTAGCTGACATACTAAGGGATCTACCTTGCCACTTTCACAGCTTCTTGATATTGCCAGTCGAACTGGATGACAACACAAAAAGCATTGTTCCTGTTCAGGATACTTAGGATGTCCACAATAGCAAAAATCAGCACATTTGATACGGTCAGGAATGTAGCTTACAGGTTTTGATTTATACATTGCGGCGTGTGGATCTTGCTCTCTAAGATAAAGTGTGGAGATAAATTCATGCCTAAAAACAAGGTCCCATCTATTGGCTGGCAATGAATGTTCAGCATATTTTTTTACCTTTACATGTTTTGCTTCCCTCCCCTGCATGGTATTTATTCCCAGACCACAGTTGAACTTTTCCATTGTAATTTGTGTATGAAAGGGAATAACATACCCTATAGTCCACACTGTAGGAGTGACTGACAGTAGAAACATAGAACATGTGTTAAAAAAATGTGTGCACTTCACTTTAAGTTCAGTAAGATCATCTGGTGTTATTGACTGTCTTGTATATAAAGATACTGCATCTCTAAGGTTTAATCCTAAGTAAGCTAAAGCATGAATTTTAAGAGCAAAACTTACACTCGGTTGTTGTACTGCTAACTGGAGGCAAGAAATCAAGAGCATAAAGTTGTGGCAAAACAACTTGCTTTCTTTGCCAGTAAACCTGTAGTCAAATGGAACTGATCTACCTGATTGAAACCACCTTTTTACTTTCAGATATAACAAATTGCACTTAACCTCACTTTTTATTGCATTTAGGTACAATAGAAAAGGGCATCCTTCAGGTAGTTCATCTATGGCTTGGGTAGCTTTTGGAATGTTAGAGGCATCAAGGGCCAAAGTCATTAGCTGTTTGTTGAAATACTGCCAAGCATTGTTTGTATTGTGAAGTGGCTCAGCTAAAGCCTTATTAACTAACTTTCCTATAATAGGCACTCTCTCTTGTCTAGACTTTTCTTCTTTTATTTTTCCTAATACTTTGTTTCTTTTAGTAGATTTTGCTAGCTTTGTATTCTCTAATTCAGTTTTCAGATCAGAAATCTTATCAGCTACTTTTAGCCTATGACTATAATCCCATGGTTGCCAAGTATGTGATTCATTGTAACCTACTGAGCCACCAACTAAATCCTTGTTATCTGAATTAACATTAGCAAATGTAGAAAAATAATGTGAAGCATTGTTCAGCTCACCTGCATAGAATGCAAGCCATTTCATATCAGATGGTACTAGTTCAAATTTAAAAGAGATATTAATATCTTTAACAACATCAGTATACAGTTTTGATTCTATCAAAGATATATGATCCATCAAGTCAGTTGCATACCTTACCATGGCAATACAGTCTTCTTTACAATTTGCACCACATAATAAAAAATTGTCATTGCAACAGGCAACTCTAGATTTCACATTCAAAAAACTGACAAGCCAAGAAGTAGCCTCCGACTCTTTGCCAAATGGGGCACCGTCAGCCCCAATGGCTACTTTAAACTCTCCTACCCTACCCCCAAACCAATCTAGGAGAGGATCATTGTTTTTGTGATAGTTTTGGTCAATGTATAAATACATTCGGGCTATTCTAATTAAGAGATCTTCAACGTTGCGAAATTTGCCAATTACCTGATCATCACTGTGAAGGTCAGTACAGAATATTGACATATCATGTAATTCCCCTATGTCTAGCGAATTAATAAACTTTATTACTTTCTGGTATGGCAGAATTCTAGGAATTGGAATTCCTGGCATAAACTGGACAGAACCTCTAACTTGTTTTTGATTGTCAGTTGACTTTTTACTTTCAATAGTTGATGCTGCTCTGATGTCTATATACTTTGATTTACTAATAAGACCCCCATTATAAAGTATTTTCAAACTACGGGTACTATTAGCACTACTGTTTTCATATTGATTTACCTTCTTTTTAATGATTGGAGAAACTGATTTCGATATTACTTTCGGTGTGTTTTCTATATAGTTTTGTAATTGCTTTTGTGGGGTATTGTTAAGTAATGTTGCCCACAATCCATCAAGTGCTGGTTTACAATTAATATTAGTAGCCCCATGGATGATTTCTGCACTCACCATTGTCTCATTCATTCTATCATGTGCCCTTCTATCCCCTAAATTAAGCTTACTTAAGTTATCAACATTAAGTGTCGAAGGATTTCTTTGCCGTGCCATCTTCTTTCTTAAACTTATTGATATGATTGAGGTTGTCTTTCTCTTTTGGCGTACTACAGCTAACTCTTCAATTTTCTTATTAATGTTATCAATCTATTTTTGAAAACAAACTATTAGTCAAACCGCAGGTAAAACAAAATATACAAAATACTTGTCATCAAAATATCATAAATGGGGCTGTACTTTAATTTTGTGTTTGAATGGTGTATTATTATAACAGAAAGACAATACCAAAGCCAGCAATAGCAACAATAAAAGAAGCCCCAACACAATTTCACTAGCTTTCTCATGATTACATAAACCAGCTCACATAAACACAATATCTAACCAAAAAAGGATATAGAAGCAATTTATAGTCTTACCTTCTTTTATACATACATAGCTTGGGTTTATAATATTTATCTCTTATCTCCAATCAATCAACTAGTTGGCATATTTCAGATTCAGAGTAGATATCAATAAGTTAATAATTAGCAAAGCAGTGTCGGTATCATAAATGCACGAGCAAGTTAAAATTCCAATTATTATCAATAAAACAACATCAAACAAAAACTAAAAACAAAACACAAATAGATGATTAATAAACATTTTTTACATTTACCAAAGTCAGTAAGAATGTAAGAACGAGTTGGATAGATTGGCAATTCTACCTTTTGCTGAAGTCGACGAACTTTTTCCTGCTTTTTACGATAGATTTTGCTCTTCTTCGCAATTTCGTCTCTTTGAACTTTTAGGAAGTACTGCAAACGGTCGACTGCAAATCGCGGATTTTTCTTTTTTCGTCCCATCGTTGAAGCAAAAATTTCAAGGGCAAATCTGTCAACGGCAAATAGCTAAAGAAAGGCAATATCAAGTAAGTTAACGGCTTGTAAAGATACCTCGATATTACCAAACCATCTTCGAATCGAATAAGCAGGAAAAAGTTAGTCAAAAAGTGATTAAAATAGGCCATATTATAATTCTAATAACTTGAAAAATACTCAATGAAATGTGTTCATTATTGCTCTACACCTTCTTCAATTAAAAAGCAAGGAATTGTTCGTTTCAGAATTTAAATTAAAATCTAAATATCATCTATATGTCAATACTTATGCTACTGTTTTACAGACACGTTCGGAGTTCTTCTCAAAACAGCAACAGAATGGTCAATATTTCTCGCGCCAACTTCGGCCAAGGTCTTCAAAATCCGGCGCCATTTTACAACAACAATCCACCATCTCATAGATCAATATCTAGTCGGCAAACAGTCGAAATATGATCGTAATCGGAAACGAATAAGGGCTTCAAACGACCTTTTCCGTAAAGCGCTCGCTCTTGCTTCGTTTTGCATTCGGGAAAACAGCTGACCATCGGGAAAAAACACGAAAATGCCACTGAATTTGGCACGAATTAAAACCGCTGATTCAAGGCGCCCGCGTGCCCAGCGTGATAAATTATCTTTTTGCAACATAAATAGTGATACTTTATGCTAATTCTATTGTACTCTATTGTTTAATTAGTACTATGTTTTGTTTTTGTTTTGCACACTTTTAGTATATAAACATGTATGCTAACATTCAAAAATAGTGGGTCATGATTTTTTGGAATTATCTACAGTGCAATAAATTAATATGAAATATTTTTTATTTCATTTTTATTTTTCAATTGATTAAACTGTGTTCTAATTCAGTTCTCATTTTCTCTATATAACCATTCTATGAAAATAGAAACCCTGGAATAGAGGCTATATATGACCTCAAGCCCACATAATTAGTACATAGTCCCTTCGGTTTCCGAGGATGTGAGAATAGATGATCAAAATCAATAAAATACATGTTGCAGAGTTCAAACATTGATTTTTGAAATGATTTCTCAATAATACTTGTGATAGCTATCTTGATATAAGAATGTATCATTACATTAGGTATTTATTTGGTTCTTTATATTAGTCTAATATATCATTCTTTGTTGTTTTGATACTAATCACTATAGAGAGTCTCTGATGCAGACGCATGTATTTAGTTACAAAATTATAGTAAAATAATGACAGGAAATCAGTCAGACATGTAACATTATACAGATATTCCCTATTCTATGAAATAAACCTGGAATATCCCTGTACGGAAATGTCTAACAGCAAAAATCCATTACAATCCTAAATTTATTGTGTCTAACAATAGAAACAATAATTATATAAGCTAAACTCATCAACTTAGTCTTATGTAGTATTGCTAGATTTGTTCTATGTAATACATTTACTTAACTTCACTGGTTTGTATGGATATTTTAGTTTATATAAGGAAGGGAAGAGATATTAAACCTAAATCGTGTGTTAAAGACACTATCAATCAAAATGGTTGGTAATCTTTTTATTACACAGATATTACAATACATATCATAGACATTGTTTTATTTGCAGCAGACATCTGGTCTTCACTGCACGTCAAAGAAAATCCTATTCTATTAAGCAACCCTTTCTGTTGTACTTGGGGATTAAAACTTTTAAAATTGGCATATCTGATTGTTTTATTGGATATACTGTTCAATATAATTGAGGACAAAGTGGAAGGTGTAGACATGTACTAATGTTGTTTTATCAGTATTGATAATCATGAAATGCACACCCCTTTCATCTAGCAAATTGATTTTGATCCGGGGAGGGGCATACTCCACCTGGTTCACTTGGGAGTTAAAAATCCATACTCTCTATTCAAGTGAAATAAAGGAGTGAACCCTAATTTAGTGGTATTCAAGAATAGTGAGGCACTTTATTTCTGTGTCTTTAAAATATTAGTAACCACTGTAGGAGACACAAAAAACCCTAGGATTGTTTTTCCAAAATTCTAAATCCTCTTCTCAATTTGGGATAAAATGCACACCCTGTTTAAGACAGCAAATTAAGGCCAGAAACCATACCCTATCGAGCTGCACATACTCGTATAGCAAAACAAAATTATATCGGAGTACCCTGTCAGTGTTTTGATATAAATGTTTAGATCAAATCTAGCAGTATTCAAGAGATGAGCTATTATATAGACAGTGTCACATTTTGTTTTTAGGATTTAAGCTTAGAGACGATAAGCTATACATTAGTATCAAACCCAATCAATGACTTTTTTTATAAATAGCATCTCATTTTATGATATGATTGCTTTCATTTTATTATGACCTAGTCAATATTTTCATAAAAACATAGTCTGAATTACTCAATAATATATAGCATGAATAAAGTAAAAAGTAAAAAATGTGTGTACAGGAGTAATTTAACTTTTAGATTCAATCAATAGTTTTACCCATATTTACTGAGCTATAGTGTGACATTTCCTAATATCATCCATTAGTAAATAGGAAGTCTACAAGGGTTAGCCCAGAATTGTCTTAGATCCAATCCGCAAGGCATGATGTAAATCTTGTCGTTGATATCAAAATGTCAGACTCGCAATTTTTGTTTTTTTTTTCGTCGTGATTTATGAGTAAGTGTCTATTTTCGGCAAAGCATGATGTAAATGTTGTTGTTGATACCGAAATGTCAGTCTCACAATTTTGATTTTTTTTTCATCATGATTTTTGAGTAAGTGTCGATTTTCGGCAAAGCATGATGTCTATCTTGTTGTCGATATCAAAATGTCAGTCTCACAAATTTGATTTTTTCGTCATGATTTATGAGTAAGTGTCTATTTTTGTTATTTGCGAAGAAAAACATATTGATATAAAATCAAACCCCTTTTAAAATCCATTGCAATAATCCTAAGGTAAAATTATGAAAAGTTATTAATGTATATAGAATACAAACATATGGCTATATGGCTTTTATCAAACTGTATTTGCATTCATCAGTTTTAAGAATGGTATAGGGGTCGGATGGTTACCTGGCAACCAAATTTAATTAATATTCTGGAAAACATTGCTGTCGAAAAACAGGCAATATTTATGCTAATAAAATAACTTATTTCTAGTTATCTTGATATTGACCTTGTGCATTAACAAAAACAACCACAATAATAATAATATATGATAAAAGAACATAAATAATATAATAATAAATAAATAGATAAACAAGATATTACTGATAATAATGATAGAATCAATACATCATCATGATAAGAATAATAAAATTCATGACTATTTTCATTTTCTAGTTGTAAGTTTAATACATGTAATTAAGCACAAAGTTGTTTTTTTTTTCAAATAGTTTAACCATATGAATGCATATTTAAAAAGGAATTATTTTTAGAACTTCCAGTAAAATTCCATTAATCAGGAAACCTTTCTTAACAGGATATACCTAGTAAATCTTCCTCAGTTTCAATCTCCAACGTTTAGACTACAATTAGGCTAATTTATTAAGATTGATGCAGTTTCTGAAATTGTTTTCCTTTGGATGACAAATAGAATCTATGTTATTGCCTACAGCTGTGAGGTTTTCTTGTACATCCTTTCTAAGTCATGATAGATAGACTACACTACTAGACTTTCTACCAATAGAAATAACTATTAAACTAGCTTGGGAGTGCTACTAAATCAAACCCAAGTTGTTACCTCTGACAGAACCAACTTCAAGTTGTTTCTAATAATGTGGTTTCTAGATATAGTTCTGCTTTTGGAAATCAGCAATTTGGGGCATTTCTAGCTGTTTGCAGGCAGACAATCGGTGATATACTCAATAGAATAGATACAGTATAATATAGTAACACCTCATTAAGAGAATCAAACCGCATAGACGAGCTCGTTACGTGCTTTGTGGAATTATTCATCGCTTCAAGGGTCACTAGTTATAATGTTATGGTGTATTCAGTAAAGTCGTCTGCAAATATTTAATACTAATCTCGGTCTTCGTTTTCCTTTCAAATTGTTAATTAATAATAGCGATGAGACCCTCTGTGTGTTCAAAGGTAGTTCTCGGGGGACGTGTGAATGGTTTTAAAATTAAATCCAACAATTTCTAAATTCGTTCACGCATACGCGTCTTGCTACAAACCGATCATTCTCTAAATACTTTACTGAAACATGTATTGTACACTTTTGAATCAGCATGCAGATGAGCAGATATTGGATTTTGTACATTTCTGCCGCGTGAAGTCCAATGTTATGGAACCAGATAGCATCAGTAAATATCAAAACATCTATAACAAATTTGCTTTCATGGAAATACAAATACGACAATGTAAACTTTGTCACCATTTTGATCTTTGATCGAGTTCTCTAGATACCATGAAGTAATCATCATCAGACTGATCAAAATCAGAAAATTCCGCGTTTTAGTTTACTATGGTTTCAATTCTGTAGCCTATTAGCGAATGCCTTGAGGATGTTTAGTATAGGAAAGCAACATTAGAAGACATGATCGTAACATGTAATGTCAGTTTACTCTTCGTGACAGTTCGATCACAAATTTGCTATTTATTTGACTCCTATGGATATCCCAAGCAGAACTAGACAACTCTTGCTCTGTGAATATCATGGCAAAGATGGGTCATAAGCGGCTTGGGAAAATGACTCGGCTTAGTTACAATTCTATATAAATTGCTGTGTATTATTCTTCCATAGTGTGATCACCGGGCCGAAAAGATTAACAAGCAATACGAATGCCGCTCTAGGTGCGCCGTGGAAACGACTCCGCTTAAATCCAAGGCGTTTATCTAGGGCGTTATGGCTCGAAAAGAACACTTGATTGTTGACTTGACTCGATTGTAGCTATCACTTTTAGCAAGGCAACATTGTTGAGCGTGCACTCACTTAAATGACGGAAACACCCTTCGAATACAGATAACACATACTACTATATGTACATTCCTCTGAGAGAGAGCGCGCTTGAATACAAAACAAAAACACTCCCTGTGGGGATTGGGAAGCGCTAAGTAAGTATAACATTACTTCTAGTTATTCTTACCTTTTCCTTCTCTGAATTCTTAAAATGGACAAACCTCAACGACTCATAATCAGCGTTCGACATGATGGCGATTCAACTCGAATGAAGTCAATCGGCCGTGGTGGCTTGTTGTATATGCGCCAACGTAGTGTAGGTGACACTGCATGCAGTCGACCAATCAGCGCCCAGTAAATAATCAGTTCTTTTGTTAATTTGTCAAGAACAACCCATGAGAATCCATGTAGACCCAAGTCTAGATCAGAAGTCTGAATGGAATAGAGATAGAATTTTACTCATTTTCACCCGAAAAAGAGTTATTTAATTTAGAGAAATAACTCTGTAGAATAAAAATGCTTTGTATTGATATTGAAAATAAGACCATCTGTTTCTTTCTTCCACTCATTCATTGATCAATTAGTATTCCCAGACAAGAACTGTTCAAATATTCAAGACACCCTCTATACAAACCTATTCGTGAGTCACCGAAGATACCAGTGAAATGTCATTATTTCAATCAGGTGGCGAGTCCTTGGACGATCCAAAGCCGATTCTTATTTCAGTCGGGGCAAATCCCTGTGCCATTGAATTTTGCCTTTCTGCTAGATGCGTGACCATGAATAAAAGCTGTATATTATGCGGTGCGCAAATCAGAAACACCTTTCTGTTTTGAAACAGTTTCAATAGTGGTCCCATATCTTTTGAATATACAACTATTAAATAAGGCTGTTGATTCGTGTTTAGATAAAAGCAAACTTGATTCATTTCTTTATTACCGCCAATTTCATTTTTCCCACACAATTTAATAAATGAATGGGATGCATAAATCCCTTTCGTTTTTGTTAATGTAGAAGAATGTACTGAAATAAATAATCGATAATAGTCAGTTTTATGTTACATTCAATAGCGGGAAACAAAAAAATCACTACAATAACCATGAGATATAACAATGTAAAATCTACAGCAATTGTTATTTTTACCTATTCAGACTATTCACGATTACACATAACGAACAGTAGCCATCATTTCGTGT
The DNA here is from genome assembly GCA_949775045.1 of Metridium senile. Lineage (NCBI taxonomy): Eukaryota > Metazoa > Cnidaria > Anthozoa > Actiniaria > Metridiidae > Metridium > Metridium senile. Next base: position 47,596,161 of record OX459095.1, read on the forward strand.
AAAGATAGAAATCTCGTCTTGGTTAATACTAATTTATGAAGCGCGTGGTTATATCTGCTGATAGGTCATGCATGGAATATTTCTAACTCGTTCATTAGTGTATTTCATCGGGAAGCGCAGTCAGTTGATTTTATAAGCTGTCTTACTGCTTTCTATAATCCCAGTAATTAGCCACACTGAGAAGGTTTCTCTTCTTATTAAATTGGAATGACAGTGAAATTGTCAGAGGCTAGTCTTTCCTGATAGCCCTTATCTCAGTCAAGCTTATAGATCATGAGACCGACAAAGCTAGAAAAATACATGCATACAGAACAACTACATGTAAAATTGATGACTGAAAAACAAATGTTTTTATTCAGCCAAAGAACAATCCAGATGAATGTGAACTGAAATCCGAGCTGAATTTCTCATTTTATTTGTGAGTGTGTTAACGACATTCGGAGTACCCCCTCCCTGTGTAATAATTAAGTCATGCCGCTATTTCCTTTCTCCCAAAAGGCCGTATTGTGAGTTATCAGCCAAACAAAGCGACATCCTCCTGTGACTTCACCATAATATATCAAATGGAGGGAGAGCTAGTAGAATCAGTAGGATTGTCGGAGACTCAAAGCTATGTCATTAATTAATAACTCAGTCATAGAAAGGATTTTTCACTGTTCGTTAATTTTAATCACAACACGACGCGGTCACATACTGCGCATGGGTTGTCCCGCCCGTTTATGTACCAGTGACGTCATAAAGAGCAATTTCCTCATTGGTTTTTAGTAGACATAATTCCATATAGAAGAGTATAAATAAGTATGCTTAGGTTCTAGACGATTTCTTGTGAAAGAAGGTCTTAATGTCAACAGCAGCAGTAAATCGTAATGTACCGACTAGAACATTCCATCAATCAAACATGCCTTGTGTGGTTTGGTGTTTCTATACCATGTCTATATATTTATATCTAATGGCCAAAGAATTGCTAATGTGGTTACAGAGGGTGCGCAAACAATTAATTCATCACCAAGGCTCGTCATTTATAAGATGGCGAATCGACTCGAGAGGGATACGGGGAGGTTAATAATTGCCTTATTGACCTGGTCGTATCGAGTGCCCGAATAAAACTTGAATATATAATGATCATGATGACCCACAAATAACAGTACTTGAAACGATCGTCTTTGATCTTTAAATATCTGAAAACGCTCTTCAGTTATATCTTTCATTCAATTGTTTTGATGTATTTTCCGCCCTTTTCACGGCTTTCTTCTCTATCTTATTCTTCTCTATCTTATTCTTCTCTAGATCTTTCCTATATTTTTCTTTTTGCTCCCATTATTTCAATTTTCCTTACCATCTTGCAGTTTCTTTCTCTTTCACATACGTTCTAATTTGATTTACCCTCTAAAAATAATGTAGCACGGAGCCTTGAAAACTAAATTATTTTCGCGTATCAGAAATACTGTATACAATCTTGAAAACAATGCCATTACCATATATGGTATTGAAAGGTGAGAAGTAACAAAAGACTTTGAATAGCGCGCGAGATTTTTTCTTTCTTTTAACAGGTTGAGAGTGCACCAGAACAATAGGCATATCTTTGATACGCGATATGTTAAGTAAATATCAGAATGATGAGTAAAATCCAGTGCATTGTATAGATTGAAACAATAAAAAAATCCTATTAATTAATTTACTTGAGCAGCACTTCACCAACAAACCAGTACTCTTAAGACACAGCCGGATTGCATCTGATTCGCATTCTTTTGAATTAAGTAGGTACAGTGGTACCTCTATTAAGCGGTCACCCATTAAGCGGTCACCCTCTATTAGGCGGCCACAATAAAAAGTCCCAAATCTATTCATATACCTATTCTATACCTCTATTCAGCGGTCAACCTCTATTAAGCGGCCACTTTGGAAATTCCGAGGGTGACCGCTTTATAGAGGTACCACTGTATTCTAGACATTTTATCGTTCCATACCCAAGACTTGATGAATATTATGAATATAAAAATAATACCCTTTCATGCCACTACACCCAAAAATTGTTCTAGAAACATGAAGCCATTAAACTACAAAAATAAATATATTACCAAAATATGTTTATTTTTTTAATTTAGAAAAAAATATTATTATTCAGTATTATCTCGTTCATCTTAATTGAAAATACTTAGAAACGAAGGGAAAGAAGAACTATTCCATTTGATCTACCGCAAAGTGTTTAGCCGGATTTTTTTCCCGTTAAATTAGAGGCTTTTTTGCAGTCTCTACCTTTGCCTGTCGCCTATCTTTATGACTAATTAGTTCGAAATATGAAATATCCCGTTTTTACAATGCCACTTGTGTACTAAATGTGGCTGTGAAACGCAACCGCATAATAAATCAGGAGCACCTCTTTATTATGAATATCAACTGAAGTAATGTTTTGGTAAATAAGTTGACAATTGATTGCTGTTTTCATTTTAAAAATACCAAAACTCGCCGCATTTTCATTTCAGAAAAAAAAATGACAATTGTGGCATTTACGAAATATATTCTCTGACACGAAGAGTCAAATACGTTTATATCAACCCTTTTTCATTTCCCATTAAGTTGCCTGTTTACTGGCTAGCAATAATATAAAAACGATGCTTTTAAGATTCAATTAAAGTGGGCTGTAAAATACCCATTCAAACACAAGAGGGCGGTTTTTCTTGGCTTTAAAAAAATGTCTTTCGGAAATATCTTGGCATCAATCCGTTTATCAAAAATAAGGGAGACCTCGTTGAGTCTGATAGGCTCACCAAAGCTAAGTCTTGTGTAGAAAGAAAACAAAAAGAGAAACGAGAAGAGAAACAAAAAAGGAGTTATATATTTATTTGCCAAACCAAAGTATTGCTTTCAATTCCATTGATAACATTGAAGGAAGGTGCTGGTAAATGAATATCTAATTAGCATTGTAAATTGTTAATCCGATGCAGACGTTGAATGGCGTCAATTGTTCTGTAGGATTTTCCTTTTTTAACTTTTAGCACTTCACATCAGCTGTTTTACCATACGCCGATTAAAGCCTAGTGTTTGTTTTTCTTTCTTATTATGTCTTCTTACACTGCTTAAGTCTCTTACGTATTTTTCCCGTTTAAAAAAGGAAAGGTTTTCTTCGCAATTTACCATTTTAAACAGCAATAAAATTGATACAAATGTAAATTAAAACAATATTGACATTGGGTTTACGTTTAACCTTGCTACTCCGGCTTTTCCTCATCATTTCTTTGATTCATTATTTATTCTGTTAGGTGGAATCATTTGCCTTAAAATGTCTTCAGTTTGATAGAACTGTATGGAAACACACCTACAATTTGTACTCGGTCACAAAGTTAAAAATTAAGATGTCTTTCTAAATCTCATTTTCTTTTTGATTTCCTTTTCAATTTCCTCCCTTTCTTTCATGCTTTTCTTTCCATTTGTCTTTCATTTATAATTCCCTGTGTATTTTATGCGTTTTCTCAATTTGATGCATGTGTAAAAAAAGATACTAAAATTTATGTTCAAGTGTTTTCGCTAAGCAAGTGTATAGGCCATGTCTGATAGTTTTTGTGGAAAATACATAATTAAAAATCCATTAGTTCCGATGCAAAGACATACAAAAACCCTGAAGTACTTAATAAATAGTTAATCAATTTCGAAAAGCAATATGAGATATTTAACTCGAGAACAATATGTTTTCGCAATAGCTTTTTCTAACCATCAAAATGAATATGGCAATTTTGACATGAATTCCCTTTTATTGATTGTTTCTTAGTAATGTTCCTTGGCAAAATACTAGTTTAATTACATTCTGGTAAACATATATTCTTTGTAAGCAGCTTTGTCGGCAGCAAAAAATACCATGAGAATTTCAAAACAGTTGTCGATGGAAATAGGTCATTCCAAGACGGAAAGGGATGGGTATACGTATAAAATAGCATAATCGAAGTGCTTACAATCAAAATATGAGACGTATTTGAGATATTTTGTGTCAGTCGACGCAATGATTTCAACACCTCAATTATTTATTTCGATTTTTTCCGTCGTGAAATGACCTCTCACAGCATATTTGGAAATGGCTCCGTATGTGTTATAAACGTACAATTATTTATGAATTATGTCAGTCAACACTTATGCAAAGAGTCATGTACAAGACGATGATCAGAAGTCAAGTGTATATTGAAGATGTATTTTTCAGGCCCAACCAGGGGTTTCTGTTTTTTTCTTCTAGCCATTAAAAATAAGTCTTTGAAGTATGATGAAGTGGAGATGGTGATGATGATGACGAAAGAAGGTGGTCATTGGTGATGATGATGACGAAATAAGGTGGTCATTGGTGATGATGATGATGACGAAATAAGGTGGTCATTGGTGATATGATGATGGTGATGATGATGATGATGGTGATGATGATGAAAGAAGGTGGTCATTGGTGATGATGATGATGACGAAAGAAGGTGGTCATTGGTAATGATGATGATGACGAAAGAAGGTGGTCATTGGTGATGATGATGATGACGAAAGAAGGTGGTCATTGGTGATGATGATGACGAAAGAAGGTGGTCATTGGTGATGATGATGATGACGAAAGAAGGTGGTCATTGGTGATGATGATGATGACGAAAGAAGGTGGTCATTGGTAATGATGATGACGAAAGAAGGTGGTCATTGGTGCATGGTGATGATGATGACGAAAGAAGGTGGTCACTGGTGATGATGATGATGACGAAAGGTGGTCATTGGTGGTGATGATGATGATGACGAAAGAAGGTGGTTATTGGTGATGATGATGATGATGATGACGAAAGAAGGTGGTTATTGGTGATGATGATGATGGTGCAGCGCGCATCCAACAAGTATGACAGGGGATGAGTGGTTCGCTTGTTAACTATAATCACCTCAGTATTCAACAAGATTGATGACATAAAAATAATAAAATATTTTAAGATTTGACTGCTTGATCATGGAAGGGAGAAACTAGCATGTAGTAATTTCAGAACGACCAAAGGTTTCAGTGCCATGATGAATCTTCCATTCAAATGACGATATGTCAGACCTATTCATAACAATTTTAGACGCGTGCATAATGGATTATAAGCCCAATTCACGAATTGTTTCTTCTCTCATGACATACTTTTTGACCTAAAAAAAAAAAAAATGTGCTCAAAGTTACACTTTGCTGTCGAAGAGATTCCCGGAAACACAAGGGATCATGGAATCGTTTTTTAATAATAATCACTCTTCTCGCCTCATTCTCCGCGCTTCTCTCCCCATTCTTTCTCGGCCAACGACAACTCGGGCTGGATACCATCTAGTGCATGCTCACCACTTTAGGGTTCACCAGTACCTCAGCAATATAGTCCCCTTCACAGCTCCCTGCGCCATCTTGAAGAGTAGCGTAGCCGGGTCTTTGCATAAAAGCGAGACCAACGTTGAGCTTGCAATGATAGAGACACGTGAATAATTGTCCCGTAAGGTGTTAAAAGGTCTCTATTAATACAAGCCCAATGTTCGTCTAGCTTCGATGCAAAGGCTAAACTGGATAAACGCTAACCCTACTATTAAGCATTTGGATCTTTTATCAACGAGGTTTCATCTTTTACCCATGCATAGTATTGCCAATGCAATCAATAGAAACGGATATAAAAGCTGAGAGTAAAGAATATTTATTCTTACCTTGCCGATGATAGTTAGTGGAAAATCGTCTACAAATTTAATATATTTTGGAATCTTAAAATGTGAGATCTGAAATCAAACAAAAATACAATATAAGGCATTTTATTCGATAACTAAATATACGACAACTTATAACTTATTTAGGCGCATACAGCTATTTCAAAAAACGTTGAATACTAAACTATGTATTCCAAGACCCCAAGGCATTTTGGGTCTGATTATTAAATATTAATGTAAAGTAAAAAGAAAATATACTGCGATCGGATATGCTCCCTATACATGTATGTAGTATTTCGTATTCAACGTTAGCTGTATAAGATATGCACGAAAAAATGTTATCCAATAGAAAACACATTTGAATTTACTCTGAATTGAGGCTATCCCTGTGCAAATCAGTGCGCCTTTTGTCAAATAGTACAGCGGTACTAGATAACATGTTCTATTTTTAAATAAACGCACTTTGATCTTTAACCAATGTCAAATGAGCCTAACTGAACAACGCTCTTAAAATAGTTGTATTGATTCAAGTACAAATAACCAAAACAATTATTAATTCCATTAAGACACTTTGGAAAGATATATCAATGACATAGCTTTTCCATTAAGCAGTTCACTTGACCTCAATCCAAGATGGCCGCGACATTTCTTTTTACACAAAAAACCGTTAGTGTCTGATAAACGCGTATTTAATGATAGCCGACATCTCAAAAGTTTCAAAACGAACCATTAAATCAGAATGAGACTAAACGGCGACCGGATGACACAGACAAAAGGCAGCTTCCCACACTTGTCATCCAACAAAGCCGCCTTTTTGCGCATTCTTTTTGAATTGTTACAATAAAACGGTTTATATCCATATCATAAGGACCGACCTACATATTTTGTCGCAGTTTTATTTAAAAACGGTGTAATTGATTCCACATTTTACGACAGACCTTTGTCAGGTGATAACAGTACTCGGGATTTCTGTTAAATTGCCGTGATATGAAGCAAATATCTTTTGCTAAAAAAACCCTGAAGATAACTCAACAAAAAGCAACAATATTTTCCGATAAAGCATTTAAACTGTCGATTCACGTCACATAACCGTCATAATCGACAATGGTTATTCTATTATTAAATTTCAAAGGTTTACTGATCACATGATTGGTCAAGTTCTCACAAAGCAGGATGTCCAGACGTTACCAGGCAACTTTATTAAGTCTACATATATATACAACTACTGCTTTGTTCAAAATATCTATACAGTGATCTTCACTAGAAATTTCCACTCTGTTCTATGTCAAAACGAAAATCAAGCAAAATTAATTACAGATACAGAACCTTATTGATTTCGCATGATCAAGTACTCGATAAGAACCTCTCGTGGAGATCTTCTATTTGACATAGCTGTAACAAATACCAGATTTCTCAAAACCTTCTGAAAAAATGTCGTAAACGAACTGTCTCTTGCTGTTATCACTTACCTGTCCTTTACAGAATTCTTTGATTTCTTCATTAGTACATGTCTCACCAGCGTGTAATCTAAGTGAATAGAAGAATGTGATTGAAAAAAATAATTAGATCTTTTATATACAGGCAGGTAGGCTGGGGGCGTTTACAGCCTGATAAACAGCATGATGTTCAGGAGAAATCTTTCAGAATAATCTTCTTTCAGTATTTTAAACGTTTTAATTCCGTCTGGTGTAAGAGCACTTAAAATCTTGGAATAGGTCTAGCATACACTTTGTTGTTTTTTGTGTCTGAGGGTATTATCCCGGTATTATCTGTTGGTCGGTCTGTGGAATAAGCTGTCTACTTATCGATTTATATATAACCGAGAGGCTGGTGTTGATCAGTCTGTCGGTCTATTCGAGAGGTCTGCTGTTGGTCGATCAATCTTTAGTCTGTCTGTCCTTCCATCTCGAGACTGTCTGCCTGCAGTCTGTCTGTCCTTATATCTTAAGACGGTCTGTCTGTCCTTCTATTTTGAGACTGTCTGCCAGCAGTCTGTCTGTCTTTCTATCTTGAGACGGTCTGTCTGCAGTCTGTCTGTCCTTCTATCTTGAGACTGTCTGCCTGCAGTCTGTCTGACCTATCTCGAGACTGTCTGTCTGCAGTCTGTCTGTCCTTCTATCTTGAGACTGTCTGCATTTGTAGTTATTTTGAGTGTCAATTGGTTTACCTTTAAAAATGATATTTTTTTCTGGCAGGTTTCCCCACGCCATTTATAAGGCATTATTTTTTCCTCTTTGGGGTGACGAGGGTTACAGTGCGAATTAAAAAACCGTGGGCACCCAAAAATATTTTAGACATCGTTTTTTGTTCGTTGAACAACTCAGAAATAACTCTAACTTCAAAACGTTTATCACTTACACATCAGTCAAACTTCTTGCGGTGACATAGTTGTTTGTGAGTTGTTCAACGAATAATAAACGATTTCTAAAATATTTCTAGGTGCCCACGGTTATGTGATTCGCACTGTAATATATATCATTACTAACACTATCTGATTAAAGATATCATGCTATTTTATCTATTATATGATACATACTTGATCCAAGCACATAGCTCTTCGCCCATCCGCTTATCAGGAACACCGATTACCTGAATGAATGAATGAAACCGTTATTTGAAAAATTCCGAAAACGCGAAATGTAGTCTCCCCCGCAGCAGTTTTTAGTCTCGTTCCATTCCCCTACGGTCAACCGCTTTAGGGTTCACCGTAGGGGAATGGAACGAGACTTACAGCGGCTGCGGGGGAGACTATAAAATGTACGACGGAGATAAAAAAAGGAAGCCGAAAGAACCAGGAAGAGTAGCAACAGTGAATAAACAAAAGAAAGTAAGATAGAAACAAAGCCAATATGGAAATTCGACGAGCTATATAGCTAAATATGAAAAACTGATAGAAGCAGTCAAAATATGTATACATGCGGGATCTTTAGAACTCTCTTATCGTACTATAGCTACTACTCGATGGCATATTATGTAGGGTTTTTTTCGTACGTAGTTCTCAATGACTTCTCTATATTGAAGGGGTTTATGAATATAAAGGATATTTTACTTTAGAACTGACCTGTATATCCTGTATCTTGGGGTGTTTATATAGAAACTGTTCTATCTCTGTTGGATAGATGTTTTCACCACCCCTTATGACTACGTCCTATGGAAAATAAAATATCATATACAACATTGCAGGGGCGGACCCAGAATTTTGTCAGGGGGTGTCCCAATTGGAAATTGTGTTAGGGGGTGTCCACCTCATAAATATCTTAAATAAAATAGGGGAAATTGCAGCGCTAGGGGGGTGTCCGGTGCTTGAAGGGACACACTAATGATCCGCACCTGCATTGTGACAGTGACACGAATATTATAGAGCAGATTTCGTATGACTATGAAAAGGTCACGGTACGAACGCAGTCAAGGCACGGCAAGACATGCTAAAAAATTCTAGAAACATCACGGTCGCGGCAAGGCAAAATAAAAAGCTAATTTTCCTCGGAATCGGGAGGGAAAAGTAGGAACTACTAGCAGTCTATATTCCCGCGGTGTTTGCTGATAAGAAATCATGGTAGAGGATTTTTACATTTAACGTCCGAAACATCTGTATGACCTATGTCAACAAAGGTTGACCATTGTAATAATTCTATGTAAAGTAAAAAGTAAAGAATAGTATTTTACGTCGTAAGTCCCTTGATCAGCCGAAGCTGATCTTCCAAACCTATTTCAAAAATCGTTGTCGCAAACAAAGCCACAGTCCACACTCTCAAGCCTGCAATGGATGTCAGTATTTGTTCTTTTGTTATCGATTTATTCATAGCATATTTTGGTTGTACGTGTTTGTGTTATATGACCATAACAAGTTGTTGTTGTGGTAGATGTAAATATAAATATTTTCTTTAAAAAACGTGCAATAACCATATAATATAGTCCGTATAACCGACACCCTTTGCAGGTTTCAGAGTGTGGACCGTAGCTTCGGCTGCGACAACGATTTTTCAAATAGGTGTATACTTAAAACAATATAATAGAATAATAAAGGTGTAGGAATTCTTTTTTGTTTAATTCGTACTTACTTTTATTCTACCAATGATACTGACATATCCATTTTCATCCATTACTGCGAGATCACTACATAAACGGGTGAAAAACAATCAGATTGCGTTCTAAACTTAAAACATTCTTTACTTGAATGTGCAATTCCATTGAGTGAAGGGTTAGCAGAAAAAGAATCATGTGACGCGTACGGATGAGCAGTGGAAACACGCCGTGTCATTTCTCATGTGTTTTTCTAGCTTCAACTCATTTCTTTGGAGATTTTGCTTAAAAATATAGACCTTTTTACAGCATAATTACTTTTTAAGAAAACAAAATAAATAAGTGATAAAGATTTTACCCTGAGTGAAACCATCCATTTGAGTCAATAGCTGCATCAGTTTTCTCTTTGTCATTCCAATATCCCATCATTACACAATAGCCACGGAAACAGATCTCACCAGGGGTACCCACGGGTACCATTTGTCCTTCTAGGTTGATAATCTTGGCCTGGGAATTATAATCAACATGATGATGACGATGATAATCATCATAGTGGTTAAATGGGATGATGAAACATAGTGACATGATGCTGATGATTATAGCGATGGTAGTGGTGGCGATGATGATGATTGTGATGATGATGAATATGAAAAAAACTAACGTTGGGCTTTTATAAGTGCTATAGAACATTCGCGTCCGAACTGTGTGAGCAGGTCCGTAGAGTTTTGCCCTCTACAATTTAAGTCAAATATCAGTAACGATCCAAAATGCGGTGTTTTATACCATAATGGCTGATGAAACAGCAGATATTTTAGGAAAATGTATTTGTTGGGTGGAGGGCGATAATTTCGCTGTATACGAAGGCTTTATAGGGATGTAGAAAGAACAGTAGCAGATGAAATCGTACAAGTACTCAAGGATGTCCCAGTCTCCATGAACCCCAACATCCAGAATGAAACCAATGGGTAACGTAGGAGACTTTTGGTGGTACGTAAAGATTTTGAAACTGAGTTGGGGGCCCCCTATCGGGCCTGATGAGATATACAACAGGAAATGTTTATCCCATACAGATCAGCCACTCATATTGTAAATATTACATAACATGACTATATTATATTTACCTCGATGTTAGGATGAACTTTTCCAATAGTAGAAACCCTTAAATCAACTGGATCATCCATCAGGGTTTGATTTGTAACTGGACTTGTTTCTGTCAAGCCATAGCAAATCTACACGATGAAAAAGGAGAACACTGATATAATAGAATGAAATAAAATAGGATAGGATAAAAACGAATTGAATGGGAGCATTGAATTTTTCTGAAAATAACTTCTTTATTAATCCCCCTTTTCAACTTACAGTAATTTGAGGCATATGAAAAGTTGTCATGACATTCTTCATAACTTCAATAGGACAAGGTGATCCAGCCATGACTCCTGCAAACAAATATAATACAAGGTATCAACAAGTCGTTTCGTGTGAACAACATGGTTACTGAAGAGGCATATAGCATTTTTAATTATAAAATCAACTTTAGAAACACCTTCATTGCTATACTCAAATACCTCACTTCCTTTTGACACAACCATTAAAATGGTAATAATTTCATACCAAACATTTAAAGAACATTAAAAACAGTATTTACAAAATGCAACAGTTTAGCAAAGCAAGCCTTTTGTCCCTTGTTGTCTCATAAACATAGATCATAATTATATACTACCACATTAAAACTACCTGTGCGTAAACTTGAGAAATCCAATTTTGAGCGATCAGGATGGTTTAGCATATCAATAAACATTGTTGGAGTTCCATACAGAGAATTACACCTAAAGATAAGATGCACAAACATTTTAAAACTTCTACCAGAAGTATAATAATAAGCCCATTTAAAGCTTATCCATTTGATTTTGTTGAATGGCAATGCTGAACCCATTTGCCACCCCATTTCAACATTGTCATTGAAAACGTTTATCCCCCTGCATTCAAGACCGTTCAATTGCAACAACCATTCTACAGCATTCAACAAAATCGAACCAATGTTGAAGCAAATGTTGAAGCCGTTTTCCCGGGCCTTTATACTAGAAGTATAATAAATATGATAGACTTAATTGTGTGCACAGTTATTCAAAACCTTATTAGCCAGTTGCATGTTTGCTGTTTGGAGCTAATCAAACTTTGAAAAAGCATGCCCTTGACCATTGGTTGTCTATAATCCCTTTAAATTGTATTATGTTTTAATATAAAACATAATACAGAAGTCATTATGGTTATTGTGGAAATGGAAAATACAAGCAAATTACTCAGCTTACTTTTCTTCCTGTATGGCATGAAGGACAGCTCCTGCATCAAATGTCCGTGATGGATACACTATTGTGGTACCATTGGTAATACATGTTAAACTGGAATACAATACATTGCACAATATCATTATCGTTTCTTTTTAGTATCCCAAATGTATTAATCACATTAATAATTTTGTTAAATATTGAAAAAAAAAAAGAACTTAACGTCTTACTCTCATTCATTAATTGTTATGCACAATGTAACCACCTGTGAAGAAGACTGGTCTTAGAACAGAACCATGATGATCATCTTTTTGTTTATACCGATACTGATTTCAATAGTTAGGCCCAGTTTGGATGTCAAATTACACATGTGCCAATTTTAATGCAAATGAGTAAAATCTATTGTTTGAGTTCATTTGCATTAGATTTGGGACAATGTAAAACTTAATGTCTAAACCAACCCTTATAAGCTATAAGCTTTAAAAGCTATAAGTTTTAAGTCACCTATAAGCTTTAAAGCTAAGGCCAACAAGAATTTAAAATAGTAGAAATATTTTAATGGTGGAAGGAGGTATACTTATGCAAGTGGAAAAGAAATAATTAATATAATGGTCAACCTACCTGCCCAATACCATTCCAAAGCAATGGTAGAGAGGAACTGGAACACATACCCTTGTATATTGGTTCTGAAATGATATCAATAATGATAAGTAATGATAGACCATTCAATACAGCCAATAAGGAGACCTGGACACCATACCCCTCAGATTAACCTAATTTCTGGCAGAGTCAGATATAATAATTACATAATGCCTCGGCTGGAAATTTAGTTACTACGGATTTCATCTTTCTGCGAACTCAGACATTCCAATTGTTAGTTGTAAAGTGTTTTTTGCTGCCGTCAATCAAAAACATAAAAGGTGCCAAGTAATAAATTTATTAGGTATCTTACAATTAAGTAGCTACTCGCAGAAAGACGAAAACCACAGTAATCTGAGGAGTATTTTACAGTAATCTTCATTATTTTTATTATTATCAATGACCAATATTCAAATATTTACTGTATAGTCAAGAATCTGGGATACACAAGAAGCATTGTTGACAATATTATGATGTGATAGTACGACTCCTTTGGGAAATCCTGTTGTTCCCTGTAACAAATACAAGAAACTTTGTTAATAACTGTGTTGTACTTCCAACTATATATAATGACTGCTAGATGCAGTTAATGGAACTGAATGGGGTCGGGATTCATTCGCAGAATATGGAAATTAAGCAAAAGGATGTTGAATCACAAACTACTTTAGCTTTTGCTTATTCTCTATTGAACATCAAACATTCACATAATCAACGTTCAATTTCCCTTTGCTTGTTAATATTTCTTTTACACAGTTGGTTGTGAATTAACTTACAGATGTAAACTGGATGTTAATTGGGTCATCACATTCTAATTCATTCTGAAGTAGTTTAAGCTGATGTTTCTCAGAAGCACCTCCTAGATTCTCCAACTCATGAAATCTCATGGTTCCTCTAAAACAAACAGGTATAATGTATATTTAACAATAATAACCATGTAATGTATAATGATAATGCATTTATATAGCGCACTTTCTATGTGTATATACACCTAATCCAAAAAACGTTGTCTGGTCCGCCGCACAGTCCTCACGCCAAGACTGTGAAAGATATTGGTTACATCTAACCAGTAATTAATTTATTTGCATGTTCACACTCTAATGTGGTACTTTTTTCAACGAAATAGTGTTGTGTCTACTTTTATTTTCTTGTTTTATCACTCTCATCAAAATATTCACTGTGTTTTCCTTCACGGTCTTGGCGCGAGGACTGTGCGGCGGACCCGACAACGTTTTTTGGATTAGGTGTATATTCAAATGCGCTTTACACATTAGTAATTAGTAATTAGTAATTAGTATATATTAGTGTAAGTGTGGGCCTTTCACTGAGGATGGTCGTGACCTGCATCCTCAGTCGTTCTTTTACGTCCCCCTGATGAATGGTTATAGCGTGTGAGTGGCGAGACAGGACATCCGATTTAACATCCTTATCCAAGAGGACGCGAAGCCTAACAATTATAAACCGAAATAAATACAAAGTTATAACATTCTCCTCAATTATTTTAAGACCCTGAGGGATGGTCTGGCTAGGGTATGAACCCCTGGCCTCCTGGTTAACAGGCCGTGCTCTCCCAACTGACCTAACCCATTAATCTAACCGCCCTGAAATGGTTTGAATCTTATCTCACCGATAGAAAGTTTTATGTGAGCGTCGAAGGTGGCACATCTGACTCCCATTCTTTTAACTGTGGTGTCCCCCAGGGATCTGTCTTAGGACCTATACTATTCTTACTATATACCTCACCTATAGCTGATATTATCCATTCTCATAATATCGACTATCATCTTTATGCTGATGATACTCAACTGTATGTTTCTTTTTCTTTATCTTGTTCTCATGAGTTAAATGATGCCAAACATAGACTTGAGTTGTGTGTAAATAATATAGATAAATGGATGGTTGACAACAAGCTTAAGTTGAATGGAGACAAGACTGAAATCCTTGTATTATCTGCTGCTCATCGCCCTCCCCCTTCTATTGACAGCATAAACATTTCTGGGTATGACATTTCTCCAACCTTATCTGCCCGTAATATTGGGGTTATTTTTGATGACAAGCTGTCTCTTGAAGCCCACATTACTTCTATTTGTAAATCATGCTTTTTCCACATTCACAACATCTGGAAAATCCGTAGGCACCTCAGCCAACAATCTTGTGAAATCCTTGTGCATGCATTAATCTCTTCCAAGCTTGACTTTTGTAATTCTTTACTCTATGGTCTACCCAAGTCTTCCCTACAAAAACTGCAATATGTACAAAATTCTGCCGCAAGGCTCGTCACTATATGTCGTAAACATGATCATATTTCGCCTGTTCTTCTAGATTTGCATTGGCTCCCTGTAGAACAACGTATCGAATTTAAAATACTTTTGATTACATTTAAAATTTTGAATAACATTGCTCCTTTGTATCTCTCCGACCTCATTAAAGTGTATACACCTTCTCGGTCCTTGAGATCTTCTTCATCCAATCTTTTAAAAAGATCTTCTTTTAATCTGAAATCCTATGGTAGGAGGGCTTTCTCCTATGCAGCACCTGAACTGTGGAACAGCCTCCCAGTTAACATAAAATCCAGTCCTTCTATTGATCTTTTTAAAAGTAATCTTAAGACCTGGCTCTTTCAGCGAGCATTTGGTTTACTTTAGATAAATGAACGCCATTTTACTTTTATGCATGGTGATTTAAATTTTAGTTAAGTCTTAACCATTAATGTTTTATTGAATTTTATAAAAAGTAAAAAGCTCAAATTAAACGTTATCATGAATTATACAAAAAAAAAGTTGTTTCCAATTTTAAACTCTCTTTTTATAGTATGTATTTTAAATACAAACTGTTTTGTCATTTTATATTTTTAATTAAATACTTTTATCATAATTTTGTAAAGCGCTGTTGCAATCCCCAGATGAAACAGCGCTATATAAATTTTCTTTATTATTATTATTATTATTATTATAATCTGTTAATGTAATATTCTTTAAACATACTTTTGCTAGTTCTATATACCAAACTTACCTGAAATCTCTTGCACTTTTTGAAGCCACAATAACAAACTTTAAGTCAGGAAGCCTGTGACAAAAAATTAATAAGGACCTTATAGAATGGTTGATATATTTTTTAATAGTGACTATATCAATTCCTTTTTTACTCCAACAATAAAACTAACTACAAATTTTCTCACAATTGTAAGCCGCCAGCAGCCGTATCAATGATAATTGTTAAGTAGATTGAAATGCATATTTCATTCATTCATTCATTAAGTACATTGAAATGCGTATTGATATGCACAATGCGTATAAATATATCCTACACGTGTATTGGACAGAGGATTGTACATTACATTACATTACATCACATCACATCACATCACATCACATCACATCACATCACATCACATCACATCACATCACATCACATCACATCACATCACATCACATCACATCACATCACATCACATCACATCACATCACATCACATCACATCACATCACATCACATCACATCACATCACATCACATCACATCACATCACATCACATCACATCACATCACATCACATCACATCACATCACATCACATCACATCACATCACATCACATCACATCACATCACATCACATCACATCACATCACATCACATCACATCACATCACATTACATTACATTACGTACATTACATTACAACAAAGAATGTATGTTTTTTTTTCTATTGCATCAGTCACTTTGGAGGTGCCCTGCGAGCAGAAAGGAATCCTCTGCTCACAGGGTACTTTGGAGGCAGAGATTTTATCCAATCAACCACTTACTGGATGAATTAACGTAAGCTTTGCCTGATGTTGATGGCCAGACCAGAAAAGACAAACATTTTACCAAAGTTGGAGGTATCAATGCAATGATTTTAGCTAATACCATCCAATTGTTTTCAAACTAAAATTGTTATAGTACTTAAAAATACTTTTATAAATGATGTTTTCTTGGCAATACTGATGCAAACTATCTGGTATTATCAAAACCCTTATTGAGGTTTTCCATACCTGGCACTGAACAGCTCACCAATAGAACTATCAGGCAGCTCATGAACTACTTGTGTCATCAAATCATAGTAGTCTTGAGTCTTGTGAGTATCTGCCATAATAATAGCTTTGCATCCTACCTATTATTGCAGGGTATACATAAACTTTATTTCTAGATTAAAGGGAGCAACAGTGGAAAAGTGGTAGTACAAGTGATGGTAATGGTGGGAAGGTTGTGGTAATAGTGTTTGTTAGTGTCAGGAAGCCTGGTGGTGTTGGCAGTAGTGTAGTAATAGTATTTGTGGTGGAAGGTGGTATGGTATGATAGTGGTAATAGTATTTGTAAATGTAAGTGACAGGAAGCAAGGCGGTGTTGGCAGTAGTGTGATAATAGTATTTGTGGTGGGAAAGTGGACTGTTTGGTAGTGGTAATAGTATTTGTTAGTGGCAGAAAGCCATGTGGTTCGGTGTTGGCAGAAATGTGGTAATTATATTTGTAGTGGGAATTAGGTGTAAGTGGCAGTGGTAAGTTAAAGTACTTATCAAAGTGGTACCTTTTTCAAGGCATATTCCATTTCAGGGGCTTGGTAGGCTGGGTTGATATTGACCTAAATAAAAAAAAAACATTTACTTGATTAGTTAGAAAAGATATTCATCATGAATATGAGATAAGATGGTCAAAGGTTTGGACCATAACGTTTGAACCACTATTGCTACAATCATTGACAAAAGTGTTGGCACGAATGTGATAAAGTAATTTTAGCACTGCTGAAATTCTACTTCTCCCCCCACCCCCCTTCGCAATGTTGAGGAGGGAGTCATTGTTTGGTGCTTGTGTGGTTGACCTGTCAATGCGCTATCATTTCACACCAACATTGATGTGGGGGGAAGGGGGGGAAAATTTTTATACTTAAAATAAATGAAGTAGCCACTATGAGATAAAATACTAAAATCGTGCCAACTACTTTTGACAATGATTGTAGTCTTCATCTGGCGATGGTGGGTAGATCTTATAAACCTATTGTCAGATTCCTTTGAGTTGTAATTAGATTAGTGCATGTTAATTGTCCAACATTTACTTGATTAGTGAAATACAATGTATCATGATAAAATTGGCAATTAAATAAACAAGACATACTTGTATTAAACCAGCTTTGGCTGTAGCAAACTGTGTTAAAACCCATTCTCTCATATTTGGACCCCACATACCAACACAGTCACCTTTCTTTAAACCAAGTGCCAATAAACCTGCTGCTACTTGATCCACCTGATGATAAATAATTATGATAGTGATGATAATGAAGAAAATGATGATGGAAATGATGACAATAACATATAAAGCATCCTCGGGAACCCAGGGGTATTCTTCTGTCGCTCGTTTCTCGCTTCCACAACATATACCCCTGGGAACGTAGTCTGTTGGAGCTTGTTCCGGAAGTCAAAATTCAAACTTATTTAACGACTTTCTTTGAATGGTTATCTTGATTTTCATTGGTCGACCTAATAAGGTCGACCAATCAGGAAAGAGCTGAATTTTGACTTCCGGAACAAGCTCCAACAGACTACGTTCCCAGGGGTATATGTTGTGGAAGCGAGAAACGAGCGACAGAAGAATACCCCTGGGTTCCCGAGGATGCATATAAAGATTATACAAATACTGCGTGGTAATTAAAGGCCCAGTATCGACCGGGATGCTTTGCGGCCGTTTGTTTTTGTTTTGAAATAGCGTTATTGTTAAATGCCGCTCTCTAATTGGCCAAAATCCACGTGAGTTCAAAGTCCATGGCCGTACGGAGATACGAAAAATATCACATATCAACATACATGTAAGTAGCGAACTCTTTCGACGAACCTTTGAGCTTTTGAGTGTTTCTGAATATCCTTAAATGCATCCCTGAGAAGAAAACTATCGTGTAATAGTATGCGGTGAATATAATAAAGGATTGGGCATGGTATGTTATGTGTATTTCTGTTGTATTATCAAAGTAACGATATTGATCAACTCGATTTGTCCGCTTTGTTATTATTAAGCAATCGTTGTAGTAAAAATATGTTTAAGAAAGTTGAGCTCCAAATGTAAAGTTAATAAGTAT
Organism: Metridium senile; assembly: GCA_949775045.1. Classification (NCBI taxonomy): domain Eukaryota; kingdom Metazoa; phylum Cnidaria; class Anthozoa; order Actiniaria; family Metridiidae; genus Metridium; species Metridium senile. Next base: position 47,614,869 of record OX459095.1, read on the forward strand.
TTTTAATGTCCATAGTATATTATCGTCTCGTCTGAGCAGCTCTATGGCATATTTTAACTGCTAGTCCGTGGATCGGAATGAGATGCCTGCGAAGCGGCCGAGTTGATTGTAATCTACTCAAACATACTCAAACATCAAAGCTTGTTATTTACATCTATTTACGGAAAATATACAAAATATTGCGGCACAGATGTTGTAAAATACATAGAGAACTTAAATACAGTGAAATGTTTTCAGATATTAGCATGATTACTTAGGATTATTTGGATTGAGAAGGCATTGTGAACTTTGATAATTTCGTGATACACGAAATTAGGTCGAGGCACGCAAAGCATCCCGGTCGATACTGGGCCTTTAATGAGAAAGATAATTATCTACAGTGATGATAACAGTGACAATGATGATGAGGATGGTGATGATAATAATCATTATGATGACTGACAATTATTCACAAATGTAGTGTATTTAAGATGTATGTAACTTATGTATGGTCAGCTGTTATTTCCAGGAGTAGTAAAGATGGTAGATGACACAAGTTTGTGTGTTGGTAATGTTACATCTGGCAACGATGATATAAAAAATAACAAATTTAGGTAAATTTAGGAATCTCACCTCATCCTTCAACTCAGCAAAAGTTGCTCTTTGATTATCTTCACAAAATACATAGGCTTCCCTATCAGGATATTGTTCTGCTATTTTGTCCACCTTTACTCCAATAGTATCGTCTGAAAGTGGCTTGGTTGGTACTCCATGGCTGTAGCTCAGTGTTAGCTTTTCATGTAGACAGACACTAAAATATACATTAACATGTATCTAATTTTATCCTGTTCGAAAGGTGGATTGGATGACTGATAAGTTATGAGTGAGGTGTGGGATTGCAGAAAAACTGTAGTTGGTAAATATATTTATTCAAAAAAACAATGAATAATTGATGTAATTTGCATATATTTGTTTTAATTCTGCAATCCTGTGCCTTCAAGTATTTTTTTGTGGTTAAATGAGTTTTGTTATGAATTAACTTTATGATTTATTGGTAAAATAAAATTTCAAAAACAAGTTATTTTAAAAACACTTAATTTTAAGGTAATTCAAATTGGAATAAAAGTAGCCATGACATCATACACAAATTGTGTATAGTTGTATATAGCCCCAGAAACACTCCATGCAAGAAAGATAAATGTTATTGAAATATTTCTATTGGAATTACGATGTTCACAATACTCTACACATTCACTGACATCCTATACTCTACGCTTGGGCTACCTGTGGTCAGGTGTGTAACATTTGCGTTTGAATAACTAATACTTTGTTTACAGGGTTTGGCTTCATACAAGCCTGCTTTGTTACGTTTCAAAGTTTAATAAATTTAAATACGTATTATTTGTTAATTTTATATAACTTGAAGCTTTGCTTTCAACGTGGATAATAAAATGGTATCAAGTTGCAATATTAAAGCTAGTTATTTGTTTGTAGTCATTGAGGTATTTTAGCTTTTTTACTAATGAGATTGCATTAAAATCCATGAATTATACTTACCCAGTTCTTATGCAACGACTCTGATGCTTATTGAATATCTTTCTAGTTCCAGAAAGGTGACATCGAAAGAATTTAGGGAGAATGTTTGTTGAGCGCGCAATCTTGCAGAACGCCATATTGATTCACGCAACGAGCGTGACGTCGAGAAACCCTGGTAACTACTAGTAAAGTGCTTGCAACTTCCGGTTGATCGTGTTCGAATGCCGGGGTTTTCCCTGTCTGTTTCTTCTTTAGGGAAGACGAAACTGACGAAATAGATTCACTTTCGAATTGTAGACAGTTATGTCATAAGTGAAATTTATATCATAAGATTTGAACTAAGAAGTGATCTAAATAACAAATAATAATTCGCTTATTTAGAGCAGTTCACGATGGAGATAAAGAAGTTTTTGTTTTGTTTTTCTACTCGAGAAGGAAGTATCATGTGTGGAATAGGAACTCTGGTAAGTATTTTAACTAGAAAGTAAAATTATGCTTTCGTTGCTTTAGTTTTCTTCCTTGTCTTTACCCTTTTTGTATTACAAATTAATAAATAAATACTCATTGTAGAATTAGGTTTTGTTCTTAAATTTTTATTTTTATTTATCCTCGGGCTAAAATTACAGTGAGGAAATAATATCTATAACTTGCCAAAACCTTTCAATACTTCTGAAATGAAACCACTGTGCTGAAATACCGATTTAAAAACAAATACCAATAGAAAAAAAAACACAAGAATTTGTTTTTATAGCACATACCTCTATTACAAAACAAGCAACAAAATAAATACGCAGCTTTTGGATGTAATAGAGAAAATGTCTTTATTTTCAGCTTATTGGAATACCTCGGATCTACTTTCTTTGGTTCAATATGGCATTCTTGCACAGACTTACTGACAAACAGATAGACGATCTACCTTTGTCCTATGAAGGTACATACAGTTGGGATAAGTATCTGACTGCTGCAATAATATAGAATAATGATACTAAGATTGTTTATATGGATTTAGTCTAATTTCTTATAATAAAGTTCGACTTCATGGTTCTTTAGAAATTATCTACATAATAGATCCATATTCATATTATATATTTTTAGCTTTTGAATTTTTTCCTTGTTATACATATTTATCTTATTTGCCTTTGAAGATGTCGAGCTACCCTGTAGATATGCTTCAATAAACTGTTATCATTTTAATTGTTTTAGTTCTGTCGACCATCAGCAAAGTCCAGACTGCAGTCGCAGTGATGACAATAATTGTTGCTTTCATTCTCTTAGTTGGGATAGCAAAGGTATTAGGAATTTGATGATTTTTTTTCTTTCCACATTGCCTTCCTTTCCTTATATTTCTTTCATTTAATTCTACTTTTAGGGTACTTCAATTTTACATTTCTTACAATTATTTTTCTGTTTTTGTCGATACTGTCTCTCCAATATATCAGTTTTACATTTCTCCCACTTTTTCAGTTTGTTCACTCTGATTAAATCTTCTATTGTCTGTTATTTCATCCATTTTCAATCTATCATTGACATTTGTAATACATGTAAGTAAACGCATATTCTTGTTCTTTTCAGCAAAAAAGAAATCTCTTGCTTCCATGGATTGCTTGTGTTGTCTTTGAAGAGTTACTAGATATCTGCATTGTAATCTTTTACATTGACAAGAAAATAAAGGTAGAGTCCATGCCATAAACCCACATGCCGATACATATGTATTGTCTAATTTAGCTATTTTGTGCAATGTTAGCAGTATCACCAGGGCAGGTGCAGAACAGTGCAAGTATTGTATCTTTCATTGTGATGCGTATTGCGCATATGTGCCTGAATGAGTAGCCCACTTTTGATTATTTGGATAAGTGATCATACCCAATATAAACCAATACAACACTCAGGGGAAACAAAAAGTAATGCTCATTGTTTCCCTGGAGGCTCTTTTTGATTTGTTTGTGTATGATCATTCAACCAAAATATCAAAAGTGGGCTTTTCTTATAGTTAATCACAGGCAGCCCAAGCTCTGAATTACGTCATTGAATATGCTTGTATATTAGTGAATAAAGACTCAAATTACAACAGTTTCAGTGTCTTCACTTTATTATTCAGTATGTTCACTTCATAATTTGAATAAAATACAAACTTTGTGACATGCTGTTCTATGAATGTTATATTGTCTATGTGTTATTTTATTCAAATTATG